>VDFB02281492.1:192857271-192935961 GCA_007258455.2 Sequoia sempervirens
AATTAAACTATTAAAATAAATATATTTTTGAAAATTACAATTATGGATCTACAAAAGGGTATTTTTATAATTTTAAAAAAATGTTATTTACATTAGTAGGAGTTATTGAAACTTCAAGTTTTCAAATAATTTTTCTTTTAGTAAATTGGACTCAAAGTGGTGCTCCATATATTTTTAGCCTTGACAATTTTACTTGAGAAAGTTGTGGAAATATGTAACTTAGCTAGAATGAATCTTACTAGATCATATGTTTGACCAAAATTGATTTTTTGTTAGAAATACTTAAATTAAGTTGTGTTGATAAGTTGGTTGAAAGTGTGACATAGTTTTGTGCTTTTACCCACAAAGAGGATATTAAGAAGGCTATTAAGGAGATTTTATACATGGGATACATAAGACTTCAAGTTCCAAACCTTTTGCATCATTTTTGGTGCTAGTGAAGGAGGACGACCAATACTATGTGTATGTGTATAGATTACAAGGAGTTGAGTAAGAAGAACAACAATAATAGATACCCAATACCCTAGATAGATGAGTTGATTAATGAGATACATGGTTTTGTTTATTCTTCAAAAAATGACTTGAGGTTTGGGTATCATCAGATACACATGAGAGAAGAGGACATTCAAAAAATCACTTTTTGTTGTCACTATGGGAACTTCAAGTTCTTGGTCATTCCATTCAGACTTACCAATGCTCCAACCACCTTCAATCATGTATGGACCATGTTTTTGTTAAGCATTTGAGAAAGTTTGTTATTGATTTCTTTGACTATATTCTTATCTATAGTAAAACATGGGGGAAACACTTAAAGCATCTAGAATTAGTTTTGGGAATTTTAGATCAACAATCCTTCTTTACAAAAATACCCAACTCTAAGTTTGGATTGAGTGAGATCTTATATTTGGGGAATGTGATAAGTGCTAAGGGAGTTCAAGTGGATCAAAAAAAGATTCAAGATATACTATATTGGCCTTTTTCCTACAATTTTGACTCAACTAAGAGGATTCTTTGGCCTATGTAGCTATTATAAGAGGTTAATTAAGGTATTTCAGATATTGCTACAACCTTTAAATTACCAAGAAAGGAGCATTTGAATGGACTAAAGGTTTACAAGCTACTTTTGAGAATTTGAAGAAGGTAATGAACTCTTATCCTATACTTGCAATTCCTAATTTCACTATTCCATTTATTGTAGAATGTGATGCATCAAGAATAGGAGTTAGAGCTATTCTTTCTCAAAGGTGACATCCCATAGCCTTTGAGAGTAGAAATATTAGAGATTGTGAAAAGGGGATTTCAATTTATGAAAAAGAAATATTGGCCATCATGCATGCTTTGGAGAAAGTTAGATGGTCTCTACTATGTGGGAAATTTGTTGTAAAATATAATCATAATAGTTTAAAATTCTTCCTTGGTCAACAAAATTTAAATGATAGACAATAAAAATGGGTTGGTAAACTCCAAGCACATGTTTTTGACTTTGAATATATAAAGGGGAAAAATAATGTAATGTTGATATACTTTTTAGAAATCCCACATTCTATCATATATCTACTATATTTATAGATCGAAAAGTTTCTATTATGGTAAAGTAAGAAAAAAATATTTTGGTACTAATATTCTTGATGAGGTGGAAAAAAATGGCATGCATATAGTTGTACATGGGATGGTTATGTTCAAAAATAGATTCTACATTGTTCCTTCATCAAAGATGAAGAAGAATATTTTGCAATCATATCATGATGCTCCATTGGTAGGGTATCCAAGATTTTTCAAAACATACAAGAAAATCAAAGAGAGGCTCTCATGGAGGGGACTAAAGGAGGATGTCCTTATTTAAATAAGGGAATGTGAAACTTGTAAATAAAATAAGGGTAAATAACTTTATCCTGTAGGGCTGCTACAACTTCTTCCAATTCTATATGAAAAGTGGGAAATCATTTCAATGGACTTCATCATAGGACTACCCAAGGTACATGGGAAATATTGTATATATGTTTTCATTCAATATATTGACTAAGTATGCTCATTTTTATGCTATCACTATTTATTTTAAAGCTTCCCAAGTTGTTGATTTGTTCTTCAAAGAATTATTTTGATTGCATGGATTGCCTAACAACATGTATGCAATAATAGAGATAGTAGATTCCTTAGTGCATTTTGGAAAGAGTTATTTCAATTGGCATGTACCAATCTTACATCAAGTAATAGTTACCACCTCCAAGTGGATGCTCAAATAGAGATAGTGAACAAGTGGGTTGAAGGATACCTTGGGAACTATATCTCTAATAAATAAATAGCTTGGGTCAAATGATTACATCTTAGAGAACAATACTACAACACTTCCTACCAAATGTCAATTGGTATGTATCTTTTTAAATAATTGTATAGATATGATGTTTTAAATTTTTTTGATTTGATTATATCAAATAGTATAGAGTATTTTTAAATTTTTCTGATTTGATTATATCAAATAGTATAGAGTATTTTCACCAAAATATTTAGTTGAACAACCAAGATATCTTAAGGTTATTGAAAGATAATTTGGAACAAGCTTAGAATCAATAAAAGGTATATGCTGACAAGAAGCAAACAAAGGGAGCATTTAAGTTGGGAGATATGGTTTATTTAAGTTTGTAGCCATATAAACACTCTTCAATTAAGAAAATTAGGAAAGAACTCAAATTGAGATTCTATGGACCTTATGTATGATGACCAAGAAAATAGATAAAGTGGCTTATGAATTGGAATTACTAGAAGGTTGCAAGATCCACAATGTTTTTCATGTTTCATGTTTAAAGAAAGAAGCATGATTAGAAGTAGTTCCTTCCAATATATTACCACCCTTAGATGATGAGGGTAAAATAATCTTGGTTCTTGAAGTTGTTAGATTCCAGGGAGAAGAAATTAAGAAATCTAGAACCATAACTGAGTACTTGGTAAGATGGAAATATCTTCATGTTGAGGATGCTCCATGGGAAGGTCCTAAGATTTTGAAACATCCATTGCTTGAGGGCAATCATTTTTGGATAGGAGGGACTTGTAATGTTCTCATTTTAATTTATCTAAAACAATCAAACTTTAGCCCATTTTTCTTCTTTTCAGTGACCTAAGGTGAGCAAGTAATAAATATTATATTTAATATTTATTTGGTTCCATTTTAATTCATATTTTTTGGATATTGAACCATTAAATATTTAATAATATTCTAAATATCCCAAGGGGGGCGTTGGGATTCTCATGAGCCATTTCTAGATTTTTCCTAATGATTATGATAGGTTATAATTGCCGGTTGGAAGTGTTAGTGGCAGGCTAATTTTGAATGCAATAATTGGTGGGTGTTTTAATATAAAATATAAAATATATTTTTCCCTCCCATAAGAGGGCATATTGGGTTCCCAACTTGGCCTAGTAACTATAAATTCTTGACCTCAGAGACTTATGGTGGATATTTTTTCTTGTTCAGTCTATCTTTTCACATTGTATGAACACTTTGTTCTACAGTTATCTTCTATGAATGAAAAAACATGAAGGATTATAGCTTTTGGATGAAAAGAAAACTTGAGTTGGATTTTCAAGGTTGAGGTGAACTAACTAGGGTTCCCTCTAGTTGTTGGAAAGTGATTCTGACTCATTTTTAATTTACTTAGGTTTTTTGATGTAGGAGCATCATTGGGAGAAGTAGAGCAATCCCAAGTCAACAAAATTCACTTATTTTATTTGTAGATTTGTTCCATAGTTAGTTGTAGAAGATGCAACTACAATTTACTATATTTTATAATTAATTTGCGCAATTTTGGTAGAACATTAAAGAGGCATATTTGGATATCTTTTCCATGTTATAGGATAAATATATTCATGCAACAACCTATGTGGGTTTATGAACCTATATGAGATTGATGATCTATCATAGTTGTTGAATTTATTTGGTACTAGATAATTTGAAGTTTATAGTGATCAAGGAAGACATGGGAAGATTTATTGGACACAAAGGAGTAAACATTAGGCACCACACAAATTTAATTTCCTTCATTCTAGTTTGTTTTGAGGAATTATTTCTCACTAGTAGACTACACATTTCAAAGAGCATTGTTCAAACTTTGTGCCACCTTGCTACAATCATATATTATTAAGGATGATGAAGAATAATATATGTTGGGTTCCATAATCATTAAAAATGATCAGAGAAGTAGATAAGAGACACTTAGCTAAGGTTGGAAGTTTGAGAATAGCTAGGAGGAAGAATAATTAGGATGAAGTTCAAGGTTAAAGGTATTAGATATATTACATGTTATAGGGCTTTGACTTGATACATATGCCATCGTAGGAAGATTGTAATTTTTTTGAGAATTCAACAATATAAGGGAAAATATTTTGAAGGCTAGGTTCTTCTCTCTTTGAGGATTTTCCTAGGATAGATCTTTTGTCACCTTTTTGTGAGTTTCTTGTTTATATGTGTTTATTATTCTTGGTCACATAGCTTGGTAGTCCTTTATTGGACCCTCCTACTATGACTACATCAACGTTGAGAAGTTTATTTTCCTAGAACTTGTAATTTCTCCTATGTTTGTTAATCCTACTAAAAAAGAAGATAAAGACATATGAAACCATTATGGATAGAGAGAGGTCATTCCTGATTACTGGGATCTTCCAAATGGTTATGGTCATTCTCCTAATAAGAATCCTACATTCGATTACCCGTATAACCTTAATAACTTAATGATTTGATCACTTTTGATTTTTATTTGGGACTCAAATTTTAAAATATTATTCTATTCATCTTAATTTTATATAAATAATGTGTTACTTTTTTATTTTTATAATCCAAAAATCATAGAAAAAAAAATAGTCATATCTAAATAGATACCTTGAAACTTATGAACGCATGAGTGAGGAAGAGAATAAATTCAGGAATAATGTTGAAGATGTTCCCACTTCTTATACTATCCACTAGGAAACATAAATTAACCATTGAATACAAACTTCGTTCCTTTAAATATGGCCCAAAATTCGACACTAAAACAAATAACTATTTATTGGGATGACACATTAAGTAGAGTCTTGGATAAATATTTAAAACTTTGATCAGTTTTTATTTTCATTTTTCATTTATAACATGTCACATAGAATGTTTGATCCTCTGTCCTTTTCTTGAGGTAGTAAATCCCTATAATCCATGAATTATCTGCACTTTTTGCAGCTGCATTGAATGCATTCACAGAACTCAGCTGATACCCACTTCAATTGAGTCATCAGATCCTTCCACATATACGAATCTCAGGTCTTGAGAAGTAAAGGGACAGTATGACAGATGCAGATTCATAACAACATTATGAAGACTGTATTGGAATGCATGGAAGGCAGAGAAGGAGATAAGTGCAGGGACAGACTGTTCTGTGGACTTTGGAAAGCTCATCTGCAAGCTGTTTTTTTTCGCAGTGGTAGTACTAAGGATAACAAGGATGATATGGACTTTGGAAGTTGTGGATTTAGTGGGTTCTCCTGCTGTGTGGGGGTACATCTTAGCAATCTTATGTACAAAGGATTGATCAGTATATATTAATTTGCGTTTTCATTTAAAGGATCCAAATGTACATTAATTATTAATGTGATGTACATCTTATTTATTGTCTGATTTATATTGAGTAGTGTTGTCTGATTAATGAGTTTTTTGAATGACTTATATATATAAATGGTAAGATAATTATTAGTTTCTGTTATGGAATTATAGCAGAGGGGGCAGTTTGTAATGATTAAACTGTGTAGTTTAAACTAATAAAAAACTTGAAAAGATTGTTCAATTTTTTTTGCTTTAAAGTTTCAAATATTTTAATTATTCAAATTGATCATTTTTTGAACATAATAAGATAATAAATAATTTTTCTCTATTATCATTGGACAAATTATAAATTATTCTTCTCGGAAAACAAAGAAGGCAGAAAAACCTACAATAAGACTAAATCGAGTGACATCTGACTTCCAATTTGATGGGTTTTTCTCAGCTGATGGATTGTTATATTTTATAACTAACATTTTAAATTAAAAGTTGAAATAATTATTTTATTACACAAATTTGGTAAAGTTTTGAGGCATGTATTCTATAAATATATAAACTTAAAGTGGTAACCCAAATAAGTTGTATAATCAACCAATTTGAAAACCACATAAATAATTATAAAATTAAAGCTTAAATAAGGTATATCTTAAACATTAAGCTTTCTTTTTACTATCAATAATGTCATAAAATTTTAATCTAAAGTTCAAGAAAAAATATGAAATATATTAAAATTATCAATATTATAAAAGACTTTGACAATATAATTTTGAGTATATATATATATATATATATATATATATATATATATAATTTACATCATAAAATTAGTTTTTGGTTTTTTAAAAAAATAGATTTTTTAAAAGAAACTTGTAATATAAATTAAGTTGAAATTGAATATTATTTTTTTCAACTTATCTTATTTCTAATATTAGAAAAAAAAAAATATATTTAAAATTATTCAAATAATATTCAAGTATTTTTTAATTTTAAAAATTTCAAATACTTTCAATTTCACTATATTGAAATATAAAAATGACAATATATAAAATATTTAATTTCATATCTATTTTATCTATGTGAAAATGAATGACTTTATTATAAAATACAAGTGTAAAATCAATACAAATGACTTTAATCATTCTTGTATTTTAAATATTTTTTAATTAAATTAATTTAATATTAAAAATGGATAAAAAAGTAAATAGATAAATCCAAAATTAAAATATGTTAATTTTAATATTAGTAAAGTATATAGAGTGTAATAATATAAATGTATTAAAAAAAATCATTAAATAACAAAAATTATTAAACAACATATATTTTTCAAGTCAAAATTATAAAATAACATAATTATTAAGTAAATAAAAAATTAACTATTAAATACATAAAATAATTTTAAAATTATTATTAAGTATATAGAATGAAATAAATATAATTTATACAAATAAAATAAAATAAAATAAAATTTAAATAAACATCTTGAGTTTAATAAATTTTCTTAATTCAATAAAATAATTAAAAATTAAGATATATATAAGAAAATAATATACATCTACATATATACACACTATATATAAACAAATTATTAATAAAAATTTTGAGCTTATTTTTGATGAGCTATTGGTCTTGTAGATATAAAAAGTGGAATAAAGATTTAAGTTAGATATTGGAATACTAAAGATGACAATATTATAGTAATATTGTTAAAGTGAAATATTATATTTCTATGAAGATTTTAGGAAATTATCCAATACCACTAAAATTATTAATAAAAATAATTTGAGATAGTGCAATTATTTTAAACTAATTAAAATATATATTTTAATATTGTCAATTTAAAAAATAATGAATGTTGTTAAAATAAAGATTGATGCTTATCATCAACATAATGAAATTAACTTACTCTTGGCATTGAGACTTGAAAATTCACTTTATTTTATCTTTCAAATAAAGTAGTATTGTGAATAACTATGCTGCAAGTCATGCTTCTATAGAGAAAATTGTTGTGAATTCTTTCCACTTTGTTTTATTTATATTTGGGGTTTGAAAATTTTAATCAAATGTTCAAGATAATTTGTCATATGTCAAATTTCCAAAACTAAGAGTGGGATACCTAGAATTATCAAATATTCAAGATTTTTGAAATTAGGGTTGGATAGTTCCATGTTTTATCTTTTTTGTAAACTCTTTATTATTATTATTATTATTATTATTTTATCCTATTGTAAAATACAATTAATATCATTTGTAAGAAATTATCATCTTATGTAAATTATAAATTTCACATTTAAGGAATAATAATTGTTTGGAATATAAAAAAATGGTTGTAATAATGAATAATTAAGATATGAGAGACTATATTTACATAATTCCCATTAAATCAAACAAATGTTTTCACTTTAAAATTTCCAATGTAATAGGAATATCGTGGACATGGATAGTTGTCCAAAATGTATTCCTTCAAGATCTAAAGAAAAAAACAAAATATACTCAAGACATTAAGCTATAAATATAAATTATTTTATAACATCATTCAATCTCAATCTTTCATGTAATTAGATGTCAAGTCCTAGAAGATAATTATGGGTTTTGCCTCAACTTCTACCCCTTTTTAAATGCATGAAATGAATAATCTCTTGGGCTTCAATTACCACCAAATGTCCAACTTATTTATTTGATATGTAACTTATCAAAATATATGGAACAAATCATGTGCGATTATAATTGTATGGCTTACTGATCTAGGAGGATTTACAAATCATAACACTCATTTTAATTTAACCCTAATCCAAATTGAACCTTGATTGAACCCTAATCCTAATTGAATTATAATACTAACTTTGAACCCTAAATAATTTATAACCTTAATTGAACCTTGATCATAACCCTAATTGAACTTAAATTGAATCATGCCCCTAATTGAAATTTAATCCTTACCCTTACCCTAACCCTATTTGATCCCCAATCCTAACCATAACCCTAACCCAAGTGACTAGTAATCGTAATTAAACCTAAACTTTTATCCTAATTAAACTCTTACCCTTATTAAACTATAACCCAAATTGAACCCTAACCCTAATGTAATTGTAACCCTATCCCTAATGAAGTCCTAACCCTAACCATAATTCTAATTGACTATTTATTAAACCATAACTCTAATTGAACTCTAACCTTAACTCTGAACCCTAACCAAATCATAACTTTAATTGAAGCACGACCTTAACAATAAATGAACAATAACCATAATTGAACTCAAAATTTCAGCCTAATTAAATCCTAACCTAGAAATAATATAATTTTTTGTTCAAGAAACAAAAGGTCTACTACTAATAGGTCTTCCCATACAAAGGAAAATAATTGTTTATACCAAAAAAAGGAAAAAAAACAGTTATAGATAGGTGATCAAAGGGTTTTCATATTTGAAAAAAACATTTAATTTATCTATCCCCATCATCGTTAAAGAAATAAAACAAAAACATACCTATTCAAGTTTATTTTTTCTTCACTTGAAACAACAAAATTGCTCCGTCAACATTTGGAGGAACTTCGCAACAATGCGTCTTGGAAGCTATTTTTTATCTTATGGGTATTAATATAGTATTTTTATTCTTGTGTGAAACTTTATAGAGTTGTTTCTTCTAGTTCTCAATATTTATTGTATTTATTCTTTTTGTAATAATATTTTGAATTTTTTACATGAGACTAAAGTAAGAGTAATTAAAATTTTAGTTGAAAAAGAGGAAGAAATTTGTGATTATAGGATCTCAAAATACTTTCGTATAAATTGAAGGGAATTCTCCTCTATATGATGCATATGGTTGAATTACATAAATTTTCCAACAAATCTATTAAATTTGTAAAAAAAATGTAAGGTTTGTTTTTTTTAATTAAAAAATACATCTTCTTAAGATAATATCTTTTTGTATTAAATTTGATGTCAATTTGACCATTATGAACTATTTTTGGATAATTTTGATATAAATTGGTGTAAGAGAGGGGGACCAACCATGTTAAGATTCTAGGTCATAGAGAGCCGAGAGTGGAGGGTTTCCCTAACTTACCTCAATCTAAAGGGATGTTTTGGGGTGAGGACTGAGAATGAAGAGCACTATGTAGTACTTCTATCACTCTACAAATCTGAAGTTCAAGTTTAGGCTAGGCGAGCTAGTTTTTGGAGTCAGTACTGCACCTTAGACAACTCTCTATTCGAGGATGGCAGTGTGGTTCTAGGATGATAGCATGACTTGCTGGCATCTCTTTGGTGCGCTTGTATTCATATGACAAGAAAACACGAAGTGTATAGGAAAAACTACCTAAAAACTTACTGACAACCTAGCTAGTTGATTTTAATGAGGTAAACATAATAATGAAGTATGAGAAATAGAGGCGAAGATGATAAAGCAAGTAGATAAGAGCTAGGGTGATCAAGATGATCTCACAAAAATGCCTGTTCACTAGCGAGCTCCACACACACATTCACCTACACACAAGAAATAGGGAAAAAATTTGGCACTGTATAGGGGCCTGCCTCAGTCAGACCCCCATTTTGGTGTTTCCACCTCCACAGACAATTGGAAAGTAATGAAGTAGAATATGCAATAAAGAAAGTAGGAAGAAATATTTTTGAACACTACAAAACAATACTATGCTACTCTATCAAATCAAAAAGGAGAGGAGTGAAGCGTTATCACCTCCACCCAAAAGCTCACTAGCCAATGGAGGAAGAATGCAAGGTATGGACTTGGAAAAGTCACCACAGCTACAACAATGATGAAGGGAGGTCTCACAAGACTCCAAGCCCACAAATTCTATGGCTACCTCACACTTGCAATGTGGAGTTGATGGAGTGTTAATGCTACTACAATGCTCAAAATGGAGTGCTAGAATGTTGCTTGAGAATGCCAAGAAGATTGCTAGAGAGTGAAATGAAGTGAGAATGAATGTTTTCAAAGGTGGGATGAGAAGGAACAAAGCATTTTCGGGTTAGTTGGTCGAAGAGGGACATTACAATTGGGCCCTAATCGGGTGTGTAACGCCTATGCCAACTTCAGATGCAGGAATCCATTAGGGATGACAACATGCCGCATGGACGTCTACGTGCCACACGTTCATCCATGACAAATGTTCTCTCACTGACACACAAGAAAAACTTTAGGTGGATGGAAGGTAGGTGGGTGATGTAGAATCTCACCTTTAGATTTGATTTTCTAAGGTGAGGGTATGTGAAAGGGGAATTTTCTCAAGGGGTGCAAATTCACTCATACATTTTTCCCCCACTTTAGTGAGCATGAATATTGATGAGTGTTCAGTAAAGTAGATCGAAGAGTGAGTAGGGTTAGAAATGTATACCTAAACCATCGAGGAAGTAGACTGTGATCCGACGAACTCAAAAGTGCAAGGTAGGAAAAGGACTCCACAGGTACTCTCCCTAGGGAGTTTCGAACAAAAGGACTCCATAGCTTCGCAAAACTATAAAGTTTCACAAAGTACACTAAAGACCCTGAGACCAATAATGGACAAATATCGTAGGATGAAAGCATCTCATTGGCCCACAAACTTGCAAGAAGGCAACCCCCAAATTCTCTCTCATGAAGGAAGCCCAGTGAAGTAAAGTGCCTTACAAGCTTGCCGACCTGCAAGAAGGCAACCCCCAAGTTCTCTCATGAAGGAAGCCCAACAAAAGGGGAGTCCATAGAGTCAGACTGGAGAGCAGCTTCATAGGCACACCTGCAAAATAACATGTTAATCCACATATAAAACATGTCACAAAAAAAAGAAACCACACAGGAAGACAAGCAGATAGTCACGCTGATAGCCAATGAATTGAAAGGCTTTCAAAGGGATCCCTCGGGAACCCTTCAAAGGAAAAGGGGTCCACTCAAGGGATGCACTGTTTGAAAGTGTAAAAGAGACATTTTTTCTCAAATCAGTTCATTGTCAAGGAATCCTTTTGAAAGATGTTCACTTCATCAAGGAATTCAAAAGGAAGAAAATGCCCCCTTGCGAGGGGAAGATCGAGAATTCTCCCATAGGAAAAGGATGCTGTCACCTCAGAGGAAAGTTCTCAAGTTCTTTCTTTGTGAACCCATAATAAAGGAAACACGTTCCATTAGGGGTCCAAGTTGATAATGTGATCTTTGGAAAAGCTTGCAAGGATTTTCAAGAAAAGATTCGTTAGAAACAAATGCGTTTTCTAAAAATTAAAGCATTGTGAAAGCAACGTTGTCACACATACGAGGGACAACTCAAGAAAAGAAGAAAAAAAGATAAAAGAGCGGGATAGAAATAGCATGAAGAAGAGACACAAGGGCAATCTAATATTTTGGGGTCAAAGTTGCTCAAGAATATATATAAGTATAGTAATAGTATATAAATGAACTATCATCAACCCCATGCTATATCAGACCATGTGAAGAATGCATGAGAAGACAAAGTAAAAATAAAAAAATTGGGTCAACATGGAAGGGAAGCCTAAATGCCCCCAATGCTTTGCATTGTCCCCAATTTTTCAAAAATCAAAGCACATAATAGAGGAAGAATGATGGAACAAATAGAGGAAGTTTTATGACACATAGTCAAACCTGTATCCTAGCACCAACAAGGGTGACAAGGGTCATCCATGAAAAAATAACACAAGCATGGGGGAACACATCATAACACACACAAACACTCCTATTCTAAAGGTAAGAAAGAGGTCTCCCCCTAACACTCATCGACCAAGAGGTCATCTGCTTCCCAATCTAGATCATTATAAGGGGAAGGTGGATGAGCTTGCAGTGGTGGAATATTAAGGGGAGGAGCTTTCGACCCTCCCACTACAAGGGATAAGGAAGAAGGCCCCGCAAGGTCTTCTCCATTCAGCTCTTGTGTAGCTATGGTCAACGACTTTGTGAAGATCGCCGACAAGGCTGGAACTTCATCCAGAGAGTTAAACTTGCACTTTCTAGAAGTGCCATGTCGTACCTCAATGAACAGGGAGGATGGTTCCCGAGATTCACTGCTTGGCTCACCGAGTGACTTGGGAGCAGTGAAAAACTTAGGTGAAGCCAAAACTTGTTGCATCACTAGTACGAAACAAGCTAGTGCAAGACCACCCTTTGCAGAAGGTGGGATCCTCTTATACCTCCCATTGCTAGAAGGGACAACCTCTTCTTTTTTCTTTGTTGGAGGATGTGAACTCCCAACAAACAAGGAGAGAGGTGCAAAGGAGGAGGAGAAAACTGTGGCAGACATCACCGAGGTATTCGACATGTCCATGGGTTTTGGGAATGGCGGGATGTTTGGAAGGGACATCAACAAGGGCGGCTCAATCGAGGGAGTGATAAACTCCTACACCTTTTTAGGGTTAGGCTTACTCAGACTCACAATAGGAGCCGAAAGTGGGACTAAACTCAATTGAACGGAAGCATAGGGGAGGAGAGAGGAGGATGCATTAGGAGGCTCTAAAGTAGGGGCGATCATCTCCTCTTCCTTATTTTGCAAAGTGACCTGCTCACCCGCCATAGCCTTTCACCAGCACTTGCGCTCACACGCAAGTCAGTTTCTCCGACTCTTTGAGCTAGAGGCCAGGAGCTGTGAAGGGATAGTACGCTCCTGCTTAGCCATAAGGGTGTCCATCACAATCGTCTCCAGCATAGGGACATACTCCTGAAAGGGAGCAGGAGGAAGAGGTTGAGAAACAATGGTGGGAGTCAGCTCTAGTGCCTTAGCAATGAGCCTCTTTCCATTCATTGCTTTAGGAGCAGAAGCGATGGGAGGTCATGAAGGATGATACATAGAGGATTCCTCATAGGGACCCTTCCTTTTACCATATCGAATAGGCCTAGGCTCCATGGGTAGAACATGAAGTTCAAATGCAAGATGCTTGGGTTTTTTCCAAACAAGCACCATAGGGTTCTCTCGCAAACACGAAGCAGAATTTGATGGCACTGCAACAGGGCAAGAGGATGCGTCGGGCTGTATAGTGGAAGAGGAAGAAGAGGAACCTTGAGAGCACTTCTCTTCTCCTCTACGAGCCTTGGCGACATCACTATCATCTTTTAAGAATGCCCTATGTGAAACAACATAAGGTGATGGAGGGTACCTCACTCTAGGCATTAAGCACCCTTTCTTATACTTTTGATAAGTCTAGTACAAGAGGTCCTTCCTAGGTGGGAGAGGACCAATGGGTGCAAGCCAAAAGTGATCTAAAGAATAGATGCCATGAGCAATCGGTGGTCTATAACCGGTGTCATGGATCACATACACTGAACCCTCATGAATAAATTTTAGACATTTATGCACAATCGAAGGAACTACATTCATAGCTACTAGCCAGGGGATACCTAGCTTCACTCTAAGGAGTTCGGACCCCAGGATTCTGTCAAATAGCAGGTTCACAAACTTAGGTCTGACAAGGACTGAAAAAATGATACTACCAAGGGGAGGTATCAAAAGTCTGTTATGCGCACGGATGGTGCTCATAGGTGTTTTGTACCCATCTTTATGCAGGAAGTTAATTAACATAATCTCTTCGATTATGATATTTACCTGAGATGTCGGGTCAACAAGAACGCCTGTTATGGTGTTTCTATTGATTCACATAGGGATATAAAGAGGAGATGTTTCTCTATTAAAGCCCATCGGTAGGTCCTATGAGGTGAAGGTTATACCTGGACTACTGCTCATAGGCTGAGCAGAGGGGATAGGAAGATGCAAGAAAGATGCCATCACATACACTAAAAGATACTCTCACAAAGCCCCCTAAAGGTTTGAAATAGGACAGTAACCTAGTTAAGGCTTTGTTCTGCAATACTTATGGAACCTTCCAACTATGCCTACTAGGAGTCACAGGTTGGGCTGTAAGGAGAAATGCCTCACAACACTCACACCTACAACACTCCTAGAATGCGAGGAAAGGACCCTTCAACATTGTTAAACAGAACCAAAATGGTTCATGTCGGGTTCACCAAAAATGTAAGAGAGGGGGATCAACCATGTCAAGGCTCTAGGTCATGGAGAGCTGAGAGCGGAGGGCTGCCCTAACTTACCTCACTCTAAAGGGATTTTTTGGGGTGACGACCAAGAATGAAGAGAACTATGTAGTACTTCTTTCACTCTATAGATCCGAAGTTCAAGTTTAGGCTAGGCGAGCTAGTTTTTGGAGTCGGTATTGCACCTTAGACAACTCTCTATCCAAGGACAATAGTGCATTTCTGGGATGACAACATGGCATGATGATTTCTATCCAGACATAAAACGTGAATTATAGTAAAAAATACCTAAAAACTTATTGACAACCTAGCTAGTTGATTTTAACGAGGTAAAAAAAATAATGAAGTATGAGAAATAGAGACGAAGATGATAAAGCAAGTAGATAAGAGCTAGGGTGATGAAGATGATCTCACAAAAGCGCATGTTCGCTAGCTAGCTCCACACATACATTCTCCTACACACAAGAAAGAGGGAAAATTGTTGGGGTTGTATAGGGGTCTGCCTTAGTCAGACCCCCATTTTGGTGTTTCTGCCTCCACGGACAGCTAGAAAGCAACAAAACAAAATATGTGATAAATAAAGTAGGAAGAAAGATTGTTGAACACTACAAAACAATACTATGCTACTCTATCAAATCACAAATGAGAGGAGTGAAGCATTACCACCTCCACCCAAAAGACCACTAGCCAATGGAGGGAGAATGCAAGGTATGGACTTGGAAAAGTCACCACAGCCGCATCAGTGATGAAGGGAGGTATCACAAGACTCCAAGCCCACAACTTCTATGGCTACCTCACACTTGCAATGTGGAGTTGATGGAGTTTCAATGCTACTGTAATGCTCAAAATGGAGTGCTAGAATGCTGCTTGAGAATGTTAAGAAGATTACTAGAAGATTTCTAGAGAGTGAAATGAAGTGAGAATGAATGTTTCTGAAGGTGGGATGAGAAGGAATAAGGAATTTTTAGGTCAGTTGGTCGAAGAGAGACATTACAATTCAGCCCAATCAGGTGTGTAATTCCTCTTCCAACTTCAGACATAGGAATCCATTAGGGATGACAACGTGCCGCACGCTCATCCCCAAAAAATGTTCTCTCACCGACACAAAGGACAAACTTTAGGTGGATGGAAGGAAGGTGGGTGATGCGAAATTTTTCCTTCGGATTTGATTTTCTAAGGTGAGGGTATGTGAAAGGGGAATTTTCTCAAGGGGTGCAAATTCGCTCCTATACAATTTGAACTTTTTTTTTTGAGACAATAGCTTTCACATGCAAAAGGTGTTTTGATGTAGTGTCACAATAGGAGTTCCTAACTAAAAGCTTATTTGATCAAATAACACATCTTCTGAAGGTAAGAAAAATATTAAATAAACCATAAGTCATTATATTTATGTGGAAAGAATATGTAAAGGATCACAATGGCTCTTGACCTTTCTAATTACTTGATAAAATTTATTATCTTACTATCTCTCATCTTAACTATTGTCTTGCCTTTATGTTTTCCTCCTTGTATTTAAAATTTTGGCTCTTGATAATATTTTCTTATTTTTGGTCTTGTTCTTCATGTGACACCCTATCTTAGTTCAAGTATCATCTTTAAATTCCCTTACTAGTGTGTTTGAAATGCCCTTATAATGTTGATTCAAGTTGCAATTTATTTTGAATACCCTTAATTCTTGTGCGAAAGTTAAAGAGAAATAAAAACATTGTTTTTTGAATATTTTATAGAAATGTAGAGTTCAATAGCACTTTTGCAAGTTTTGACGTGCATACCATTATAATTTGTGCAACCCTACAATCTTGGAAAAGGGTCTATTGTGAAGCCCTATGCTCTTAACACAAGTGGTGCAAGCCTCACTTTCCCTAACCTTGAAATCTACACAAAGCACCTTAACCAAGTTCTTTTATGGTTTTTTTTTGACATTCCACACATATAAGACTTTCAAGTTGCCAACTAATTTTAGTTCGTCACTTTTCCACAAAATTATTTTTCTTATAGGATTTTTGAGCCCTCTAGAACTTTTGCATCACTTGCACAATCACCTCATTTCCATAATTCTACACAACCTAAAATTTATATAAAATCTTGTGTTATAATATGTTGTGGATTTTTAGATAATTTTTATTCACCTATGGAATACTTGCTTGTGGCATGATTTCTTCCAAACACCACATTCCCAAAATCAATACACATCTATATAATGGATTTGTGTGAAATTTTGTTAAGATCATAGCTATGTTACAAAGTACACATAAAATTTTGAAGTCCACATCTCTATGCACTAAAACCTTACAATATTTTGACCTCCATATATTGGACATCCTTCTAGAAGTTCTAGCTCTACAAAAAATAAATAAATGGGAAGACCCTAATGGAATTAAATGCACATGTTTGAACCAAACTTCTATAAAACTTGTTAATATCAACTCATTTTCACATTATCACATGGGAGCTCTAGTATTCCAAATCTTCATACACTTTTGAAACTTGATTTCTACAATGAATCACTAGTGTCACATAATCTACTCATCATCCAATCTCATCTATGCACATCTCAAATATTTCTAAATCAAAATTAGTTTTGTGCACACATCAAATGTTATCTAGGGAATTCCAAGTGTTTACCCACACATCTCTTCTAGACTTCCAAGTATTATTTTTCTACTAAGTCCCATTTCTTGTGTTCTTTATGAGTTGAGAAAATATCATTTGAATTTAAATGTTAAAATTCTACCATCCTTTAAATTATTTAGTTTGAATTCACAAATTTATAGGGCTTTATTTTTAAATGTACAAAATCATCTCTCCATTTCCTACATGATACTTTCCTTCCCGATGATTGATCTTATAATTTTGTGGAAGTTAATCTCCTTTGTGTATAAATCACCCTAACCCATTCCAAATCTCACTTGCACAATTGTATATCTCCTTTCACTTTTGATAAATCCGTAAAATACATTATTTTGTAGGTCTTAGCTAGTTGCATATATTTTCCACTTTTCACAACCTTAAAACATAAATATTCCTTTTTATCAATTTATATAATTTTAGTGCCTAGTCTCTTATTTGGAAAAATTATCACCTCCCTCCACATCTTGCATTCCCATAAATTATAACTATTATAAATATATTGGGAATGTGAAATTTTTATGCATCTCACACATAAGGAAAATTATCTTCTTTCTAATTTTCACACATTTGCACATTAGGTCCTTATGGTTTTTGTGGAATTTTTACATAGTTTTAGAATTCGTCCAAACTACTTTCCTTCTTTTACCATTTGCAAACCCACAATATTACACCTACTAAATAGATCTTTATACACTTATGATCCCACTCATCCTATACTCTTTTCACTTTCTAGGAAAATTTTATTTCTTATTCAAAAGTAAAAGACATGAATTATGAATCTAAAATATTTACTACTCCCTCAAATAGTGCATCCACATTAAATGAGGTGTTAGATAATGATTTGGGATGCATAGACATGACAATATTTTTGGAAAGAATAAATTTAGATGACAAGACAACATATGCTAGATGTATAGATGATTGTGGGATAGAAAATAAGGTACCTTCCCAACCTCACTCTAGTACCCAAAAATAATAATTACATGTGTAAATTTCTATGATCCTACAACTAGGAAAATTATGGGTCTTGTTAATGATATTTTCACAAACATCACTCTAGATAACATTGAAGGGACTTTCCTAATTCCACATCATGTTGTGTATGTATTACTTACCATTGTTGATGGTTGTGAGTTTTATAATAACACCAAAATCATTACCTAAAGGTCATGAAAAAATATTATTAAGTAGAGGTTTGTAGCTACAAAACTACAAAAAAAAACCTCCTTAGAAGTAATTTTGAAGGTCATATATCAACAATTTGATCACATTATTAAATAGAGACATGAGATACCCATGTGCTAGAGAGTTTGAATCTTGGATATTTTTTTTATTGAAATTATTTTCGAGAACAATGAAAAATTGATTGAGAAACTATCATAAGGGACACTTTGCACAATAAACTCACTAGATAGAGTCAAAGTAGTCCTACATGACCTCTTATGTTGTCTACGTGATGGAAAGGAGGGCCATATTTATTATATTCTATACGAATGAAATAATGGGCTTAGGAGAAAGAGAAAAAGGCATACGAGTTCTACCCTAAACTATAAATCAAGTATATTTAGAAGAATTTCAAGAGGGTCAATAATGATTTCTTATTCTTTCTCATTATATGGATGGAGAATGATAAAAAAAGAAGAAGCTTATTCCTAGAATTTGTAGCTATTATCACCAAGTGATTCAATTGGTTTATCTAATTCCCAACCTTTATTTGCATTAGGGTAGGGGGATTAATTGAGGCTCCATTAATACTACTTGAATATGTGAGTGTTTAATCACTTGAATTAACAAGGAAGCTATAAGAAGTGCATAAATTTTTGTTTAACATCAATAGGACAAGAGTGCAATTCCCCGTAGCATTAATACATATACTTTATCTTTCCTACTCCATTCAAATATTTTGAAAGATGAATAGTATAAATTAAAATTATACATTCATGAAAATAGGAATTTCATTGAAAGATGAATAGTATAAATTAAAATTATACATTTATGAAAATAGGAATTTCATTGACCTTGAATGAAACATGAAGAACTATGTAGGGTCTTCCTATAAGAACAAGTTTAGCTTAGAATATTTTTGGGCTAACTACAATGATGAATATGAAATAAGGAAGTGTGGCTTTGTGAGATGAACTATATTTAATATCAAATCATTTTGGATAAAAAAATTACCCAAACGTACGATAGATTATGAGAATATATTGGATGAAGCTTATTAAAGAGGCATATTCCATCTACCTATTTCATCTATTGACCAATCTAAAGAGGATATGATATTTCATTGGAGATCCTTAGTATAAGGGTCATTGATAACAATTTGACATGAATTAATAAGAGGTTGGGAGACCCCCACCCTACTACTAAGAAGACACCAAAGGAAAAAAAGACCCTTAAATATCCTCTTAAGAAAAATAACGTTAGAAATATATAAAAGTCACTAGATCCAAAGTTTTCTAATCTAAGAATCCTATAACTAAAGGAAGAAGAGGAAGTGGAGAAAAAATATCTTAAAAGAAAGAAGAGGCCAAAATATATTTTCATAGTTGAATAATTTATTGGAGCAACTAAAAATGGTATAAATTATCTTAGCTCAAACTCAATTTAATATCCAAAATCTTATGTGCATGTCCATCCAACCTCCCCCCCCTTAAGTTCTTAATAAACCTCATATTCGACCTCCCCTTCCACCTCCTCCTCCATCTTATCCAATTACTCTTATTATTCCCTCTACTCAATAACAAGCACTTATTTCCTCTAAACAAGAGGTCCCTCTAGAGAAATTGATGACTCACCAATGGTAACCTATGAAAGATCAAAATCTTAAAATTCCCACTCCTAAGGCTCCCTCTCCCACTCTATATTATAAGAAAACCCATTTTCAACTTGTATCTACCTTTTTATCCTCTTGCCTTTAAAGCATAAAAGAATGTTGCACCAAATAACCTAGGGTAGAAGAACAATTCAAATGGGATGATTTGAACTTGACTATGGTTCCTACATGGTTATATCATACAATTAAAAATAGGAAGAGGGTTACAAAGACCTTAGTAGATGACTTATCTAATATTGAAAATATGATTCAAAAACCACCTCCAAGAAAGTGTAAGGTTAGGGTCATCTCTTCCATTTTTTTGATACAGAAGGATCCCATATTATAGAAGTGGCCACACTAATGTTTGGTAGAGGTGAGAGCTAATTTCTCTTTTTATTATTAGATCTCCACAAACAATTTGAGAAAGAGAACATTATATTCGAAGATTAAAATTATACAAGAAACTATTAATACCATTGTCTCTAGGATGGATAAAGACTAAAAACAATGTAAGGAATTGAAAGGGAAGGTGACACAACTTACGTCTTACATTAAGCGCTTGGTTGGCTCCCTTCAATCCTCAAATATTCTTGTCACTAATCCTACTACTATTGGCCAATAATAAGACTCATCCATGTAAGAAACAAAGTGTATATTAGATTCAAACAAGAAATAGATAAATGAGTTGTATGTACATACAGATCGAAGGGAATTAATCATCCAATGAATCTACATAATAGAGTCAATAAACATTATGATTTGATCAACAAATTTCTAGCTAAGTTCAAAGAATAGCTACATGAACACATGGTCAACCTTTATCAAATGAAGGAAATATAGAGGATCAAGCTTGAAATACTTGTGAAAGAAGGAAATTTTGATAGAAAAAAATAGTCCTAGCTACTAGAATGGAATAAAATCATGAAGTTAATAATTGATTTTTTCAAGGAGAGAGTGAATAAACTATAAAGTGCCTAAAGTGATGCAATATATCTAGTGGTTTAAAATAATTATATTATTGATAAGACTACATGATATTTCCACAACAAAGACCAATATTTAAAATCAAGCAAGTCTCTCAAAGGATACCTTATTGAAGTGATCAATTAAGAATTGGGTCAACATTTCAAGTTTTACTCTTCTCCTCTTGCAAAATTAAAGAAAGTTAAGTTCATTCTAGAATATATTTTAAAAGGATATGGATAAGAATAATCCACAATTACATCAAATTATGAATATTTATGTTTCTTATCACTTTTTTTGGTGCTATATTGATGGTATTAACATGAACACAATAAATGAGACATTGGTAGCATTCAATCTTGAATATAAATGAAAAGAGAAATAATTGGATGAAACTATTATCATTGAAGATATAAAAGGTGGAGAATAAGGATCAAACAAAATTATAAAAATTATAAAACCCTACCCAAGAGAAACAAGATACATCAAAGATAATCCATATACCAACAACAACCCCTTAGCAGAAGTACCAAGAATAAATCAAGACAACCTAGGCTACACAAAGAAGTACAAGGACCTAAAGCCTGTTAACCTATTACAACCAAGATTTAACTGGGCCCTTAAACCCAAAGGTTTTGTAGGGACCTAAACCCTTAACCAAGTTTTTTCATGGAACTTGAACCCAAAAATATACCATGATCAACCGGGTACATACACAACCTAGAAACAACAATCCAATTGAATAGAAGCAAAAGATTCCTATCAAGCTGGAAACCCAACTCACACTTCGCCTTTAGAGGAGGGAACCCCCCTCTATTGGAGAGGATGATATGACCATCTTTTCCACCAAAGCCTGAAATCTCCAGCAACCTCAACCTCCACCTCCATAGGAGAAGCGTCCACCTCAAAAGGATTTGCAACTGAGGAAACCATAAACAATAATTCCCCAACTCCACCTCAATAGGAGTGAAATCCACCTTAATAGGATTCTAGGAGAAAGAAAACACTCCAACATGAAAGGTACCCACACCATCCTTTGGAAAGCCCAGTAGCCAGAACAAAAGGTAGAACAAAAAATTAAGCTTGAACAACAAAACAACCATAACAACTTTAAGCTTTAAACTCATCTAGGTTTTCAAATAAAGTATGAAAAGCAATCCAATCACCATCCAAGAAACAACAACAGGGAAAAGCCAAAACAACCAAGCTCCCCAAAACTTAACACAAATTTGGGTGTTTAAGAAAAGAAATGAAATTAACCCAGGCAACATCCAAAAAATAGGAACAAGGGCATCCACCATCTTGGCCAATAATAGAAGCCGCCCAAAAAACAACAAAGTGATAAAATCAGAGATAAGTTCCACTCCAAAAATCCTGAATAGGAACCAAAATTTCCTCCAAAATAGAGCCCTAGGTGAGACAGGGGTAAATCCCATCCAACAAGCACAACAAAACCCCACCATTTTCTGCACCACCACCACCAAAAGCTCCCACAAAAGGGAACCAACACCATCATCCGCAAGCTCCAAGTAGCTTCCCACAACAACTTTCAGCAATGACAACCCTTCCAACATCAACAGTCCAATGGGAATATAAAAGAAACACACACAGGAAATATGAAGAGAGCTGAACAATCCATTAATCACCCCATCCTCCTTGACATGCCAACAAAGAATACAAGATAGCCAAAACTCGAAACACACTCTTGAAATAGGAAAACTATACCTCACCCCAAGTAAGACCACAAATGAGAAAGGGATCACACAATGGGAAAATGAAATCCTCCACAAAGAAAGGCTCATAGTAGTAGTGGCAACTGCTTCAAACATGAGCCCACCAACAACCACGAGCTCCCAACAACTACCCACAACAACTACCAACAACAACAACATAGCTATCAACATCAACCCTTCAGCCACCAACAAAAATTCTCCAAACAACAAGGCTTGCAGAAGAAGACACCAAAGAAATAGCAGTAATAGCCACTCTAGACATGAGCACACCAATAACCAAGAGCTCCAAGTAGGAACCCACAACATTATCTGCCATAAGAAACCCTACTATTGATAGAAACCCATCCTCCATCAATAGTCCAATAGGGAGATAAGGAAAACCCTCATAGGAAAAATGAAGGGAACCAGCCAATCCATTTAGCACCCCATCCTCCTTGACATTCCAGTCAAGAATAAGAGAAAGAAAAAACTCCCAACACAGTCCTGACTCAGGAGAACCATACCTCATCCTAGACAACAACAAGAAATATTTTTCCGTTAGCAACCCATAAAAACCAACAACATATCCCAAAGAGATGCTAACTAATTCCCTGCTGAATCTAGAAAGCAATCCATCAGTAAGCACCAAACGCAAACCATCTGCCTCATCTTTAGCATCAACATCTCCCTCACCCTTTGCACCCCCTCTTTGTTTCTCGTTGCTCACCATCTCTAATATGAGAGATAATTAAACATGTTGATATCCTTCTAAGTGTCAAATTTAAGGAAAAGTGTAATGATTTTAAATATATACGCTATGTTTTAATCTTTGAAGTTTAATTTTTCAAAAATTGACTTTGATATATATATATATATATGATTTATTTTCATATTTTCATAATATTTATTGAATCAAGGCTATAAATACGAGGTTTTGTAATTATAAAATGGGAGAAAACCTCGAGTAAATTTTGTAATATTATATGAGAGAGTAAAATACTTTATTCTTTTGTAAATTTTGTAAAATAATAAAATCTCTAGATAGAAATTTGAGCCTCAATCTATTGTTTGAGCATTATCTTTTCTTATGTTATATTATCTTGTTATTGTTTCTCATGACTCTTGTTGGCAATATGCAAGTTTTATTTTATGTTCATTCATTTACTTACAAATAACTACTATTGTGTAGATTTATCAAACTCTATATTTTATTTGATAAATGTGCATATTCATTATTACCACAATCTTTCCTTCCATATTTTTTTATTTATAAAAACCTAAAAAAATGAAAGGATATTTTAAAGTGTATTTGATTAGATTTCTTTATGTAATTTTGGATTTTAATAAAGAGATCTTCATGACCTCAAGGATGGGTTCTTACCCTAATAATTGTTGAAGATTGGGAATTATAGATCTATTCACCAACACTAGCCACACTAAATTCAATTTTACATTTACACACGACTCTTCTAATCCATAATAAATCAAATGTTATCTTAGTTCCATTCCTCATGAATTCTAGCAATCTAATGGATTGATTTATGCTATACTTTTTTAATAGAAAATTGATGGGAAAATTAATATTTTTTTTTAATTTATAAAGGAATGATATAATTTTTTAGATTCTATATTTGTATTCTCACATTTATATGTAATTATTTTTGATCCTTTTTTTTATAATTGACTCACAACCTCTTTTTTTTTTATTGGACTATGGTTTCTTCGATAGAAAAGAATCCACCAACCTTAATGATATGTTTGAGTGACCACTAACACAATTGAAACACATATTTGGATTTGTTTAGTGACATTTGATTAATGCTTTTAAATGTACTAGAAGGGATGAAAGGGTGGTAGAATGTGGGTCATCAATATGATCACATTTGTAATAATCTTGGTGATTCATGGATTAGTCAACCAACAATAAGTAAAGATGTGCACTATATAAAAAGAAAAGTCATTTATGTAGTTGAAGTGTGTCTAGGTAAGTGCATGAAAATGGGATGCCAAGAGGAGGTCAAAAGTGGTAATTATTTTCCTAAAATCAATAAAATCAAACTTTGGTGAGTGATTCAAGATGTCTACACTCAAAATTTGAAGGTGTGATAAGAATAAGAAACTACTACTCAAAATCTAGTTTCTAAGATGTGATTTTTTTAAATGGTGGAGATTAAAAGGGTCAAATGTGAAGAGCATACACAAAAGCTAGGATTTTATCACAAAAATATAACATTAGCATCAGGTGGGCTCCCCAACATTTTTTGGTTTATTAAGTATTTTATAAATCCTTTTAGCAGAAAGTTCACTAAGATTTTTTAGTGGATGAAATACATATTCTAATTTTAATGAATATATTATATTTTACTAATTTTCTAAGTGGACACATCTTGAAAAATATGAATTTGAGTGCAATTCTACCTTAATTTTTAGAAAACAAAAAATTTAATAACTTCAATGTGTGTAGAAGGAAGTGAAAGATTTGAGGAATGCTATTTTTTTCAAATTTATTTGAGAAGATTAAAAATTAAGTTGAAACAATGATACACATGCTTCTGCTAGAAATATAAATATGAGTAAAATTAATTAAAAATTAAAACCTTAATATATTAAACATTATTATACACGCTTTAATCCAGAAGCCATTTATTGAACCTTAATATAGTTATATCTAAAAAAATACATATTTAGAAAGATAATATGTATCTTGAAGTTGTAGTGGTGTTTTTCCATAATCCGATCTTAGAATTAGAAAACCTAATAGAGAACACACCCAACATTTTTAATTTATTTATTTCTTCAGTAAAATCTAAATTTGATCACCCAAATTACATATTGAACCCTATGTATTAGTAAATCTAAATGATTTCCAACCTTAGGAGTGTGGATTAAATGGTTTAAAATGTAATGCATATATATTATAATGGACTCATGTTACTAAAAATAACTTGATCCCAAATGTGGGTGCATTATGTTTTTTAGAACATAAGTTTATTTTAAATAAATATCAATGTTTGAAAACTTCTTAGCCTCCCATATTTATGAAAACACCCATCTACAAAATCCAATTGAAGTGCCAACCAAATGTGTACCTTCACATTAATCCAATATCAATAGCTTGGCTTCTTAATGTTTATCTATCAATGGATGACCCTTTGGAAATTTGTGCCAATCAAATTAATATTATGAGAACTTACCTACTTCTAAAATGATTTTTTTTTGCTTCTAACCAATCATACCCTTGAAACAACCATTTGACATCCAAATAACTTTACATTCTTATAGAGGGTAACAAGGGCTATAAATAATACTTAATAATTTAAAATGAATTCATAACTCTTTCTAGACTTTGAAAATTCCAAAAAAAATAAAGGACATGGAAAAATTTAACACATTTTTTAGTTCAATGCGAGATTAAATTAGTTCCTAGGATGGACCTACATTAGATACATTGAATAGGAAATAAATGTAAGCCTATGCTTACTCCTTTTCTTGAATTTATTAAATTATTAGTTAAAGTGGTTAACTTTTTCTAACCTTAGCTATGTTACATCCTCTTTTGAATAGTTCTTCCATTTGACCAAATATTCAACATGTTCGTTCTCACTCATTCTTCTGGTAAATATTTGTTCTATATTGCATTCAATATCTTTCTGTATTATATCGTTTGTACCTCCCATTCTAAAATTTCAAAACCTTGATTCTATTGATTCTCTTCCTTCATGCCATTATGATATAGTGATATTAGTAGGCAACATTGATTGTGAGTACATGTATGTTATTTGACATCAATATCATAAGTATTCATTGAGATAATTTTCATTTCCTTACTAGTATAGCTTATTTTATGTTCATTGTTGGAAGCTCTCCTTCCTTTAGTGCATAAGAGGCTGATTCCCCTCTTGTAATTATTTTAATATTATTATTTGGTCTACATAATCTTTGGCAACTTGAGCTACAATTTTCTAGGTACTCTAATTTGATAATGCATGATCTCTTCAATGTGTAGATTAAACTATTATTCTTTAATGCTTATATTGTTTGTCTTAGTGACACTACAAAAATGTACATATTCTCTAAGAATAAACTTATATACCACATCGAATGATGTTTTATTAATTCTTTTGTTCACTAAATTCTTATAGGAAAAATTAATTCTCACCATTACTAAGTCCTGTTAATTTTGTTTCTCATCGATTATACAAATTAATAGGTTACCTAGACTATGTTTTATGGCCTTAGTTTACTCATTGGTACGTGGATGGTAAGTTGAATCAAAGCTTAACTTGGCGTCATATAGAAATGATTGATGAAATTCATAGTGTAGTATATGACTACCATTCTTGGTAACCTATACAATTTCTCACAATATATCTAAAATATAAACTTTCAACATGGGAAGAACCACATCTTTAGAAAAGTAATGAATTGCACCATCTTGTACATATTATCTATGACCATAAATATTACATCATTAGTATATTATTTTCATGATAGTACTAACACATAGTCTATACTTGTATCTTCCCATGAATTCTATAGTATTTGTAAGGGTTGATAAACTAATTATTTTATTTCTTCCCTTGCAAATTAAATAATTTGACATCTATCAATATTTTCCACATTTTTCCTATTAATGGCTAATGAGTTTTATATATCAATGCCAATATTTTATACACTCTAAATATCACTACCAATACTCAACTATCCTCTTTCTAAATTAGGTTCTTCCTCACTTATGAAAAATATTGAACTTTTAAAATAAATAGTTGGACAACTGCTACATTTGATCCTTGCTGATTGGATTTTGATGTGTTTCGTATGTTTTTGAAAATTGCATTTATTGGTTGTGCCTCCTTCACGACATCAAATTATACTACTTTAGGAGAAAATAATTACTATTTAATGCATCAACTACATGATCAAATTTATTATTTTTATTCAATAGAAATGGGTAACTTCTAGAGAAATTTAACCCATATTACATGTTTATTCATATTCTTATTTGATAAATTGTGATTATTGGTAATAAATATACAAAAAATTATCCCTTTGGTAATAAATAATTTATCAACTTCATGAATTAATGTATAATTATATAGAATTATTATTCATAGACAAAATAATTACACTACCTTAATTCAAACTCTCACTAAAGTACATCATATGCCTTACTTATTGACTAAAAACTCCTCTAATTTTGTGTTGTTGGAATTAGAATCTATTGATGAGTGTTTTTGCACCTTCTCTATTAGAATCCAAGATCACCTGCATGCAAGATGGATACCTGTCACATGCAAAAGATATGAAGAACCGAAAAAGATGTTCTCTGTAAAACCTCTCAGTAAAAATGCATTAAGAGAATCGATTATTACAATGTGATCAATCCCTATGAAGGAGATCAAGAAACCCTAAAAGGGAAACCCTAAATGAAACCCTAGTGTGCACACTTAATAATTAATTATTAATGTGCCTAAGTTTAGCTTAAGTAATAAAGAGGAATAAGTGACTTAATTAATTAATCAATGTGATGTAATTAATTAAGCATAATAACTTATTACTCTAACATTCTCAACACAGGCGATTCATAGGCGCACTACCTCTCTTGAAAGGCTATCTTCGACAACAAGTTGCTAAAAATTACCCCAAGGTCTCTCAGGTGTTAGGTCATGACATACATGGAATATCTCAGTTGGTTTAATGTGATTTTTTTGGTAGTCACAAGGCGGTCTTACATGGGTTAAACTGGAGGGGAATTAGATCCTTGGGTGGAGTTCACAAAATATTCTAAAATTTGGCTCTGTTGCTGCAAGTTCAGGACAACAATTTCAAACTCCACATTAATCTTCAGAATTGGCTTTACAATGTGCAATGAAATTAATCTAAAACACCTATTAAAAAAAGGAAAAAAGGGTAGGGGAAGGGAGAAGTTCCTAGACCATAAGCTACCAATGTACAACAATAATGGAGGACCCTATAGTGGACAACCTTCCTAAAACTCAATCCCACTTAACCAGATTAGTTCACAGTCTCATGGAACAAGTGCAATCTTCTAATGCCTGTATATTTTCAACCTTTCATTCACCATAAAGCATGAACAAGAGATAGAATTTAAGTGCAACATTCATAAAATGTCCAAACTAGCTTTACACTATAGTTTATCATCAATAAACAACAAAAAGCATGAACAAGGAAGGGCATCAACACATCAGAATTCTTCACCACTAATGAACAACATTAACTAATCTATCAAAGTAAGCTAAAACACAAAGAACAACAAAGTAAATCTATCTAAATTCACTAACTATGAGAAGAAGAATCATGTAACATGCAAAGGAACTCAAGAATCCACCAAAATCAATGAATTTCTATTAAAATTCCAGCAACATGTCTTTACAACAACTCAACTCTCTCTTGAAAATGAGAGGAGACCCCCTATTTATAGTGTCCACAATGAAAAATGAATGGCCAAGATTCACTACAAATTAGGGTTTCACCTACCTCCAAATATTTTACAATTTAAAATTACATTTTGTCTTTTAGCCCATTTCGTCCTTTTGTGGGCAACACTGTAGCTCTTTATTCTTTTAGCTGATTGCTTTGCTGCAACTACTTTGTGAGGAATTTTTTTATCAATAATCAGATTTCCCTCTTACTTCCTCATAGTAGCGTATTCCATGAATTTGTCGATCAATTCCTAGAGCTTGTTCCATTCCATTATATCTGACTGGAGCACTTGGAAGTTCAATTTCCTAGATTTTCCCATAATCTCATCCCAGTCCTTGTCACATTTTTGCGTATTCTTTATCACCTGCTCATATTGAGCGAAGGATCATGTAGAAAAACACATAAAATCTAGCGTAAGTGCATCTATGGTCCCATTCTCCATTTTCTTATTAAAGTATGGCTTTATCTTCTTTGGGTCTAGCTCAACGGTGGGCATATCAAAATCTGTCATTAGTCTCAAATATTATTCACAGGCCATTCTGATTTCTTTGACCCAATCAATATCAAGCTCCACTTCATGGAGCACTCGATCAAATATTTCCTTCCTATGGTCCTGTTACCCAATTTTCACCCACGGGCTCAATCAGGTAGGGCATATGTGTTTTAGGTGTTCTTGAAGGCCAAATGGAGGCATTGTTGGGTATGATTAAATTACACCTTGATGCAAAACAAGGGAGTTCAGTTGATAGGTCAGCCTCAGTCAGGTTTGACATAAGTTTCCTTTAAGGAGAAAGTTGACAAGACCTTCAAGATGTCTTGCCGACTACTCGAGGTACCATCAAGTCTAAATGCTTCACATTAGGGATCCTATCGGCATGAGATTATCTGGGTCTCCTCAACCCATAATGCATTTGGTTAAATATGCTTTTGTGTTGCCTATCGGCAAGACCCCAGGAATGTCACGGCGAGTGGAATTCACCAAAAGGTTATGCCTTCGGCAAGACATCAATCGTCGTCTCGGTGACAAAGGATATGCATATCGGCGGGAGTTTTTTCCTTCAGGGTGAAGTCCTGGTGACTTCTTCGGGTCTCACCGACTATTCGCATCGGGCAGACACTTCGGCAAGAGTTGTCTTCTTCAGCACGTGGTCTTGCCGAGTCCCTAAGGTCTTGCCGACCTCTGATAAGGATATGCATCTCAGTGAGAAGGGGGCCTCGCTAAGATGTCTTGGTGAGTGCATTTGGTCTCATCGACAAGGCACAAAAGGGTTCTATCAGTATGGGGTCATGAGGTCTCCCCGACTTCTTGTGGTCTCCCCGAAATGAAAAGATCACCAAAAGGTTATGCCTTTGGCATAAAGTCTGGCCGACGTGCTAGAGTCTCAGTGATACGGAAGGAATATCACCACAGGTCTGTCCGAATAAGAAGGCCCCACCAAATCTTCAGCTCGGCAAAGGATCATACCTTCACCATAAGGTCTTGGTGAAGAAGGAAGTCACGTTGAAAGAAAAAGGGGCCCGAGCTTGGAGAAACAAAAAGAACTCGGGGAGACTTTGAACGAATGGAACAGATTCGGTAAGATGTCTTGCCGACATGGTGTGGTCTCAGCAACAGAGGCAATATCGGTATGACTTTGGAGGTTACCATGAGGTCTTCCTGACTTGCCAGTGTCTCACCGAAAGAAATATAGAGCTCGGTAGGGTGGAGTGTGTTCAGGGTGACATCAATGGGCTCTCGTCGATAGAAGATGAGAAAGGCTCACCGAAGTAGTTTTGACCTCAGCATGACATCCTGCAGAGAGTATGGTGTCTTTCCAATAGGAAGGTGTTTCCTTCAGAATGAGCTGGTGGTATCGGCATGAGATCTCACCAACCAAGTAGTGTCTCCCTGACAGAGCAGGGGGAGCTCGATAGAAGTCCTCACCAAAGCAGCGTGGTTTCACCATGATGCCACGCCATCTGAGGAAAGTCTCCTCGATATGAAGTGTACTCGCCAGGAATTGAGGCCATCACCATGATGTCCCGGCGACTGAATAATGTCCTGTTGAAGGTTGGGGGTCTCGCCCAAGGAAAGTTAAGTCATTGTGATGTCTTGCCAATGGCTTAATGTCTCATTGAAAGGAATGAACGGAGATTAGGGAGCAAAATGCGCACAGTATGGGGTATTCCCGATAGCCATTGTCTTGGCGACCATAGAGGCGATATTGGTATGAGTTCTGGAGCTCAATAAGAACTCTCAGCGATGGTTGAAGGCTATGCCGAAGACTGCTATAAGAGCATAATTGCATCGGTGAGACACTTTCAGTGTCTCGCCGAGATGCGATTCTAATCAGAGGAGTTTTTGACCGTCCGAGGGATCCACATGGAATGAACTGACCAATCAAAAGGAGCCAAAGATGAGCCATTGATGTTTTGATTGGCTGAACCAGAGAAAGAAGATCAATAGGATGAAAGGCAACGTGTGTCTGTTCTGAGCTTAGGAGCATTCAAAGAGTTCGGCAGGGAGGTTCAAAGATGGACATGAGGATCAGAAATGAATGAGGTGGTTGCAGAAATATCTGAGGGCTTCTCCAGGGTGTTTCTTCACCGACATACATAGCAAGGATAGACAGGATGTAGCATTAAATTCAATCAAAAGATCTAGGAAAGATCTATCCCGATGACTGATATTTTTGTAAGCCCTAGAGGGCCGATACCCCTTTGTATATAAGGCATTTTTGCCTTTTTTGTAAATAGTTCGGATTATGCATTCAAGGGAGTTAGTGATTTTTTGATCAATCCTTTCTCAATCAATGTATGTTTTTCTGTAACTCAACTAGAATCCTGAATACAACACAGAGTTTACCTTGGAAGTTTCTGTTCATGTTTGTATGATTCTCATTTCTGTATCTTTCTTTTGAACTTGCAAGTCTTTAACTGTGTTTTATAATTCTGTATTCATATCTTAGAGCTATGAAATTAATCTTTCCTTCCTGAGATGTGTATGTAGGCCAAACCTATTAGGACTAAGGCATTAAATCTGAAGAGAGTTGCTCTGAGAATAGCAATTAGGCTTTCAAGTGTATGTTCTTCCTGTGTTCATTTCATGATTTCTTATCAGTCGGGTGTATCACCTGTTATGCACCAAATTTGCACCCTACTAAAAATTTTAAGCTCAGCAATCTGGCATAACATGGGACTCAAATTCTACATGTGGGATATGCAATACTAAAAATGAGACCTTCAGATTCTAGGCCGGTTCCTGTTGAATAAATATCTATTTTTGCTCTTCAAACCTAAAGACTAGAGAAAAAGGGGGAGAAAAGAGATAAAAGGAACTTGAATACTGAAACTAATTAATGAGTGATACACCAAAATCACTTTCCTTAGCACAGAATGAACCCATAGCCATTAATAATGATGATACAATAACTGGTAAAACCCTCAACACATAAATATTTCAAAGGAAGATTTGAAATCATAATGATATTTAAAGCATATTAATCACAGTAAATGTATCTAAAAATTGATACAACCCTTAACCTGTGAAGAGAATTCCTAGTCACAAAGATGCCAAAATGAGACAAACTTAAAAGGTTTCAGATAAAAAACAAAAAAAAGAAAGATCAATCACCAATCTGCATACAAATATGACACCAGAAATAGATCAAAGATGCTGTATAAAGGCTCTCAAAGGCCCTGGAAATACATACTCCAAAGTTTGATACAAAGCTTGGAACAAAATAGCACCATGTCCTCCAAAAAGTACAAAGTCTCTTCCACTCCAGAATTTTTGCATTGGTAAAAAGGAATGAAGAAGAGAATAAATAAGCTCAAACTCTCCACCCTAACCCTAGAAAAAGGGCCCCACCTTGGATAAGGGGTTGGATTTGGTAAAAAAGCCCTAAAAGAAGGCTCTCAAACTTTTCAACAACTTACCCAAAATAGGAAAATATCTCCCAGACCTGGATAGGAACAAAAATCCTCATAAATAGGACTCAAAAGACTCCAAAAAAGGTGTCACATTAGTCAAAAACTCCCCCCCTGAATCCAGCAACCCAAAACCTCCACTTGACATAAACAGATTGTCATATCTCCAAGATTTAATGCTCCACTTAAAGGCTCCTCTTGTCATATCTCAAATATCTTCAACTTGCATTAATAACATTTATTTTTCAAAAGTGATTTATAATTGATCACTTTAAAAAATAAAATTTACAATTTTTAAAAAACTGCAAGTTGGAATACCACCTAGCAAGATCAAAATTTTAATTCCGCATTTAAATATCATTTATTAAAAATGATGAACAAATCATTTTAATAAAGATTTACATCTGCTTTTAAAATGCAAAAAATTAAAATAAGTCTCCAAGCACTAACTTTGCATTTTTTAAATAAAATCATTTATTAAAAATGATTTATTAACCATTTTAATAAAGATTTTACATTTTAATTTAAAAATGCAAAATTAAATAACCAAACTCTAAGCATTATATTTTAATTTTAAAAGCCTTAGAGCTTAAATGGCTTAAGGAATAAAAGAAGCTAAGAGGAAAAGCAAGAGGTCAAAATTTTTAGGGTTCGAACCCTAAAAAGAAAGGAAAGACTTTTCATTTTGTATTTTCACAAGAATCCTCTTTGCTGGGTGCCGCCATGCTAAAACCCTAGCCACGAATTGCTTTGTTCTGGTATTTTCCACCATGAAGAACTTCGAATCTGTTGTTTTATTGGCAGAATCAAGAGCAAAAGATGTTTTTGTAAAAATGTGGGAGCATATAGGTGCGATTTTTTTCTTTTTTTTATATGATCTTCTTTCATTTCTGAGAGACTTTGCTGAATCTTGGCATGAATCTACACTTTCTTTGGCCGCTATGAAGATTTGAAGTTGTGAACTTGCTATATTCTTCTTCAAATGCAAAAAAATGAAGATTTCATGAGGTATTTTAGATAAAAGTCTGGTTTCTTGCTTTCTTTCTGCGAATTTTTTGGAAGTTCTCTTTATTTCTTACGCTGCCATGAACACTCTTTGAAAGTATTTTCTAAACAAGCTTTGTTTATGAACTTCAAATCTGTGTCTTTATTCTTTAGATCTGCAATATTTTACTCTGCAAGCTGTGAACTTGAAGATCTTGAAGTGATTTTTTTTTAAAACAAAGAACAAACTTGCTTTAAAAAAATCGGATCTGGTCTTTTGCTTTCTGAATCTACAATATTTCACATTTGTAAGCTACACCATGACATTTTCTTCTGATTTTCTGCAAAAGCATAGTATTTGAGCTCATAGGAGATGAAATACTCTGATTTTTTTGTGAAATATAGCCACGCTTTTCAAATCTGGGCATTTTTCTCTCTTTGAATCTGCAAAAGACTTCACTTACAAGCTGCCATAATGATCTCCTTTTCTGATTTTCTGCAAAAACATTCCATTTGAGCTCATAACAGATAAAATACTTTGATTTTTTGAAAATACAGCCACATTATGTTGTTCTTTTCTTTTGATTTTCTGCAAAAAATGTTTCACTTGTGAACTCATAATAGATAAATACTTCATTTTCCTGTGTATTACAGCCACGTTTTTCCTTTTTATGGGCATTAGATTTCTGTTCTCTACAAAAACATAGCATTTTGAAGCTACGACAAATAAAATACTTCATTTTCTGTAGACATACAGCCATGTTTTTGCTAAATCTGGGCATTTTGTAACTGATAGAAATCTGATTTCTATTTTAAAAACAAGCTTTCACATGGCATACTTAGATTCTTTTTACCAAAGAGCATTGATGCATCGTCTTGTACAGAAATTTCTTTTTTCCTTCCTTCCCTGCAAATTTGTTTTTTTGTGCATGATGGATTCAAATTTAAACCATTTATCCATGACAACAAAAACTAGTTTTAATGCACTTCATCACTTTCATGAATATGCATACATGATAAGCTTATCACTTTTACTGTCTTTGACAAAAGAAACTTATAACATTGTATGCCTGCTTGATGAAAGATAATGCATATCTGTATCTCCCATGACTCTTAAATGCTGATTTAAAATAGATTTGCTGCTTACTGTTGAAGAATTCGTAGAAAAATGAATTGTTGCAAATCTGTCCTGTGCTTGAATACTCAGTCAATGTGATTTTTATCTGATAGGGCAGTGTCATTGTTATGAAATTGTTCAAAACTTGGCTTAAACATATGAATTGAACACTGCTGCTATGAGTTGCTTTTATGACAACTTTCTTATTTCAGACCATAGATGATATCAATGACTCTCATGTATGATGTGAATGAGAGGTATTTACCTGATATGCCGAGCTCTACCCTTGTGGGAGCCCGTTTTACTCCACATATCTGATAAATGAACATGATGAACCTGTTCCTGCACACTGAAACAAACATGTTAGAAAAATATAAGAAGTTGAAAGCTTCCATTGAATTACATGCTTTATTTTCTAATTTTTTGCAGTTATCTGATGAATGCTTGATCGACTGCATGTTATATTTTTGTTGGTATCGTAGATATATGATAGGATCTGATCCGTCTTTTCTTAGAGATTAACTCTAACATCTTCTTTTATCTTCCTTGCAGACGCTTTTGGAGCTGAAACGAAAGCTACAACTGAAATTGGAGCTAGAGCTGACGTCTTCAACTGTCAACGATTCGTCATTCTAGGCAATGAAAAATCACCTCCTACCCTATGTTTCCATTATTTTCAGTTGTATAGCATACAGTTATTTATGCATTCTTCCTTTGATCGTAAGAATCAGAAAAGTTACTTCCACGGCTTGTGTGGAATTCAACATTTTTATAGAATGAATAAAAACATTATTATGCAAAACTTTTCAATTTTCTATTTCAGACGTTTGCACAATAAACTATGATTCACATGCAAAATGGTCTCAATGATGATTACTGAACATTAAATCAGCAAAACATGAAAATTTACGTACCTTAAAATGATGAACTTCATCCAGTTTTACTTGTTTTTCAGTTTCCATAACAAATTTGAAACTAAACCAATAAACTTGACTTGACCTGAGTAGTAAGTAAAAAGTGGGTAACATCACCCTAGTGTAGTTCTTTAACTTATGCATCTTTTCCCCCTTTCCTCTCAAAGAAACAATAGTTTAGGTGATACCCAAAGGAAGCCAGCCTTCTTCGGAGGTTCATTTCAGTTTTAGGTGACCCACAGCCTTGAAATGATCCCATTGTGTCTCTAGAAAGCTCAGTTTGATAACTTTGCATTAGGGTGCATTTCTAGGTGACAACAGTTTCTGGCATGCCCAGTGGGACTCTTTGAATTAGAACAGTTTGAAAATTACATGTCTATTATTGGTTCTTGATATGCAACTAGTAAGATTCAAGCCTTTCAGAGGTTAACATCAGCATATCATGGCAACTCCATGTACCAGTGCATCATTGAGGAATTTAAAATATTGAGAAAATTTGGTGTTTTTCTCAATAAGTTTAGCCTTTGGAGGTAGTTTAAACAAACACCTGGCGACTCCGAGCAAATCTACTGGTTTCAGCAAGTTCAGTGCTGGCATGTTTCAATTACAAGCGTAGTATTCTAATTTTTAGCATTCATACGAGTAGAGATGACATATTTTTGTAGTCACCATGTATACCCACTTCTGTTTCATGAAAATCTTGTCAACCAATCACGCTATGAGCCATATCAGACCAATCATGCTGCTGGCTTAATCCCAAACAACCATGCAACTATAGCCTATCATCATGTTCAACATGCTTACCTCCCACCCACCCCTGCTTAGTCTTCGGATCCACATTTGGATGTCCAAAATTAGCCCCAAGAGGAGGTTTCTGATATTAACTATTATGATTATTTATCTAATCAGCCTCAAAGACACCCATACCAGAACATATTGGACCTACTCCAATAGATTGACCATACATTGTGGGACCTAAGTCAAGGTCTTCACAATATGGAGATTAATGATATTAGTAAGGTGCTTGCATACCTATCTAAGATGTTGGTTGATATCAAGATGCAAAAGGGTATCATTATGCAGCAGCAGGAAATGGCTGAACAAGTCTACTGTTATGATCAAGAGAGAGTGGAAAAAAGAATCCAGTTCAAGGAAGGGCTTGAACATGAAATAGATGCTAAGGAAGAACAAATGAAGATGCTCTCTGCCCAGGTGTGGAATACTCAAACTTACTCAGATTATCATCAGCAACTAATGGAGGAGTTTCAAAAGAGGCAACTTGAGGAGAGTTTCAAACAACAGAGTGTTGCAGCTAAAGAGGAGCAGACCCTTGATCAAAATAACTCAAGCTCTTTCACCATGGAGGAGACTAGGATTCCAAATCTAGTACATCTAGCTATGGAAGAATATCAAAAGCAACAGTAGCAAGCGATTGAACAGAAGTAAGACATTGGAGAGTTGCTAATTGGTGGTGACCAGCAAGACAATGGAAGCTCAATTCAGGAAGAAAAGCCTGGAATTGAACCTGTTTTCATCCTCCAAGGTGAGAAGTTTGATGTTTTTGAGAGTGTTCTGGATGAGGAGGCTAGTGTTGAGCTTTTTGAAGAGTTGTCCACATGTATTATTGAACAATTTTGATCAACATTGGATGGCAAAGAATCAGAAGAGGTTGAGGGTTATGATGATCTTGAGCAACAACTTGTTAAGATGATGAAACAACAGGAAAAACCTCATGAACCTGATTTGCAAATTCATAACTGGTTGGAGGAGCTTCCATTATGGTGTATAAAAGAGCCTGAGGTTGATGCGTTGATTGAAGATGAGATGGAGGAAGCTATCTCATTGTTCTCTGGCGAAATGAGTGTTCAATTGGGAAAGCATGAACATACTAAGAAGGTTTTCATTTTTTCACCAAGTCAGCCACAAGGATTAGGTTTTTCTAGCCAGCTATATGATAAGGTGGCAGTCCATGAGCAAGTGATCAGCAAGGAGTCCTCAATATTTTCCCTTACCAAAGGTTGTCCAATCAGACACCTAGACCAGATAGAGTTCAATACAACACCAATGATCAATCTTGCACCCATACATGAGGACACAATAGAAGATGTTATTAAGGATGCACTAGCAGCCAAACAAGAGTATGTTCAACTTACTTATCCTCCTTTGGTTGACAACACATGTGATCTATCTAGTGAGGTAAGTGAACTCATTCACCTCTTTTAGGAGGCAGTACATCATCTTGTTAAACTTTTTTCTATTTTTCACTTTTACTCAGCTATCCTTAAGCATGCCAATCATTATACTTTGAAGAGAAAAGGAAGCTATTTCAACTATCCTGTGAACGGTTTTATTTGACTATTTTCTTACTGGTTAGTGTAGGGTAGGTTTAGATGTAGTTTTTATTCCCTAAGTGTTGTCCCAACATAGTAAATAGTTTCCCTTATGTAGTTTCCCTGTTTTCATTAAAGTCTCCAGGTGATCTGTTTCTTGAGATACTAATGTGAGTTGTAGCCATGTACAAAGCTACTCTAGGTTTGTTCCTGAATTTTCTCGACGGCTTCATGCCCAATAAATTGGCCTAGGCTACTAGTTTCCATGTTTAGCAGGAAAACATCTAGCAAAGGTCTCCATAAATGTTACCCAATTTTCACCCACGGGCTCAATCAGGGAGGGCATCTATGTTTTAGGTGTTCTTGAAGGACAAATGGAGGCATTGTTGGGTATGATTAAATTACACCTTGATGCGAAACAAGGGAGTTCAGTTGATAGGTCAGCCTCAGTTAGGTTTGACATAAGTTTCCTTTAAGGAGAAAGTTGGCAAGACCTTCCAGATGTCTTGCCGACTACTCAGGGTACCATTAAGTCTGAATGCTTCACATTAGGGATCCTATTGGCATGAGATTATTTGGGTCTCGCCGACCCATAATGCATTTGGTTAAATATGATTTTGTGTTTCCTATCAGCAAGACCCCAGGAATGTCACGGTGAGTTGAATTCACCAAAAGGTTATGCCTTTGGCAAGACATCGATCATCATCCTGGTGACAAAGGATATGCATATCGGTCGGAGTTTTTTCCTTCGGGGTGAAGTCTCAGTGACTTCTTCGGGTCTCACTGACTATTCACATCAGGTAGGCACTTCGGCAGGAGTTGTCTTCTTCGGCACATGGTCTTGCCGAGTCCCTAACATCTTGCCGACCTCTGATAAGGATATGCATCTCGGTGAGAAGGGGGCCTCGCTGAGATGTCTTGGTGAGTACATTTGGTCTCGCCGACAAGGAATGAAAGGGTTCTATCGGTATGGGGTCATGAGGTCTCACCAACTTCTTGTGGTCTCCCCGAAATGAAAAGATCACCAAAAGGTTATACCTTCAGCATAAAGTCTAGCCGACGTGCTAGAGTCTTGGTGACACAGAAGGAATATCGCCACAGGTCTGTCTGAATAAGAAGGCCCTACCAAATCTTCAGCTCGGCAAAGGATCATACCTTCACCATAAGGTCTTGGCAAAGAAGGAAGTCATGTCGAAAGAAAAAGGGGCTCGAGCTTGGAGAAATAGAAAGAACTCAGGGAGACTCTGAACGAATGGAACAGATTCGGTAAGATGTCTTGCCGATATGGTGTGGTCTTAGCGACAGAGGTGATATCGGTATGACTTTGGAGCTTGCCATGAGGTCTTCCCAACTTGCCAGTGTCTCATCGAAAGAAATATAGAGCTCAGTAGGGTGGAGTGTGTTCGGGGTGACATCAATGGGCTCTCGCCGATAGAAGATGAGAAAGGCTTTCCGAAGTAGTTTTGACCTCGGCATGACATCCTATAGAGAGTATGGTGTCTTGCCGACAGGAAGGTGTTGCCTTTGGAATGAGCTGGTGGTATCGGCATGAGATCTCAATGACCAAGTAGAGTCTCCCCAACAGAGCAGGGGGAGCCCAATAGAAGTCCTCGCCAAAGCAGCATTGTTTCGCCATGAGGCCACGCCGTCTGAGGAAAGTCTACCTGATATGAAGTGCGCTCGCTAGGAATTGAGGCCATTGCGATGATGTCCTGATGACCGACTAATGTCCCACTGAAGGTCGGGGGTATCAACCAAGGAAATTTAAGTTGTTGTGATGTCTCGCCGATGGCTTAATGTCTCATCAAAAGGAATGAATGGAGATTACGGAGCAAAATGCGCACGGTATTGGGTCTTCCTGATAGTGATTGTCTTGGCTACCACAGAGGTGATATCGATATGAGTTCTAGAGCTCAATAAGAACTCTCAGTGATGGTTGAAGGCTACACAGAAGACTGCTATAAGAGCATAATCGCATCAGTGAGACACTTTCAGTGTCTCGCCAAGATGCAATTCTGATCAGAGGAGTTTTTGACCGTCTGAGGGATCCACATGGAATGAACTGACCAATCAGAAGGAGCCAAAGATGAGCCATTGATGTTTTGACTAGTTGAACTAGATAAAGAAGATCAATAGGATGAAAGTCAATGTGTGTTTGTTCTGAGCTCAGGAGCATTCAAAGCATTCGGCGGGGAGGTTCAAAGATGGACACGGGGATCAGAAATGAATGCAGTGGTTGCAAAAAGATCCGAGGGCTTCTCCAGGGTGTTTCTTCACCGACATACACAGCAAGGACAGACAAGATGTAGCATTAAATTCAATCAAAAGATCTATCCTGATGACTGATATTTTTGTAAGCCCTAGAGGGCCGATACCCCTTTGTATATAAGGCATTTTTTCCTTTTTTGTAAATAGTTTAGATTATGCATTCAAGGGAGTTAGTGATTTTTTGATCAATCCTTTCTCAATCAATGTATGTTTTTCTGTAACTCAACTGGAATCCTGAATACAATACAGAGTTTACCTTGGAGGTTTTTGTTCATGTTTGTATGATTCTCATTTTTGTATCTTTCTTTTGAACTTGCAAGTCTTTAACTATGTATTATAATTCTGTATTCATATCTTAGAGTTGTGAAATTAATCTTTCCTTCCTGAGATGTGTATGTAGGCCAAACCTGTTAGGACTAAGGCATTAAGTCTGAAGAGAGTTTCTTTGAGAATAGCAATTAGGCTTTCAAGCGTATGTTCTTCTTGTATTCATTTCAGGATTTCTTATCAGTTTGGTGTATCACCCTAGTGTAGTTCTTTAATTTATGCATCTTTTCCCCCTTTCCTCTCAAAGAAACAATAGTTTAGGTGATACCCAAAGGAATCCGACCTTCTTTGGAGGTTCATTTCAGTTTTAGGTGATCCACAGCCTTGAAATGATCCCATTGTGTCTCTAGAAAGCTCAGTTTGAAAACTTTGCATTAGGGTGCATTTCTAGGTGACAACAGGTCCAATCCCAACTTCCATGTCTCCATGAGCCAGTGGTAATCTTTTACCAAAGCAAGCTCCTTCTCCTAGGATTTCTCAAGTATCTTGAGGATAGCCTGAAGTTTGGGATATGTAATCTTGTATAACTTTGGGAAGTTAGTGAAAATTTTATTTATTCCCTTGAGTAGCTTTTGCACCTCTGAGAACTTGTTGGCTATCTTGACAGCGTGACCAATGACCATGTTTCTGTTGTAGAGGACTTGCTGGAACCAATCCTCTGCGGCCTTTGTCCAATTTTTTCTTCTCTCCAATTTATCAATGTGGTCCTTGGACATTAGTTGTGGTGGCACTCATGACGTGGTGGGAAGCTCCTTAGCTGATGACCATTGTTGAATATAAGCTATTAGATCCACCACGTGTGCTTTTAATTCCTCCTTAGAGGTCTTTTCCTTGTGCATTTGCTACACAATGGTGGCGACAGACCCCTAAAGATGGTCAATTTTCTATTCTCTTGTAGATATTCCTAGATCAAGGGTAGAAATATTATAGCTGACCCCTTCTTCTCCCATCACCAGAGTAGCTACCTGCATAGTCTTGGATCCCGAAGCGTCCATTGTCAAGTGGGATCTGACTCTTGGCTTCTTTTCCTTCTTCGTACTTATCTATGCTTTGGCTAGAATGGCTTCCAGCCTTGCCTTTGGATCCATCGGGGTTGGGATTTTCTTCTCCAATTACTTTTTGATCCATTTAGGAATCTTATATTCCCCTTTCGGTGATTCATGATGACCTTCTTCCTCATCAGTGCATTCAATTTCCATTAATTTTCCACCCAGAGTCTCCTGCTCTATCTTTTCTTCCTCTTCTTCATCAGAATCCCATATGAACGCTATTTCTTTTCTTAGGCATTTGGTGACTGTATGCTCCCTCGGGTTTTCCTCTCCCTCAAAGGTTTTCTTTTCTTCCTCTTTCTCATGCTCATGTTCTTCATGATTCTCTGCTTCTGGGCTTTTTCTCATCCTAGCCTCTTCTTCAGGCTTTCCTTCTTCTTTCTATTCATTTTCCTTTTCTTCTTGTTCTACTGAAGGAGGCATTTATTTATCATGCTCGATGCTTTCAATTTTCTCCGTTGTTGGAGGTTCAGTGTCCTCCTCCATTATCTCATTTGTATCCTTCTCTTTATCAAAGGGCTACCCTTCAGCTTCTCCCCTGACATCCTTGAGTTGTTGAGCCAACTCTTCCTCGAGCTTCGGGTCAAAGGTTTCTGCAATATACTTTGTGCTCGGCTCCTTAATGTCCTCCTCAGATGACTAGGTTTCCTCTTCCTCCTCCTCATGTACCACTTTATCAATCACTAAGTGCTAATATTTAGGGTGCTCATGGTAGTCATTCTCTTCTTCTTCCATTTCTTTGGTAGCTACTCCCTCTTGCATCTCCAAATCTTCAGAGATTTGCATTGTCGCCTCCATCGTGGGTGGTTCAATTGGAGGAGGGACAAGAAGGTTAGCAACAACTTGTGCCAAGGCAACTTGTACTGGGGGATTCATCAGCACCCCAGATAGCTCCATTGGTATATTTTTCATATGTCAGGTGAAAGATTTTGGGAGCGAGAGAGCGGGCATCAACATTGTTGCCATAGCTAGTGGGAGGGATGATGATGGAGACATGGAGGAGGAAGAGTGCAGAGAAGTGGTGGTAGACAAGGAATCTATAACCATTACTTGTGTTGTAGGGGAAGTGGAGGCAAGGTGGACCAAAATTTCCACTGCAGGCAGAGAAGAGGCAAGCATCACTTGAGAAGCAAGCAGAGGAGCAACAATAGTAGCAACGACAACAACGGTGACTGCGAGAGTGGAGGTAGCAGGTGTGGACTTTGGTTGGTCAGCCTCTATTTCCTCTCCCTCATGGAGTAGATCTTCTTGGATAGTGGGAATTTCTGTGAAACTTCCCAACTTCTTTGGTTTCTTGGAAGGATCACCTTCCGATGCTTTCCTTGAGTATACCTTTTGTTTGGGCTGGTGCTCAACTGTCTCTTTTCTTTTCTTGGATCGTGTAGTGGGAGGAGACGCTAAAGTCTCTCCGGCCGAGGTAGGAGTGGTAGAGGCACTATCAGTCTTGCTTTTGAGTGGATCCTCGAGCTCACTATATGTTAGGTTAACTCCTTGCAGCTTCAATTTGGCAATCTGCTCGTCGATCCATTCTTTTTTTCTTGCTTCAATAGATTTCATTAGAATATCAAGGTCATTAACCTCTTCCTCATCCCAGTCAATTAGTGGTAGTGGTAGGTTGGCAACGACATCATACCTAGGATCAAATACTGTATTTTCATCCTCAACAATTTGATCCGGTACCAAAAATAGGTTCACTATTTCAACGAAGTATGCCGTCATGCACATGTAATTCCTCATACGCACCTCCTTATCATCTTTGCAATTGGCCCAAAATTCCTCCACATTATGTAAATGGGCATACTCAATCCTGACCGCCTTCTTTAATTTACCATATGGGTCCATTTGTAGCCAGGTTGTGTAGAGCTCCAGGTTGTATTCATTTAGTTCTTTATCAGAATACTCCGCACACTAGGTGGCAAGGAGTGCATACATTCCTTGACCAAAGGTAAGTGGATAAGAGATCCCTGCTCTGTGCTTGTCACTCAGGAGGGTGTGTGCACATTGTAGTTACCGGGAGAGATCGAGCAATATCAACCAGTCATTTGGGTACCAAAGCAACTTATATGGTTTCTCTGAGAAACCCTTGACTCGGATATAAGTAAACTTGGGAAATTGAATAAATAGGAAACCGAACCGGCAGATGTAGGTATTTGCACTATGGGTGACTCTCCTTTTAAAATCACCTCCAAGTAATCTGATTATATGCCCTATGAAGGAATCATTGACCCGACAACAATCCTTTTTGATGTTCCAGAATTGAAGTTGAGGATACCTGTCATATACCTTCAATTCCCTTCCTAGAGTTTGGCTTGGTGCTACAAATAATCCCTTGTATTGGGCATGATTAGTGAGCAAATAAACTAGGTATGATGTCATATAAAATTTTGAAGTCTTCTTCACCGCCACAAATTGCTCCTATAAGCATTAGCCGATCATTCCAGCCCAGTAGAACCTGGTCTCTCCTTGGATTATTTCCTCTATGAAGTAAAGCATCCACTCCTAAAAGAAGGCTATAGTCAGGAGGCCCATAACTTTGCTCAATAAGGTTACCAAGTCATGGTAATCCTCATAGAAGTCACTTCTGAAGAGTTCTTGGGGCACTTTGTTTGCACTGCCCCTCTTCTCCTTTAGCCAGTACTAATTGATAAGATTCTTGCACTTGAAGGGATTGGCATCCCACATCTGCTTAGCATATTCTTTGGATGTTTCTTCCATTTCATCAAAGGTAGCAATATGGAAGGTTTTCCCTACTAACTTGGTAGACAAATCTGCCAATATATTCCCATCTCTGTCCATTGTTTTCCTTGTGTCCTCCTGATATGCCTCCTTGTAGACCATTACAAGCTCAGGAGCTATGAGGGCAGGTGGGAACCCGACAGCCTTGGCCAATCCACTTCTTCTGATTCTCTTGGCATTCTCTATGGTGGAGTTGACCTTGACCCTTTGTTTGAACTCATCGATATCTATATGCCCCAGATTGGTATTTTAGATTTCCTTCCAATCCATAGTGATCTTTGATTTGAGGGGCTCCGCTTGGAATTTTTATTTCATTTTCCCTTTATCTTCTTTACCCTTGGGTGCCTTAGGAACTTTCTTTCCCTTTTCCTTTTCTACGACTGCCTCTGAAGGTCCTGCAGCTGGTTCCATATATCCTGCAGGCAAAGGAGTAGTAAGCACATTCAAGCATAAAAACATGACAAATGTTAGCTAAAATCTGGTAACATGATGTTAGATCAGGTAATTCATCATTTAAAGGTCCTAACATATCTTTCAAATCATTGTTATCTATTCATTTGGGGAAGTTATGTTGTAGGCCCAAGGGTGCAGACTTCGTTGGGCCGGAAGTTGTTTTGAAGGCAGTTGCGAACGAATGAAATATAGGGTATGATGGCCTGCATGCCCCAACCCGCATCAGGATTTGGCCGTAAAGTGGGGTCAACTAAGGAGACCAATCTATTTTAGCATGTGGGTCAAAATCACTTTGAAGTTTTGGAAGAATTAAGGTCCCTGTTTAGGTGTGCAGAAGTAGAGGGTAACTTGGTTGTTTAAGACTCTGTCGTTGAAACGACACTAGAAGTGCGGCAATCTGCAAGTGGCATTCCACAAGGCAAGATATGCAGCCTTGAGGGATGGTAGGCATTGTTTGAAGTTCACATAGTTTGGACTAGTGCAGGCCAAGTGGTGCAGAAAGGCGTGGGACGTTCACCATTTGGAATGGTAGGGGCGGGACAGAGGTCCGCTATAGGAAGCCCACATCATTGGGTCCCCAGATAACTTAGGAATCAATCGCTTGTTCATTGGCAGATAGTTGGAAGGAAATAGCAAGGTCGAGCCCCGCATAGTGGGATGATGGGGGTCTTTAGGCGTTATAGAATGGAGATGATAAGATGACCACCCACAAGCAGCGACCCGTGCTAGGCAGCCCACAAAGTTCTTTACTTAGGCATTTTCGTTTCTTTGAGCTCAGATGAAAATGACAAGTGTGGGTTCCACAGTGTTAAGAGACGTCATGAATAGGCCATTTGGAATGACAAAGTTGAAGTGAAGTCCCACGGACAGAGGCCAGCAATAGGGGACCCACTTGAAATCCAACACTTAGTCAATTTTGGCACAAGGGAGATCAAATGACGATAGATGAATTGGGACCCTCTAGTCAGAAGGATGTTTAGGTTTCATCATTTTAAGTAGTCATTTGAACAACGATGAAAGGATGGTAGAAACCCGCAATGGACAGTCCTTATAAGATTGGTTAGTTTTCATTAAGTTTGGGTGGCAACCGTGAAGGTGGGGCCCTATAGGCGGGCATACAAGTCACAAAGGTTGTTTTAAATGGCGAAGCCAAGGAAAAAATTCACAGACAGAAGTCTGCAAGGAGAACTCCACAATGAGTTAGGACTTAGGCATTTTGGCATGGGATAGCTTGATTGGTGATGAATGGGATGGGACCTGCCCAGTGGAAGGAAGGTACTAGACAGCCATTTGGAATGGTGAAATACTGACAACATCTTGAAGGCGGAAGCTCGTGCTATCAGACCCAAGAGGGTCAAAGGATCCTTCCTTTTGGGTTCATGAATTTCAGCTAAGTCAAGGATGGACGATAGACTAGGTGGGTCCTCGCACAAGGGAAGGCCCGATGAAGGTATCTGTCATTTGGAGGTTTGAACATTTGAAGGAAAAGGTGATGATGGTGGTCATCTTGCGTGCCCGCAGGGAATGAACATCCTGGTTCAAGAATAGTTGTGGGAAGTTGGAGTCCTGCGAGCCCCCCACGAAGGATTTCAAAGGTTTTTTCAAAATTTGAAGACATGGGTTTTGACCGCCGATGTTTTCTCTAGCTAGATTTGAAGTTTTACTTCTTGAGATTTTAGAAAATTTGAAGGGAATGAAAGAAAACTTAGAACACAAATGGCGACGAGGAACCAACTTGAAAACTATGATGAAATTTTAAATGGAGACCTCGAATCGGCGAAGGAGCTCGGCAGGCACAATGGTGGCATTGGCGGGAGGCTTTGATTGGTTTCTTGATTTCTGATAGGTGAAAATGACAACTCGAAATGGGCTATTTATAGAATTTTCATCATTTTATGCATGCCATTAATGCAGGTATGATGGTGGTTGTGGTTGGTGAGCACACATTTTGAAAATAGTGGTGGGGATGGTAGAGTCCACTAAGCGGATGGAAGTCAAGGATTGGTCATGTAACAAATTGATAGTGAAAATGACGGGAGAGGGAGTGGGTCCCATGGGGTGGGAAGACGTTGGGAGTTGGCCGCTTGAAGCGGCGAAGGTGCCAGGGAATCTCGCCAAGGGTGGCCCACAGGGGTGAACCCACATTGCCTGAAAGACGTCGATTTCAAAGTTTAAAGGCAGTGTGTCAACATAACCTCACCAAGGTGAAAGACCTGGAAATTTGGGAAGTGGTGAAAGTTTGTTAGCTTAAGATGATTCTTCTATGACTCCCTAACCACTTAGGACTCAAAAATAGGGGGCACACAAAATGAGGCAATGACAAAAGGGACCCAACAAAGCGAAAAAAGAGGGGGTCCCCGTTCCGAATGGGGAGTGTGTCCTATAGGCACAACAAATGGTGAATCCACTGGTGAACACTCCTGAGCGTTCTAAGGATAAATGCTCATTTAGAACCGAGAGTCTCTAGTTTTGCAGACCAGGGGGTGGTTTCCAAAAGTGAACCAGGGGACTTGAAGGAGAATGAGATCCTTGGTTGAATCAGATCATGAAAGTGTCCTGGAAGTGTGTGTAAGTAGTGAATTCATTCCTTGTCTTTAGAGACTATAACAAATGGTAGTTAAGTAGACCAAACAGGCTATGAATCGTCTAACTACAAAAGTAACTTGGACATTGTCTCGCTGCTAGCCAGACATCCATAGCCCTGACAAAGTTATCACTGTGACCCCACAAACATTGCTCTACTATCGGCTAGGTGTCCATAGCCCCGATAGAGTTGTCTGCACACCCACAAAGTTGCTTGATTGTAACATTTCTTTCTTTCTTTTCTTCTGATATCCTTTTGATACTATTTCTTTTGCTCAATCGTATAAGCATCAAAGCTTACAGTGGGCTTGGAACCAAAGTGGTCACTAAAGCAGACTTATCATTTTCACTTGTGAGGTCATCATAACAACCATTTCAAAACTCTTTAGAAGCAATTAATGTATGTCTTGTGTAGGATCCAAGTTGAAATGTGATAAGATTCAACTAAGGGTCACATTCTAGGTCAAGTCAATGTTCAAATAAGGAGACTGCTCCATAGCAGTAGTCAGAGAGAAATGGCTAAGAGTGAATAGTTATCCAAAGAATAGTAAGAGTGGGTAGTAAGGCAAACCATTCATTGAGTTAAGCATGACAACTACATCAGTGACAAAAGACACCCTCGACAAAATAGAGCAGCTGGGAAATGAGCAAAACAAAAGTGACGCAAAGCAAAAAAACAAAGGCGAACCAAAGTAACCTAAACTAACCTATATACAAATATTTACAGGAATAGCTCGGGAGAGCTCAAGCTTGGAAATAATGCTTTAGGTGTTGACCATTTACGAGCAACGAGATGTATTCACCGATTAAGGTCTTGAGGCAGAAAGCATTATCTCTGAGGATTTTAGCAATCTAAAAGGGTCCAAGCCAGAGCTTGTCAAATTTTTCATGTCCCTCTTTCTTGTCATGGGCCGTGTCCTAGCATAAGACTAGATCAAAAATTCTAAATGCCTTGACCTTGGCTCATCTATCAAACCATCTTTTGACCACGCCTTGATGTTTGGTGAAATTTTCAATGGCACGGTCATGTACTTCCAAGTGAAGTAACTCAGCTAAGCAGGCTTCTCGTTGATCCCCTTCTTCATTAAAGATATTGATGAACTAGAGGGTTGGGATCTTGAGGTGAATGAGGAATACATGCTCTAAGCCATAGAAGAGGTGAAATGGGGAATCACCCAAGGCAGCCTTGTGGCATGTACGGTCTGCCCAAAGGGAAAAATGAAGTTGGGTATGTTAGTCTTTGGGGTTCTTATCAAATAACTTTTTTATGATAGTGATCAAGTTTTTATTTGTGGATTTAGCGAGGTCGTTTCCCTGGGGATAGTAGTTGGATGAAAACTTAAGGCCAATCCCATAGTCAAAGGCCCAACTAGAGAATTTAAGTGAAGAAAATGCAGAGCCATTATCACAGACTAAGGCGTATGGGCAATTGAAGCAATTTAGAATAAAACTTCCAAGGAAATTAACAACTACCTCTATAGTGCATTGCCTACATGCAATAGCTTCTATCCATCTAGTACAATAATTAGAGGCGGTTAGAATGTACTTGTGACCTGCAGATGATAGTGGGCTTACTGGACCAATGAAGTTGAGACCCCATTGCACGAACGCTCTTACCTCCAAGACTGGTTGCAACAGGACATCATTCCTTTCTCTTGTCGTAGTGGTCTAGTAGATGTGGCACGTATGAACATGATTATGTGCATCCTTGAAGACGGTTGGCCAATAGTAACCTGCTCATAGGATCTGGTGTGTGGTTGCGAGACCAAATCCATGAATAGTGCTAAATTTGTCATGAAATTCCTTTAGAACCCACACCGCTTCTTCTTTGCCAAGGCACCTCAGATAAACACCTTCATGATTCCTCTTGTAAAGTATAGATCCTCGCAACATGTAGTTGCTACTTTTGAGTCTGATAGCATGCTTTTGGACCCCTTGTAGATGGGACAGGCATTTGTGATTTAGCAAGTAGTAGACAATATCGTCATACCACTTTCCAAGAGAGACATCCTCGAGTTGGTACTGCTGAACCATAAGTTTTGGACCTGCTTCAGCCACTATCGTAGCTATTGTTCAAGTGAGGGCCTATCCTCTTACTAATTTCATCGACTGAATCTCCATGTCATATTCTTGCAGCAGGGTGACCCACTTTGCTCTTCTTTCTCCTAACTCATTCTACATCAACAACTTTTTCACTACTGGATTAGGTACAATGGAAAATACCTTGTTTCACAAGATGTAGTGTCTGAATTTTTTAACTCCTCTAACCAAAGCATATGACTACATTTATACATTGTGATACTGCAGTTCAACATCCTTTAAGGGAGAACTCATGAAAGCAATCGGGTGCTCATTCCCTTCAATATCCTTTTGAGTGAGAATGCTGGCACACGAATGGTTTGAAGCAAATGAGTAAATATAGAATGGATTCAGTTAATCAAGACTAACTAGTATAAGTGCTTCAACAATGGATTTCTTGATTTCTTCAAAGGCTTGCTTCACCTCTAGAGTCCACTCAATTTTGGCATCTTGCTTCAACATTGCGTTGAGTGGCTTAACAATCTCAGCAAAGCCTATAATGAACTTTCTGGCAAAGTTTATCTTTTCGAAGAAAGACTTGAGCTCTTTCTTGCTACCTGGCAATTGGATCTTCGAAAGGGACTGGATGTGCTCGAGATCTATGGAGATTCCTCATTTTGAAATAATGTGCCCGAGTAGCTTACTTTCTATGACACCAAAGATGCATTTCTTCAGATTAAGAGATATCTCGAATTCTCTGCACCTTTGAAAAAAATTGTATAGATCAGAAACATGATCATCTTGTTTCTTTGAGAACATAGTAAGATCATCCATGTAAATGATGATACATTTTTCGATCAGATCCTTGACGCTATATCCATCGCTCCTTGGAAAGTGGTTCCAACATTGATGAGTTTGAACAACATCCTCTTGTATGCGAAGGTTCCCCACTTGGTGGTAAATGCAGTTTTGTGCTTGTCTTTATATTGCACCATGACCTGATTATACCTAGAGTACCCATCAAGGAAGGACATCCTTTGTGATCCATTAACAATCTGCAATACCTCATCCAATGAAGGCACATGATAGTTGTCCTTCTCTGAGGCTCTGTTCAAATTGTGAAAGTCCACACATAGTCTGATTTCTATGTTCTTTTTCCTAATCGGGACCAAATTAGCCACCTAGGTAGAATCCCTAACAGGGAAGATGATTTTGGATGACAACAACTTTTGTACTTCTTTGTAAATTATGGTCTCCAACAATGCATTGATGGGACACTGTCGTTGTTGGAATGGTCTCACGTCTGACTTAAGGGGAATAGTGTGCATAATAATGGAGGTGTCATATTTATTTAAATCTTCATAACTCCATGCTACCACATCAAGATACTTCTGCAGAGCATTAATGATTCCTTCCTTCTCCTTTGGTGTGCATACCTTGCCAACAAATACATTTTTAACTTCCTCAATTGTCCTGAGGTTGTGAGTGTGACATTGGTTATTTATGGAATCCTTCTTTGCTTGTTGGTCTTAGTCTCTGATCTGATCTAGGTCAAATATACGTTCAAGCTGAACCATACCTCTTGGAATGGTGTTCGTCTTGAGGTTGATAATCCCTTCTACGTCTAGTTCAACTTCTTCGGGCTTAGTTTCATCAACTATCTGAGTAGCAAACACATTGGAACTAGTGATAAATTCTAGGATGTGCTTATCATCATTGAACACTTGAAAGTGGGTGACATTATCTGTCATGGATGGGGTAGAAGTAAGCTCAATGGTGAACCTTTTATGGCCAGATAAAGAGAGGGGTTGAAGCATGCTAGATACTTGAGCTAAGGCATCAAAAATATGGTTTTGGGAATGAGGGATCAACTGGATGTTGAATGCATCTAAGCTCTCTAAAAGATCCCAAACCCTATGCCTACAGTTTTCTAGTCTTTGGTCATTGCATGAACATAATTTTCTGACTTGTTTCACTACCAACTTTGAATCACCAAATACTTGCAACATTTTAACTTTCTTCCTCAAATCCAGTAAGAGACCATGGACTAATGCTTCACACAATGCTTCATTATTTGTGAAATAAAATTGTAGTCTATCAGCAGTGAATTAAGTCTTACCTGTAGGACTGATGAGTTAAAATCCTGCTCTGACTCCCTACTTGGACTTGGATCCATCAAAACACAACATCTAGAACTTGGAAGGTTCCTTGAATTTGAGGCTGATCATGCATTCATTCTTTCTTGGTTGTACTTTTGCAACCATTATTCTTGGATTGGATAGGGAACCATCATGGTTGGTGATAGGTTGTTTGGTCAGAAACTCCTTTTGAGATGTGGCTTGTCCTTTGATGTGTTCTACTGCCATCTGACATAAACAATACTCAATTTTTGAATGGGAAACATTATGCACTCTATACCAAATAGGTAGCAGGAGTTGTTGGAAATCCATTCTTTCCCCTAGGCTAAGCTGATCTTGCATGCATTTTTCCATGAAGTCTTGGAATTCGTCCAACAGTACCATATTCACATCATCATAGCATTCATCATCATTTGATTCTACCATCATTTTTGTGCTATGAGGCTCATAGGCTAAGTTTGCAGGAGGGATGCATAGCCCAAGAAGACCTCTTCAGTCACCTCTTCTTCTTGAGGCTCCAATTTTTCTTGATATGCTACAGGAGAATAATTTCCCAGATCAGTTTAAGCAACCAACACCTCATTGGTGTTGTTGTATTCTGTAATCATGAACTTCATACGTGGCTCTCTATCTATGCAGATCTATTTTGGAAATCCCTTCCATGGAAACCACATGTGAGAGAAATCAGTTGTGACATACCCATTCAATTCTCGAGTGAAATCTCATCCCAAGATTATCCCGAATGTGTCAAGAATATCTGCAACTTGAATGTCAATGACTTGCTGTACCCTTGGATCAACAACGATTTGCATAGGGATACGATTGATTTCTCTGACGATGTTCACCTTAGTTTTGTCTAGTTGAGTTACTTTTCTTCTTGAAGGTGTAGGGACAATCCCAAGAGCCTTGCATACAGCCAAGGGCATGACATTAGCTGATGCTCCTAAGTCAATCAAATAATTATGCAAGTTCTTCCTGAATATCCAGATAGTGGTAAGGAAAGGGGTGTTTCAAACCTCCCCTTAAAGAGTCCCATAGGTGTGTCAACCTAAGCCACTTGGCCTTTGTCCTTTTCATTGGTCTTTTCTTTGGTTTGCACTTGACCTTGCTCTTTAGTAGGCTATTTTCCAGTTTGCTGATTGGAAGGGACCTCTTTCCTTTTACCTATGATCTCCTGGATTGCAGGCTCATGTGGGGGGTCTTCAAAAGAGACTCTCTTAGTTGGTGTTTCTAGTATTTCCTTGGAGGAGGGGGTCCCATTAATCACCCTAAAGAAGGCATGCCTAACTTTAGGAACCTTAAGTAACTCAAAAGCGGACAAGTTGATCTTGACCTTCTTGAATTCCTCAACAACGTACTCCCCCATCTGCTCAATTTCAGCCTCAAAGGATCTACCTATAGAAGAACTAGCCGACTGTTTTTGAGTTTGGTTTCGTTATCTTTTTTTGTTCAAGTATTGTGTAGGCACATAGGGATAGCCTAGGTTGTTGCTGGCATTGGGATGAGACAGGGTGCTCAAGTTATTAGGTGGGGTGGAAGTAGTGAAAGGTCCCCCCGCTTGTCTATTCCTCAAGTTGTAGGGAGAGGCTCTTTGATGGAACATTTGAACTTCATCTTCATGAGACTCTTCTTGATCTATTGGACCATTATCTACCAAATTAAAGAGATGCGATAGAGCTTCTTCATTACTTACATCTTTTACTTCTTCATTCTTCAGGGAGGTAGTCTCATTCTTAGGCTCATTGCTTTCGCTTTGCAAGAATGGAGCTTGATTGACTACAAGCACGAAAGATTTGTATGGTTCTGATGGGACTATGTCTCTACAGCTTGCACTATCAATGGTGTTCTGGACCTCCACTTGAAAGATCTTCATAGCTATGAGGAACTTAGGGCAATCTAGCTCAAAGTTTCTATTCATTTTATGGATCTGACACCATCTGGATAAGGTAGCCTCAACGAGATATACTCCACTAGTTGTCTTCCCTATATTGGTAGGCTGATCGAGAGGAGTGGGAACATCTCCATTGTTTGGTCTCGTATTCCAATTGCTATTTTTCCTTTGGGAAGGTCTTCTTTCGAAACTCTGATTGGAGCCCTGCCCTCATTCATAATTTTGCTCTGATGAGTTGTCGGCCTTGTAGTTATCCTTGTTTTCTCAATTGAGGTTGGCCTGAATACTGTGTTGAGAAGCTTACAGCTAATTATTTTGGTTCTTGATATGAGTCATTTCTGTGGACATTTTCTTGATCATCTCCATCAGCTCATCTAACTGATCTTTCTTAGCATTGCTTGGCTATGATGCTTGGTTTTGGAGAAAGAGGGGTTGTGTTGCCGGTTGGTTTTGCTAAACGGGAAGGAATTCAGGCCCTTGTAGATATAATGGCACTTGGGGCTGCTACGTATAAACTTGCTGTTGTTGTGGTTGCAAATAATGAGACACAGGAGGTGCCGAATTCATAGGCTATCCTAGATGAGGAACTATGGGTAGCTATGTAACTAGATTCATGAGAGGCATCTAGTGTTGGAGAGCTTGATTAAGCCCTTGAATCTACATAGGATGAGCGACTTGCCCCAAGGAAGGCAGTGGACTGGAGATGTTTTGTCCTAAATCGATGCTAGCCACAATTTCCTCAGCATAGGCATCCACCAATTGGGTTGGTGGCGGGTTCATTCTTTTCACCAATGCTATGGTAAGGTTGTCTAAGGCAGTGTAGTATACATGCAGGACAATGGCATCGTTAAGCACATATGGAGCTTGTAACCTCATGTATGCTCGGTGAAACCGATCGTTGAAGGAGCTGATTGGTTCATTAATCTCTCTACGAATTTCTATGAATTGCTAATATAGCTCTGATGGGCTGATCTAAATCTTGTACTTCCTCAAGAATGAATTCTTCAAGAGATCCCAAGTAGTAATCAAACCCATAGGCAAGTTGATGTACCAGTAAAAGGCTTCCTCCCCCAAAGAATAAGGGAAAATTCTATATGCCACGTCTTCATGATCAATCTGCATATCTTTCAACATTGTTTGAAATATCTTGATGTGCTCTTCCGCTATCCTTTGTGAGGATTGAACTTCGTACAAAAACCCTCAGGGTTCTTGGGCATGTCATGGTAAGCATTGAATAGCAATGGAGAGGGGTTGTTCCCTAGCCAAGCCATGAGGGGAGGCAGAGGTGGTATTTGGTATTGAACAAGAACTTAGGGCTGCACAGGGGCAGCAGGAGTTGGGATTGTGCCTTGGACTTGAAATGTAGGGACAGGGGTAATACCCTGGCTGTGGGAAGCGAGCAGGTGGAAGGCAGTTTGAGGTGGCTGAATGGAAGAGGTGGAGTTGGAAGAGGAATGATGAGTATGGGGTGAGTGGAAGGAGGAGGGAGGTGAAGATGAAGGTGAAGTGGATGAGGAGGATGAGGTCGAGTCTGATCTTTGAGTTCTTCTAGCTGTTGTAGGGGGCTGTAGTTCCTTAAATTCCCCTTTATTTGGTGTTGATCATAAAACTCTTTGGAATATTTCAGGGGAGAATGACCCAATTCGATTAAGCTTAGCTGAAAGGGCCCTCCTTCTAGTGCCATTTCTGTTGATGGGTATTTTTGCACCTTCTCAACACAAGCAATGCATAGGCACACTACCTCTCTTGAAAGGAAATATCCAACAACAAGTTGTTGAAAATTACCCCAAGGTCTCTCAGGTGTTAGGTCATGACATGCATGAAATATCTCAGTTGGTTTAATGTGATTTCACTGGTAATCATGGACTGGTCTTACATGGGTTAAATTGGAGGGGAATTGGATCCTTAGGTGGAGTTCACAAAATCTTCTAAAATGTGGCTCTGTTGCTGCAAGTTCAGGACAACGGTCTCAAACTCCACATTAATCTTCAGATTTGGCTTTACAATGTGCAATGAACTTCATCTAAAGCACTTATTAAAAAAAAGGAAAAAAGGGCAAGGGAAGGGATAAGTTCCTAGACCTGAAGCTACCAATGAACAGTGACAATGGAGAACGCTATAGTGGACAACCTTCCTTAAACTCAGTTCCACTTAACTAGATTAGTTCACAGTCTCATGGAACAAGTGCAATCTTCTAATGTCTGCAAAATTTCAACCTTTCATTTACCATAAAGCATGAACAAGAGATAGAATTTAAGTGTAACATTCATTTAATGTTCAGACTAGCTTTATAGTACAGTTTATCATCAATAAACAACAAAAAACATGAACAAGGAAGGGCATCAACACAACATAATTCTTGACCACCAATAAACAACATTAATTAATCTATCAAAGCAAGCTAAAACACATAGAACAACAAAGTAAATCTATCCAAATTCACTAACTATGAGAAGAAGAATCATGTAACATGCAAAGGATCTCAAGAATCCACCAAAATCAATGAATTTCTATTAAAATTCTAGCAACATGTCTTTACAACAACTCAACTCTCTCTTGAAAATGAGAGGAGACCCCCTATTTATAGTGTCCACAAAGAAAAATGAATGGCCAAGATTCAATCTTATTGTGTGGCCAAGATTGACTACAAATTAGGATTTCACCTACCCCCAAATATTTTACAATTTAAAATTATATTTTGTCTTTTAGCCTATTTTGTCCTTTTGTGGGAAGCACTATAGCTCTTTCATCTTTTAGTTGATTGTTTTGCTTCACCTACTTTGTGAGGAATTCATCATCAATAATCAGATTTCCCTCTTGCTTCCTCGCAATAGCATATTCCATGAATATTTCAATCAATGCATGGAGCTTGTTCTATTCCATTATATTTGACTGTAGCACTTGGAAGTTCAATTTCCTAGATTTTCCCATAATCTCATCCCAGTACTTGTCACATTTTTGTGTATTCTTTATCACCTGCTCGGATTGAGCTAAGGATCATGCAACAAAACCCATAAAATCTAGTGTAAGTGCATCTGTGGTCCCGTTCTCCATCTTATTATGAAATTAAGGATTTATCTTCTTCAGGTCTAGCTCAATGACATGCATATCAAAATATACCATTAGTCTTAGATATTCTTCATAGGCCATCCTAATTTCTTTGACCCAATCAATATTAAGCTCCACTTCATGGAGCACTCATGCTAATATTTCCTTCCTGTGGTCCAAGCCCAGCTTCCATGTCTCCACGAGCCAGTGGTCATCTTTTACCAAAGCAAGCTCCTTCTCCTAGGATTTCTTAGGTATCTTGAGGATAGCCTCAAGTTTGGGATATATAATCCTATATAACTCTGGGAAGTTAGTGAAAAATTTCTTTATTCCCTCAAGTAGGTTTTGCACCTCTAAGAACTTGTTGGCCATCCTAACAACACGACCAATGCTCATGTTTCCATTGTAGAGGACTTGCTAGAACCAATCCTTTGTGGCATTTTTCTAATTTTTTCTTCTATCCAATTTATCAATGTGGTCCTTGGACAACAATTGTGGTGGCGCTGATGATGTGGTGGGAAGCTCCTTAGCCGAACCATTGTTGAATGTAAGTTGTTAGAGCTGCCACCTGTGCTTTTAATTCCTCCTTAGAGGTCTTGTCCTTGTGCATTTGGTGCACAATGGTGGTGACAGACCCCTAAAGATGGTCAATCTTTTGTTCTCTTGTATCTATTCCTAGATCAAGGGTAGAAATATTATAGCTGACCCCTTCTTCTCCCATCACTAAAGTAGCTACCTGTAGAGTCCTGGATCCCAAAGCATCCATTGTCATGTGGGATCTGACCATTGGCTTCTTTTCCTTCTTCGTACTTATCTATGCTTTGGCTAGAATGGCTTCGATCCTTGCCTTTAGATCCATCGGGGTCAGGGTTTTCTTCTCCAATTGATTTTCAAGCCATTCAGGCATCTGAGATTTCCCTTTCGGTGATTCATGATCACCTTATTCCTCATGGGTGTGTTGAATTTCCATTACTTTGTCACCCAAAGTCTCCTTCTCTATCTTTTCTTCCTCTTCTTCATTAGAGTCCTGGATGAACACTGTTTCTTCTCCTGGGGATTTGGTGGCTGTATGCTCCCTGGGGCTGTCCTCTCCCTTAACGGTTTTCTTTTCTTCCTCTTTCTCATGCTCATGTTCTTCATGATGCTCTGCTTCCATGATTTTTCTCATCCTGGCCTCTTCTTTAGGCGTTCCTTCTTCTTTCTCTTCCTTTTCCTTTTCTTCTTGTTCTCCTGGAGGAAGCATTTCTTTATCATGCTTGTGTCTTTCACTTTTCTCCCCTATTGGAGGTTTAGTGTCCTCCATTCTCTCATCTATATCCTTCTCTTCATTAGAGGCCTGCCCTTCATCTTTTTCCCCAACATCCTTGAGTTGTTGAGCCAACTTTTCCTTGAGCTCTGGGTCAAAGGTTTCCACAATATACTTTGTGCCTGGCTCGTCAATGTCCTCCTCATGTACCACTTTATTAATCACTAGGTGCTGACATTTAGGGTTCTCATGGTAGTCATCCGCTTCTTCTTCCATTTTTTTGGTAGCTTCACTCTCTTGCCTCTCCAATTCTTTGGATATTTGCATTGTCACTTCCATCATGGGTGGTTCAGTTGGAGGAGGGACAAGAAGGTTAGTGACAACTTGTGCCAAGGTAGCTTGTACTGCAAGATTCATCAGCACCCCAAATGGCTCCATTGGTATATTTTTCATATGTCAGGTGAAAGCTTCAGGGAGCGAGAGAGTGGGCATTGGAATTGTTGTAGTAGCTAGTGGGAGGGCTGATGATGGAGATATGGAGAAGGAAAAGAGCGGAGAAGTGGTGGTAGACAAGAAATCTATAACCATTACTTGTGTTGCAAGGAAAGTGGAGGCAAGGTGGATTGAAATGTCCACCGTAGATGAAGAAGAGGTAACCATCACCTGAGAAGTAGGTGGAGGAGCAACAATAGTGGGATGACAACAATGGTGACTGTGAGAGTGGAGGCAGTAGGTGGGGACTTTGGCTGCTCAACCTTCTGACACTTTCCTTGAGTATACCTTTTGTTTGGGCTGGTGCTCAACCATCTCTTTTATTTTATTGGATCGTTTAGTGGGAGGAGACACTGAAGTCTCTTCAGTCAGGGAAACAGTGGCAAAGGAAATATTAGTCTCACTTTTGAGTGGATCCTCGAGCTCACCATATGTTAGGGTAACTCCCTGCAACTTCAATTGGGAAATATTCTCGTTGATCCATTCTTTTTTTCTTGCTTCAATAGATTTCATTAGAATATCAAGTTCATTGACCTCTTCCTCTTCCTAGTCAATTAACGACAGTGGCAGGTTGGCGACGACATCATACCTAAGATCAACTACTATATTTTCATCCTCAACAATCTAATCCGGTATTGGAAACACATTCACTATTTTGATGAAGTATGCTGTCATGTGCATGTAATACCTCATATGCACCTCCTTATCGTCTCTGCAATTGGCCCAAAATTCCTCCACATCATGTAAATGGGCATACTCAATTTCGACTGCCTTCTCTAATTTACCATATGGGTCCATTCGCGGTGGGGCAGTGTAGAGCTCTAGGTTGTATTCATTTAGTTCCTTATGAAAATACTCCACACACTGGGAGGTAGGGAGCGCATCCATTCTTTGACCAAAGGTAAGGGGATAAGGGATCCCTACTATGTGCTTGTCACTCAGAAGGGTGTGTGCACACTACAGTTTTTGGGAGAGCTTGAGCAATATCAATCAGTCATTTGGGTACTGATGCAACTTATATGGTTTATGTGAGAAACCATCGGCTTGGATATAAGTAAACTTGGGAAATTCAATAAACAAGAAACCGAACTAGTGGATGTAGGCATTTGCACTGTGGGTGACTCTCCTTTCAAAATCACCTCCAAATAATTTGGTTATATGCCCTATGAAGGCATCATTGACCTGACAATAGTCCTTTTTGAAGTTCCAAAATTGAAGTTGAGGATACCTATCATATACCTTCAATTCCCTTCCCAGAGTTTGGCTTGGCACTGCAAATAATCCCCTATATTGGGCACGATTGGTGAAAAAATAGACCAGGTATGATGTCATATAAAATTGTGAAGTCTTCTTCACTACCACAAATTGCTCATGTAAGCATTGGCTGATCATTCTTGCCCAGTAGAATTTGGTCTCTCCCTGGATTATTTCCTCTACAAAGTAAAGCATTCACTCTTGAAAGAAGGCTGTAGTCGGGAGGCCCATAACTCTGCTCAATAAGGTTACCAAGTCATGGTAATCCTCATAGAAGTTACTTCTGAAGAGTTCTTGGGGCACTTTTTTTGCGGTGCCCCTCTTCTCCTTTAGCCAGTACTAATTGATAAGATTCTTGCACTTGAGGGTATCGACATCCCACATCTGCTCGGCACATTCTTTGGACATTTCTTCCATTTCATCGAAGGTAGGGATATGAAACTTTTTCCCTATTGACTTGGCAGACAAACTGCTAATATATTCCCATCTTTGTCCACTATTTTCCTTGTGTCCTCCTGATATGCGTCGTTGCAGTCCATTACAAGCTCAGGTGCTACGAGGGCAGGTGGGAACCCAATAGCCTTGGACAACCCACTTCTTTTGATTCTCTTGGAATTCTCTGTGGTGGAGTTGACCCTAACCCTCTGTTTGAACTCATCGATATCTATATGCCCCAGATTGGTATCTAAGATTTTCTTCCAATCCATAGTGATCTTTGATTTGAGGGGTTCCCCTTGGAATTTTTATTTCATTTGGTCTTTATCTTCTTTACCCCTAGGCGCCTTAGCAACTTTCTTTCCCTTTTCCTTTTCTATGACTGCCTCTGAAGGTCTTGTAGTTGGTTCCACATATCCTATAGGAAAAGGAGCAGTAAGCACATTCAAGCATAAAAACATGAGGAACATTAGCCAAAATCCAACAACATGGTGTTAGATCAGGTAATTCATCATTTAAAGATCCTAACATATCTTTTAGATCATCATTAGCTATTCATTTGGGGAAGTTATTGCCATGTAGGCCTAGGGGTGTGGAATTCCCTAGGCTCATAGCCATTTTGAAGGTAGCTGTGAACGGATGACAGATAGGGCACGACGGCCCACATGCCCAAAATTGCATCAGGATTTGGCCGTAAAGTAGGGTCCACTAAGGAGACCAATCTATTTCAGCACATGGGTCAAAATCACTTTGAAGTTTTGGAAGCATTAAGGTCCTCATTTAGGTGTGTAGAAGTAGATGGTAACTTGGCTATTTGAGACTCCACCGTTGAAATGACACTGGTAGAGTGGCAACCCGCGAGCTGTATTTTGCAAGGCAAGATATGCAGCCTCAAGGGATGGTAGGCATTGCTTGATGTTCACATAGCTTTGACTAGTGCGGGCCGAGTGGTGTGGAAAGGCGTGAGATGTTCATTGTTTGGAATGGTAGGGGTAGGATGGAGGCCTGCTATAGGAAGCCCACATGATTGGCTCCTCAGAAAACTTAGGCATTGAGGGCTTATTCATTGGTGAATAGTTGGAAGTAAATATCAGGGTCGGGCCCCGTGTAGCGGGCCGACGAGGATCTTCAGGCGTTATAGCACAATGATGATAAGATGGCCACCTGTAAGCGGCTACCCATGCAGGGTGGCCCGTAAAGTTCTTTACTTAGGCATTTTCATTTCTTTGAGCTCGAATGGAAATGACAAGTGTGGGTTTTGTGAGGTGGAGAGACATTATGAATAGGTCGTTTGGAACAACAAAGTTGATGTAGAGTCCCGTGGATAGAGGCCCGCAATAGGGGACCTGCTTGAAGTTCAACATTTAGTCAATTTTAGTACAAAGGAGATCAGACGATGACAGATGAATTGGGACCCACAAGTTGGAAGGATGTTTAGGTTTCATTGTTTTAAGTAGTCATTTGAATAGTGACAAAAGGATGGCAAAAACCCGCAAAGGACAGTCCGCATACGATAGGTTACTTTGCTTTAAGCTTGGGTGATGGTTGTGAAGGTGGGGCCCGATAGGAAGAAAAATGAGTTGCAAAGGCCATTTGAAATGGAAAAGCCAAGGTGGAAATACGTGGATGGAAGTCCACAAGGAGAAATCTGCAACGAGTCAGGACTTAGGCATTTTTGCATGGCTAAGCTTGATTGGAAATGATTGGGACGAGACCTGCCCAGTGGAAGGAAGGCACTAGACAACTATTTGGAACAACAACACACTGACAACATCTTGAAGGTGGAAGCCCACGCTATCAGACCCGAGAGGGTCAAAGGATCCTTCCTTTTGGGTTTATGAATTTTGGCTAAGTCAAGGATGGACAGTGGACTAGGTGGGTCCTCCTGTGAGGGTGGGCCCGATGAAGGTATCACCATTTAGAGGTTTAAACGTTTGAAGGAAAAGGTGATGATAGTGGTCATGCTGCAAGCCCATAGGGCATGAATTCCTTGGTTCAAGAACAACTACGAGAAGTTAGAGTCCCACAAGCCCCCCACGAAGGATTTCAAAAGTTTTTTCAAAATTTGAAGACATGGGTTTTGACCGCCGATGTTTGCACTAGCTAGATTTGAAGTTTTCCTTCTTGAGATTTCAAAAAATTTTAAGGGAATGAAATAAAACTTAGAATGCAAATGGCGATGGGGAAACAACCTAAAAACTACAATGAAATCGATGACGAAATTGCAAATGGAGACCTTGAATTGGTGAAGGAGCTCGACGGGCATGACGATGGCGTTGGCAGAAGGCTCTGACTGGTTTCTTGACTTTTGACAGGTGGAAATGACAAATCAAAATGGACTATTTATAGACTTTTCATCTTTTAATGCATTCCATTAATGTGGGTATGATGGTGGCTATGATTGGTGAGCATGCATTTCAAAAATAGAGGTGGGGACGACAGAGTTTGCTAAGCAGATGACAGTCAAGGATTGTTCATCTGACAAATCGACAGTGAAAACGACGGGAGAGGGAGTGGGTCCCGTGGGGTAGGAAGACATTGGGAGTTGGCTGCTTGAAGTAGTGAAGGCGCTAGTGAATCCCGCCAAGGGTGGTCCACAAGGGTGGACCCGCATTGCTCGAAAGATGTCCATTTCAAATTTTAAACGTAGCCTGTCAACATAACCCCGCTAAGGCTAAAGACTTGAAAATTTGGGAAGTGGTGAAAGTTGGTTAGCTCAAGATGATTCTTCTAAGAATCCCTGACCACTTAGGACTCAAAAATAGGGGGCACGCAAAATGAGGCAATGACAAAAGGGACCTGACAAAGCAAAAAGAGAGGGGTCCTCATTCCGAACAGGGCGTGTGTGCTATAGGCACAATAGAATCCACCTTAAATAAATTATCAAATCTCAATAGCACTGATACTATTTTCTCCATCACCTTGTATTTGAGAAAATTAAATATTCTTGTTGTGGAAATTTCCCATTGGAACTCCTTGTGATGTGCTTTGATGGACCCTCCAAAGGGATCATGTAGATACCAATTTTTTTTTTAATGAATTTATCATTAAAATTAGCTAGTCCATGAATGTCTCTATCATAAAATATAATTTATAATATTGACCAATGTATAATTTCTCTCATGTTCTCAAGGTCCATCCTTAGTCCATCTTGGGAAATCACAAAAATTGAGTAAACCAATTCTTCCTTCATAAAACTATACTTATTAAGGTTAATCATATTTCTTCCTCTTTTAAGTTATATAGAGCATGTTAAAAATGGACCATGAATTATTCCTTATTTATATTAATTATTAACATAGCATCTATGTCAAATTTACCATTAAATTCTATATAAAGTTAACATCACATTTATGAGTTCCATTCATTTTAGTGACATGTTACTATAAGGTCAAATATTTCTCATTTTAAAAATTTCACCTTAAATTTCTACACTTATTTTGGTTTCCATCCACTAGCCATAATTTTTAGTCACTCAAGGACTCAAACTCCTAGGATCACTTACAAAACCAAAAAGAATCTTTTACAAGAAAGAAAAGCAAGAGCATAAATTTACAATAATGGATGCAAAATAATATTAGATCAAACATGATGAATATAAAATATAATAAAATTGAAATGGATTGATTTACACATGAGAACCCCTTGGTTATATAGCTAGGGTGAGACATGACACTTGTTTTAATCTTATGTCATGAGACAACTAAATCAACTAATATGCAATGACCTAGGACTCAAGAATTAAATATCATAAAATAAGATAAGACCTAAATGACAACTAAGACTTCTAGAAATATTCCTAGGACCTAAGTAAACTTAACATGTGAACATGACCTACTATGGACTAGTTAGGTAAAACACCTTATGAACACCAACAATAATTGGGAATTATTTATCCCATTTTTTTACCTTTCTACTAATCACAAATGTGAAAAAAATAGACAAATAACCTTACAATTTTATTCCTAGCCAACTTTGGAAATTTTAATTTAGTTATCTATTAAGATACCAACACTATTAGATAATCATATCTAGACACTAGAATTCCTAGATGCTCATGTGCATTTTTATATTTTGGATTTTTATTCTAACAAATGTTACAATCTTAAAAGTTAGTACATGGTTCTCTTGCTTAGAATATAGTCTTAACTCTATTTTTTCCTTATTTATTTAGGTAACACTCATTTTTATCTCGCAAATTCCTTTTATTTTCACTCAAATATCTTCTAAGTGTTCTCATTTAAAGCGTCCATTATACCAAATATTTAGATCTCCATAATATATTTCTTCACTCTCTATTTTTCTCTTTATAAATCCTCCTACCTTTCCCCTTTGGCCATATTTTCTTCCATTTACCTTACCCTCTAGATTCCCTAACTCAAAATCCATTGAATTACCTTCATGATTTAGATTTATACATTTCCCTTACTCCTACCCTTTATTTTTCTTTATTATATGATCTCCACTAATGCTTTTCCCTTCATCATGCACACAACCTACCATAGGATAGACTATGTTCTAGGATTTTTTCTCTATAGAAACCACCATTAACACTTTAACTTGGATTTACACAATCAAATCTCTACTATATGATAATTTTTAAGAGATAAAAAACTAAATAAAGGATTGACTAAGGTAGTATCCTATATATACCCATTTTTTATTCCATCTTCAAATTGGTAGATATTTTTTTTGGAGAGCATAAATCATAATTTTCCAACACATAGAGAAATATGGATTTTTTTGGTAAGAATTTCCATTTTTTTTTCAGGGTTATCAAACATATAAAGATTAAAATTTAGGTAGAAACTAGTGCCCAAGTATAGGTAGCAAGGCTCATGTATATCCAGTAATACCCCAATTTTAGAAAGTTCTTAGATCTCTCAAAATTTATAAGGTCCTTCTCTTTAAATTCCATAGTTAATTTCTAGATTCTTATTCTTGAAAATACATGTTCTAAACCTTTTCCTAGTTCTTTCAATAACATAGGATCTCATACAATTTTTATTTTGAGCTCTTATATCTACTATTTTGATAATATTAGTGTAGGTTTAGATCTAAATATTATTTTTGGTATAATTTAATATTATAGTGAATTCATATTAAAAAAGTAACATTTACTAAGACTAACATTTAATATTATCTAAAAAAATATATTTTAGTTTATCCAAAAGGCACAACAAGCCATTTGTACATCCCTTATTTTATTTTATCTTGAAGTTTATCTTTCATTCACCATTTTATCTAATGTGTATCTGATGCTACACACTCTTAAAATTAATCTATGTACATTATCATGATACACTTATATAAACCATTATTTTATCTATTCTCACAATAAACACTCTTACTTCACTATTATCTTGTTGGTACCCCTTTCAATCAATGAACATATTCTACTCATTATTATTCTTAGTGCACACACTATTGCTACAGATGGAATCAAGACTTCTTTTTTAATTCATTTTTAAAAAATCATATAATTTATGGATCATTTATATATCTAGGAATTAATTCTATATATCCTTCACTTACTTTATTAATTAACAATATGGTGTTGTGACTTATTCATTTATTTATTTTATGTGTATACCTCACTCATTCATTCTATATAACTCACAATAACGCCTTCCCCATAATTATCTTTACACATGGATCATTCTCAAAATTTTCACCCTATTACTTCAATCTTCTAATGAAATGATTATTAGCATCATAAATAATTTTTAGGTATTTCCTATACTATTGTGAATTTATTTTATATCATAATTCCATGTTCTACCCAATAGAACATTCAATATATTTCCATAATTAGCATTATGTTATATAGTATTTGACATTGTTTCTTCACTACAAGTTGATGACACTTTTGAAGCCATGAAATATTATATATGTGTATGATGACCTCTTAAAATATACTCTCCTCCATTTATACCAACACTATGCTATTATTTCTATTACTATTTATTATAACCTTGTAGCATTTACCTCTAACTATGAAGATAATATAAAATAGATTATATGCTATAGTAGCTTGATGTTATCCTTTTGATATTAATCTTGAGGGTCTCTCTATTAGTTAGATATTAAAATAACTTTTTCAACACAATCATATCATCATCAACTTATAAAATATGTGCTAACTTTCTTCTTTTCCACCATTCCCTTCATTTGTAACTTTCAAGCACTCATATGTGTGGTGACTAGTTTGGCCACACTTGAAGCATTTTAAATGTAATCCTCTTCCTCTACCATCATATACACTTCATCCTATTTGTGGTTTGTTTAATATATGAGTATACCATTGGTTTTGAGTAGAGGTTTATTTTCCTCTTTGATCTTGTTGGATTCTTCTAGCTATAAATTGACTCTTTCCTCTTCCTTTAGTTCCACTTTATTATATCTTGAGTAATTTATATTATATATTTAGGGAATATTTGTATGACTCCATAACTATTCTTATCTTCAAAATTCTCATCTCATGCTAAATGCTAAATCTTAGGCTATTTAAATTTTTAGTCACTTTCTATAGGTAAACTTTATAGTGATCCAATAAAGTAGCGAGTCTATATTTTTTTAGTTTTTTATATCACATTAAGATCCCTTTGTCTTAACTCCTATATATTATTTAATAGGTCTAGCTATTAATCACTAGGTAGAAGAATCTCTCTAATTTTTATGATCATCTAGCCCTAATAGTTTGTATTTACCTTGTTATGTCTATTTTTATCTAGCTACAACTCCTTTGACTATAATATAATTTGAATTTTGAGTTTGGTCTAAGCCACTATATTAATTTTTTGATCAAATAGTATACACTTATGTTGGAATGTGATGTTGTTGATTGTTGTCATTAATGGTTGTTATTGATGTCAACATATCTTGGTTGATTGATTAAGGTTCGATTTTGATGCTTTGGTGATCTAGATTGGTGTGCTCTGGATGTTGTGCTATGATGATCAATCATTGGTCATGCTTTTCTTGGTCCCATTCATTTTGCAACATAATGAGAAACACTCTTATGGGTCTGGACCAATCTAGGAATTGGTTCATGTGCTCCAAAACATCATTTTCCTTGTAACGTGTATATTCTATTCTTCAGTTCCAAATTTCACGGTAGCGTGTTGATTTAAGCGAGGAGGTTTTGATTGGTCCAAGTTTCATTCCTTTCCACCATGGGAATGTTTTTGTGGTGACCTTATTCAAATTGTGTTTGATCGACTTAGGAGATTATGAAGAGATTGTGTTTGGCCTACTTAGTATTTTATGGAAGCATGGAATGGTATAAGTAAAAGTTGATTCTATTCAATGAAATCAAGTGTGATGAATGCAAAAATCTAGACGTTATGAAGTATGTGAAAGTATATGTCCAGAGGTAGTAGATAGTGAGATTATATCCGATGTCATTGTTGGTGACAGTTATTTTAGCGGTGGATTCCCTTTCATCATTCTTCTAGCAGTGAGTCATTTTTTGTTGGTAGTGAGCCCTTTTCTATAGGGAGTGAGCCTTTCTCTTTTAGCAGTGAGCCTTTTTTATCTTTGGCTATAATAGATGGGTAGTGATCCCATTGGCAGTGAGCCTTACCTGCAGTGAGCACTTTGGTAGTGAGCCCTTGTAAAAATCACCTTAATCGATGTCACCTTAACCGGTGTTTTATAATTGATAATTAGCATTCTCTGTGTTTTTCGCCTTCTTGGGTTTCCATGTAAATTATGGTGTTTATTGTGCATGGTGTTGTTGTGTGATTTCATGTTCATATTTGTTAGATTATTATGTGATTGATTTAAGTTTTCTCTAGATTAATTAAAGTCAAGAAAATTGTTTTAAATAACTGATTCACCCCCCCTCTCAGTTATCCAAACTATTCAACAATTGGTATCAGAGCTTGGTCCCTTGTAGATAGAGCTTAACTACTTGAGGGAGATCTTGGTAGTTTGAATAGATGGCAGGAGATTATTACTTTGAGGAAGAAATAAAGATAATGTTAGATGATATGGAAAGCACGAAACTTGAAAAATAAAGAATTGAAAGAAAACTTCAAGGAGGAAAATGCTTGTATCTCAAAGCTAAGGGAGAAAATCCAGAAATTCAAAGCAAGACATAAAGAGGTCAGCTAGGAATTAAAGGAGTCAATGGAAAGTGTTGTGGATCTAAAGCTATGGTTGGATGAATTCAAGAAGGTTGAAGAAGATCTCAAAAATACCATCAAACTAAAAATGGAAGAATGGAAGATGTCTGAAGAAAATATCAAGGATACCATCAAATAGAAATCAAAAGAAAATGAGAAGTTAGATCAAGAGTTAAGAAGGCTGAAATCAAAAGCAAGAGTATGTCAAAGTAGCATAATTATAGATCAACTCTTGTCCCTACAGAAATGTCACAAGGATAAGGGAGGACTTGGTTTCTCTGGTGAAAGCTCAAATCAGAACACTAAGGGTGAAGAAACAATATTTGAAGCTGAAGTGAGATTTGTTGTAACAAGCAAGGTCTGGAACTCTAGAACACCTACAAGAAGACCTCCAGTCAGGAAACCAAATGCTCAAAGGTACTTATCATTTAATGGCTATTTTTTTTTTATGAAAAAAATTTGGATATAAGCCTGTAGAGTGTAGAAGTAAGAAGGAACCAAGTACTCAATGCTTTAACTATCATAAGTTTGGTCACAAAGAAATTCATTGTAGAAGTGAATTATCTAATCTAGCTAGAAGGAATGAAATGGATAATCTCTTTCACGGTAACTACTATTTATGCCAAGGTTATGGTCACAAAGCTAATCAATGAAGATCTAGGATTCACTCAGTTAAGTTAGGAAAAAGATGTTACAAGTGCTGTCAACCCATACATTATGCTAACACATGCAAATATGTTGCTCCAGAAAAGCCAAAAAATGAAAAGAAGGTTGTAGAATTAGGTGAATCTAAGAAGAAGACCATCATGGTGTGGAAGAAAAAGGAAATGAGTGTGGAAAAATCTTCTGTGGTACTAGATCCTGGTACAAGCTCTTCCAAAAACTAATCCAACCGCCTTGGCTCAAGAGGAGTGTTGCAATGCATATCCTATTAGTTCCCCCTCTTCGAAGTAATATTGATGTGTTTTCAACTTGAATAAGTTTAATTCGGTTGGTGATATATGATGAAGCTTAATCCAGCTGATTGAAAAGTGAAGTACAATTGATGGTGTCATCGATGTAATTTTTTGGAAAAAAAATCATCATAAGCAATTAAGGATAAAAGGTGGAGTTTTCAAATCATTTCTCACAGTTTGCAAAGAAGAAGAAGAAGTTTCGATGAGTGATAAAATATTGAAGATAACCATGATGATGGAATCCGTTGATAGAGAATCCAATGGTAGTATTTTGCTAAGGCTGAATGGAGTAGAGTTGGACGAACTTGATCATCGGAAGATGAAGGAAATGGAACTATGGTTGAAGATTGATGAATTGTAGAATGTAAGTGCCCTGAGTATGGATTTATGGGGAGAATTTCCCTAGATTTCCGAAAAAGAGACTATCTTGTTCCTATTGAGTCGGTTCAAGGATGGCAACATCATTTTGGACAAACCCTATCTGATCACTAAGGAATCCATTGAAGCTATTACTGGATTGTGCAGTGTTGGTGACCTCCCTAGGAAGAAAACAATGAAATACAAAGACATGGAGGAACTTACTGGTATTGAAAAAGACCCTCAAGCTCTATTGATAAATACCATTGTCGATCCTGTAGTGAGGTATGTTGCTTATGGTATGACTTACAAAATCTATTTTCGAAATCGTGAAGGTTCTACTTCGGCTATTGTTGTGTATCTTGCACATAAGATGGTGAAGGAAAATAAATAGTTTGACCTATGTAGCCTAATAATGGAAAACCTAATTGAGAATGTTAGAATGTCTTTGGTTGAGAGTTATCCCTTCTAGTTTGGGACTCTACTCATATGTTTAGTATTTTACTTTATGAGTTCGCTACCATCAAAGGAGAATGTTAAGTGGAAGTATAGAATCCCTGTTGGAAAGAAAGTTTACATATATTTGGAATGTATGGAAGATAAAGCAAGTGCATGCAAAGTTTATTTTTCATCCTTGCAAATGAATTTGTGTTTTGGTGTGATAGTGTCTAGTGCTATGACTATCAGTCAGGTTGATGAGGGTTCCTCCTCCGATAAGGAGCTAGAGGTTGTCATCGTTGGTTCCCCTCTGGAACCTAAAAGGAGGAAAATTAACATAAAGGATGTCATCACTATCTCAGAAGAGAAGGAGAAGGAAGAAGATTCTCTACCTAGATCTAAATCTTTTGATCTAGATGAAGTTCATTCTGTGTTGGATGAAGGTGATATGAAAAATATTGGTGAAATGTGGTATGCTTGCTCTTCCGTTAGTAGGATTAGAATTGAAGATGCCTTAGTTTATTATTTTCTCAAAAATGGTATTACTATTTTAGTTGTTTTTGACTCGCTACCGGATGATTTGGTGGAAGTTGTTGAAGAAAGGTTGTTGCGGGAAAGATATGAAGGTCATAAGATCCAAGCTATGATTGAGAGAAGGTGTGTCAAAGCCAAAAAAAATTATCCAAGCTCATTGGTGAGACAAGAGAATGCATTAAGGAGATGTCTAACATCTACATGTAGTCTCTGGTGGCTTGTTGCTGTTGATAATTTTAAAAGTAGAATTGAAGCTATTGAATCTGAATTGAATAATATTGGGAATTGTTTTTAATTCTTCAAAGATAAATATGGAAAACAAATAATAAGAGTTAGAGAGTTGCAAGTTGAGTTATTGTCTACTTAGACACATAGGGAAGATTTGGTTAGAACTTTTTGGTTGGTTAAAGAAATTGTAGAGGTCTGGTTGGATCATTTCTTTGGGATACTTTCTGATGTAGAGGATTGTGAATGACAGTGCCTATCTCCAGACTAGTCATCTTCATTTATGCTATTGAATCTAATGGATAGTATGTGTGGAAGAATGGTCTCTGCAGTGCAAGCTTGGAAGAGGATTCTTCCAATTGTGAGAGAAAGGTGCAAGAAGATTTTTTAAGTGAAAAGTGTTATTTTTACTTGATCTCCTAAATGTCTTTGATGCTATTGATGTTGACATTGGGTTGTTTGGTTTGTTTTTTTATGGATGTTTCCATCAATAAAAAATGGGGATATTTTTGGAATGTGATACTGTTGATTGTTGTCATTGATGTGAACATATCTTGGTTGATTGATTAAGGTTCAGTTTTGATGCTTTGGTAATCCGGATTGGCATGCTCCAAATGTTGTGTTGTGATGATCCATCTTTGGTCGTGCTTGTCTTGGAACCATTCATTTTGCAACATAATGAGACACTCTTATGGGTCTTGACCGATTTGGAAATTGGTTAATGTGCTCCAGAACATCATTTGTATTGTAATGTGTATATTCTAGTATTCAATACCAGATTTCATGGTAGCATGTTGATTTAAGTGAGGAGGTTCTAATTGTTCCATGTTTCATTCCTTTCCACCATGGGAATGTTTTTATGGTGACCTAATTCAAATTGTGTTTGGCCAACTTAGGAGATTATGAAGACATTGTGTTTGGCCGACTTAGGAGTTTATGCAAGAATTGAATGGTATAAGTAAAAGTTGATTCTATTCGATGAAAGCATGTGTCATGAATGAGAGAATCTAGAAATTGTGAAGTATGTGAAAGTATATGACTAAAGGTAGCAGATAGTGAGATTTTATTCGGTGTCATTTTTGGTGATAGTTGTTTCAATGGTGGATTCCCTTTCATCATTCTTTTGGTAGTGAGTCATTTTTTGTTGGCAGTGATCCCTTTTCTATAGGAAGTGAGCCTTTCTCTTTTGGTAGTGAGCCTTTGTATCTTTGGCTGTAATAATCAGGCAGTGAGCCCACTGGCAGTGAGCCTTACCCGCAGTGAGCTCGTGTAAAAATCATCTTAATCAGTGTCACCTTAACTGGTGTTTTATAATTGAGAATTAGCATTCTTTGTGGTTTTTCCCTTCTTGGGTTTCCATGTAAATTCTGGTGTTTATTGTGCATGGTGTTGTTGTGTGCTTTCATGTTCATATCTTTTAGATTATTATGTGATTGATTTAAGTTTGCTCTAAATTAATTAAAGTCAAGAAAATTGTTTTAAATAATTGATTCACCCCCCTCTCAGTTATCCAAACTGTTCAACAACTTATTGCTAAACTAGATTTGGTAAATGAAAATCTATATAAAATCAACTTTAATTGTTATATATTTTAAGAAATAACTAGATTGTCCCACTTTACTTCTATATAACTCAATGTATTTCAATTGAATAAAATATTATTTCATATATATTTTAAAAATATAGTCTAGTAATAAGTATATATCATTTAAAAAAAATACTTCTCACTCTTTCAGGATTAGAAACATCCTCATATATTTGAAGTATTTTTGTCTTATGAATAAATTGATCAACTTCTATAGGTTTTAGGTGCCTAATAGATTGAGTAAGTTCATATTTTTTATTTTTCCAATCTTTGTGATACTTTACAAGAGTCTATCTTCTCATATGTCCATTTCTAAGGCTTTGGCTTTGTCTTGTTCTTCACTCCCCTCCTTTATTTATCCTCTATATCACTGTTATTCTCTATCTAGAAAAAAATATCTTTGCAATCTTCTTTCATGGCACCCAATCCAGCTTGTAGGATCACCATTGTGTATGAAACTTCATAAATATCCCCACCCAATTGGTAGCTCTTACTCTATATCTATGTATGTATGTGTGTTTGTATGTATGTATATGTATGTATGTATGTATGTATGAATGTATGTGTGTGTGTGTATGTATGTATACATACATACATTTTTATGTATATATACATACTTAAATTTGTATGTATATATACATATAATGTATATGTATACATACATACATACATATATGCCTAATATGTGACCTATGTGTGTATGTATAGATTCAATCCCCAATAGTGGATATAAGTGATATGTTCACAATTGGATTATTATCTATTTATGTGCTAACTCTTATCTAACTTGATTTGAGTATAAGATGGAATTTATGTATCATTGTGTTAGAGAAATTCAAATAAAAATTGATTCTAAAACCCATATGTTGTACACAACTCGTGAAGTGTATGTTTGTATTCTACATGCATTTATTTATATTTTAATATCTCGAATGTGAAAATTATATTAAAATAAATGTTTATTGTAACTATAGAAATGATATCTTATTATGTTTTAAAAATAAATTATAGAATTTTAATATATTCTTGTAGAAAAGAAATGTTTGTATGTTTAATTTCCTTAGAAAATTAAATAAGTTATTGTCTAAATTGAAGAAATGATCAAAGTTAATGTATAGTATTATTTTATTTTAATTCTTCTAAAATTTTATTGGAAAGAAAATAAAAATAAAGAAAATAAATAAAGGAAATGGAAAAGGGCATATGAAGATAAAAGAGGAAAATACATTAATTATTGATTTTCTCTCTAAAAGAACCTTCTCTCTCTCAAATATTCTTCTCTTGGAATTTTGAAAATAAAATTCTTGAGTGGTACAAAATGATTGAAGTGATGGTTGGTATATGTGTAAAATTTCTTTGGAGAAAGATGTTGGAAGTATCAAGTGTTTTCATTGATGTCAACTATGTGTAGATGAAGTTGGTTATTGAATGTATATGTTGAGGATGTTGAGAAAATTGTAATAAAAAAGGTTTGTTGTTTGTGCATGTATAGTTGAGATGTTGAAGAAGTGTTGTGAGTACATGGAGATATCTTTATGTTACTATGTCTAGAAGTGTGTTGGAATAGAGTAATGAGCTGGAATGATGGTTTTGGTACTTGGTTTCCAAGTTCTTTTGAGAAAATTTGACAAATAAAGAAAATAGTGTCTTGTAGGTATTCACTATATGCTCTGGGATGTGCTCCTCTTTTCTTCTATGCTGATTCTATGCTTGCACAGATCTGAGGTATTGTTCATGGTTGTTGGTAGATGCTATATCCAAAATTTTGGCTTCTGGATTGTTGTACAGTGTGAGATATTTTCACTAGTGTGTGAACCAGTTGTTTAGTGATGTTCTCTATTGTCTGGGAGAAATGTATTTGCTTCATGTTTCTCTACTATTTGGATTCAGGTTGTGTGGATTTGAGAAGTTGCTAATAATGCTTTTATATTTCTGTTTTCAAAGTATTACTTGATTTGGTGCAGTACAATGTATGTTTTATTTATCGGTATGCAAACAAGGGTTATCTATTGTCATGAACTGAAGTAGTTGCTGATGCGAAGCTTGCTTGAAGTGGTTAATGAATCGTAAGTAATTTATGGATTGTTCTGGATTGATTTCAAGTGGATCATGCTATCCAAAACTCTTAGCTTGATCTAAGAAAGCATGTACTTAATGTCTATGGTGTTTTTCATGGGTGTTGGTTGACCTTGTGTTTAACACTACATGTTAGGCTTGTGGAATCATGTTGAAGTGTGTTGGGATATATTTGGGTCATAATTAAGGATTTATGTAGGTTTCCTTTTGTTCCTATCCATCGCGAGAATTTTTGGGTGGAAACCTATTTCAAATTTAAATGTATAATGGCTAATGATTGATATTGGAGAAAGTTTTTGAAGAAGAGGTTGATATAAATATTTATGGTGTTGATGCAAGAGAGATGAAAAAAGAGTAAGAAGCAAGATAGATGCAATATTTTTGCGAGTTAAGTGTAATGAGATGCAAATTTGAGTAGACCATTGCAAATTTCATGTTTGGGTTCTGAAGGTAGTGAGCTGAAGGCATCAGATATCTTTCATGTGAGACTGTGAAAGCGTGCGAGTAGTTGTGGTGAATTCTTTGTTGTATTGAGAAGTGTTTCTCTATGTAATATTCTTCTACTATCTTCTTGTATTTTTTTTGTGGAAGTGAGCCCTGGTTGTGAGCCTCTTTGGATAGTGTGTCCTATTCTGGCAGTGAGCCTTTCTATTGAGTTTTGGAATTTTTATATTGTGAGCTAATCCTCACTGTGGTTTTTCCCTCATTGGGTTTTTCATGTAAATATGGTTTTCTTATGTGTATGGTGTTGTAATTTTAGTTTTTGTTATTTGCACTTCATGTTTAATCAAACTAACAAAATAAGGGTTGAATGAATGTTTGTGAATCTAATTGTTGTTGAGGGTTTTGAAGGTATAAATTGCTACAATTGATTCATCCCCCCTCTTAGTTTTCTTGCTCATTTCAACAAATGGTATTAGAGTGAGGTTCCTTGGAAGAATAGCTTGACCACTTAAGGTAGATTCAGGATGGTGAGCAAGATTACTTTGGATTGCCCTAAATTTGATGGCACATATTATGCATTCTAGAAAACATAGATGGAAGGTTATCTGTCATCACATGGATTTGAAGTTGAAAAAGCATACAAGACTACATATTTTCCACATCAAAATGGTCCAAGTACAAGTGCATAGATCAAGGAACATGAGGGAAATGCTAAGGAAAGATTTCTTATCATGAATGGTCTTTCAAAAAATGAATTAGTTAAAGTTATGAGTTTGAAAACTGCTAAAGAAGTTTGGGATAAGCTTGAAAGAATCTATGAAGGAGATGACAAAGCTAAAAAAACAAGATTGTAGATCTTTAAAGAAAAATTTGAGGGTCTATAGATGTATGAAGATGAAACAATTGTAATGTACATGCAGAAAATTGATGAGTTGGTAAGTGGAATGAATGGTATTGGTGCACAATTCAAAGAATCTAAAGTGGTAAAGAAAGTTCTTAAATCTCTTCTTGATTGTTATAGTGAAAAAATTTCTGCTATTGAGGAATTTGTAAATCTTAATAATTATTCTAGAGGTTAGATGATTGGTACACTAACTTCTTTTGAGATGAGGAAAAAGGGACTGAAAAATAGCACAAATGTAGAAGCTGCCTTTAAAGCCAGTACATCATAAAAGATTGAAGAACCAAATAAGGAAGATCTAGATGAAGTGGAAGCTAACTTTGTGAGAAGAATGAAGAATGGAATTGGTAAGTACAAGGGAAAATTACCTTTCAAATGTTTTAGTTGTGGTGATATAGGTCATTATGCTTGTAGATGTCCAAAAAGATCTGAAAGAAGTAAACATAGAAAAGGAAAGGAAAATAAAGGAAATATGATCAAAAGAGCATATTATGTCAATGAAGATGCTAATATTTCTGATGACGAGTCTAATTATGGAGATTTTGATGATAATGAATGCTTGTTCTTAGCTTTAAAGGATGAATATACTCCTAAAAGATGAGTGAAGGAATGTGCTCTGGAGAATGTTGAAGGTACTGTGGTATCTACTTTTCATGCTAAACAAGAGAAGAACTTCTAGGTTGTTGATAGTGGCTGCTCAAATCACATGACCAGTGAAAAAAGTAAGATTTTTAAACTTGAAATATATGACGAAGGCTTAGTTAAGTTTGGAGATGATTCAGGTGCTAAGATCTATGGGATATGTTCAATCAGTTTTGATGGAAAGCATAATATTGATGATGCATACTATGTTAAGGGTTTTAGACATAATATCTTGAGTGTTGGATAGATGTGTAGTAAGCAATATAATCTTGTGTTCAAGAATGGAATATGTGAAATTAGAAAAGGGTCTAGAACTATGATTGTTGCTTGCAAGAGGACTGAAGGAAAAATCTATCAACTTAAAGGTGCTAATGGATATTGCTTTATGTCTCAGATTAATGATAGTTGGTTATGGTACTAGAGGATGTGTCATATGAATTTTTAAAACATGGTGAGAATAAGTGCAGTACAAGCTGTGAGAGATTTACCATGAATCACAAAGCCGGTTAATGTTGTCTGCAAGAATTGTTAGTTTGGAAAGCATGCTAGAAACACCTTTAGAACAATGGAAAAATCTACTACCAAACTATTGGAATTGATTCATAAATATCTTTGTGGTCCTACAAGGGTGATAAGTCTACAAGGTGACAAATATTTTATGATTTTGATTGATGATTATTCTAGAATGACATGAGTTACTTTTCTTAGAGAGAAATCTAATGCATTAGACAAATTCAAGACATTCAAAGCTATGGTTGAAAATTAAATGGATTTGAAAATAAAATGTTTGAGGTCTAACAAAGGTGGTGAATTAACCTCCAATGAGTTTAAAATGTTTTGTGAAGTTCGTGGAATAAGAAGACAATTGTTTGCCGCTAGAACTCCTCAGCAAAATGGAGTTGTTGAATGGAAGAACAAGACAATTCAAGAAGCTACTAGAATAATGATAATAGAGGCAAGTCTACCAAAACTAATAGCACTAAGAATCCCTATGAGCTATGGTTTGGAAAGATTCCCACTACTAAGTATTTCAAGGTATTTGGAAGAAAATGTTATATCAGGAGAGATGAAGAAAATATAGGAAAGTTTGATGCAAGATGTGATGAGGGTATCTTCTTTGGATACTCTACAAGAAGAAAAGCTTAGAGATGTTACATTAAAAGGATGAGAAAGATTGTAGAAAGAACAAATGTCAAGGTTGATGAAGCATTGGAGAATTCAATTAAAGTTGATGGATATGTGTTAGATGAACTTTATTGCAAAAAGGAGAAGAAAAGGTTAAAGGAAAAGAAATGCAGAATAAAGTGGAAGAAGCTTCAGAAAAAGCTCCTAAAACCCCTAAGTATGTGTGAGAGAATCATTCTGAAGATTAGATCATTGGAGACAAGAGGAAAATAATATTGACAAGAAGAAAAGTTGTTGAAGTTGAGGTAAATTACTACTTACTTTCGAAAGTTGAACCTAAGATATTGAGTGAGGCATGTAAGGATGAACATTGGGTGAAAGAAATGGAAGAATAGCTTATGGAAATTGAGAAAAATAAAACTTGGGAATTAGTTCTTAGACCAGAAAAAAATAAAATAATTGGAAGCAAGTAGGTTTTCAGAAATAAACTGAATGAGAACAGAGAAGTGGTAAGAAACAAGGGAAGACTTGTGTCTAAGGGTTACTCACAAGTGGAAGGTATAGACTTTCAGGAGAAGTTTTCTCCAGTGACTAGAATGGAAGCTATCAGAATGTTTTTGGCATTTGCAGCACATAAATATTTCAAGGTTTATCAGATGAATGTGAAGTCTGCTTTCCTGAATGGAGAGTTGGAAGAAGTTTACATGGAACAACCAAAGGGATTCCAGTTATCAGATCAACCAGATATGGTTTGTAGATTGAAAAAGGCTTTATATGGTTTGAAGCAAGCTCCTAGAGCTTTGTATGCAAGGTTGGATAGATATTTGATTCAACAAGGTTTCAACAAAGGTACCACATATAGGAATCTTTATTTCAAAATTGAAGATGACAAGATCTTGATAGTAGTTGTGTATGTGGATGATATTATCTTTGGAGGAAATGAAACTATGTGTAAGATGTTTACTGAAGAAATGCAAAAAGAGTT
>VDFB02281492.1:192936061-193106926 GCA_007258455.2 Sequoia sempervirens
AAAAAAAATATTATCAGCCTTTATTATGGTTAGGTGGTCGACAAACACCTACTGAATTTTTCTGAAATTTAAGTAATCATGCATTGAAATTTTAATTTTCACCAAATAGATTTTGTTTTAAAATAAACCTAGTAGTTTAGAAACTACATTCAATTTCCCACAGAATCTATTCTTACATATTTTTGAAATAATATAGATAACTTATTCAAATTTTTACATCAAGTTGCCTAACTCTAATTGTTCTGAATTTTCATTGCCACTTAAGGGCTTGTTTGGCATACCATGATCCTGCACATACCCTGCCAAGCCTTCCAAATGGAGTTGAAGGGAGCAGAACCATGCATCTTGAAGTAGGGAGCAAGCAAGAGCTTATCCATCCAATTGACAGAATCCCAAGCATTTCCAGCTATAGCAGTTTGGAGGCGATGACGAACCAAATGTTTCCAAGGGGCATCTCCATCAAGGGCTCGAATGATCCATTTTGTGGTGAGGCAAATACCTTGAGAGAAGGGGTCAATGATGCCCAAACCTCCTTTGTCCTTTGGGTGAATGCAGTGAACCCATGAAGTAGCAGGAAACCCTTTCTTGTTTCCCCACTTAGCCCACAAGAAATTTCTGATGAGCTGGGTGAGCTGATTGTAGCATGATTTGGAAGGTAGCCAGCATGAGGAAATGTAGACATGGCTAGCTAGAAGAATTTTGTTAGCAACCTGGATCCTTCCTGCCATGGAAAGAAACCGATTAGTCCAATTAAGGAGTTTATTTCTGATTTTGGCCAAGAACCACTTCCACATATCCGTGAGAGAGACTCCAATTCCAAATGGTATCCCAAGATATTGTGTGATGGTACCATGTTTCACCTCTCTCCACTCATTCGGAATCCAAGGGGGTCGAGGATTGGAGCTAGTCATTATAAACTCAGTTTTGTGCATAGCCAATTTAGACCCTGAAATAGCACAGTAAAGATCCAAAATATCAAGCATATTGGTAACTTCCTCTGCAGAGTTTTGAATGAAGATCATGCTATCATCAGCAAAATGAGAGTTGAGAGCCGTGGAATTGCCTGGAAGCGTGATACCTCTTAAAACCTTATTATTAAGGGCATGCTGAAAAAGATATCCCAAAGCATCAGCAGTGAGAACATATAAGAACAAGTTTGATATAAAGAATGAGGTTGGGATCCGGTCTGGATGATTTTGACAAAATGGATATCTCTAAACTCTCAACCAAAGAAATATCAGCATAAATTCATATTTCTATATCAAATAACAAAATGAACTCATAAATGATATAAAACATTCCACGAAATCATGTCGACTGTCAAATTTAGGGTGAAATTTGAGTAATCTCCTTGTGAGTAATCGCTGTCGCATTTATATTCATTTCCTTGGCTTCTCGAAATTTGCATAGCCAATGATTTTGTCTGGCGGGTTCTTCTGGTTTATCTGCCTCTGGCCTTGGGCAGAGAATCTTTCCCTCCTATATAAGGAAAATTTTACTGAGCTGTATCGTTACAAACTCGACAAGAGGAAAATTATATTGTCAGGATTTACGTGTTTCAAATTTCACTGTTTTAATAGTGCATAAAGGGAATCTCTACGCCGTGCACAATTTTCCACTTGGAATTCCTTACAGAACATAGATTGTTTATAATCTCTTGTTTTGAGATATGAACGCACGTAATAATTATGCCTTGTGATGTCCTTGCATAAAAAAAACTAAATTCATTTCATACTAGACAGGCAAGACACGTACAATACAACTGTGATAAGAATTCCTAAAGTTTGCAGGTAGTTGCCCTACTTTTAAATTATAGAGCAAATCTAACTTATCATGTTACACAGTAGATATGCTCCGGGTCTGAGAACATGGATTCATACTGAACTGTCTATTCTGTCTGTAATGCAAACTTTTTTCTTAGATCTAATGGTCCCCTATCAAGTTTAGAAAATGACAGCCACTAACTCTCAGAGCATAAGAATTGTTTATTGGTGGGCACGGTAACCCCTAAATCTCATCACTGCTTCAGGCTAAATACCCACCAACGATCATCTTATAATACTGTTGGGCGGTCTGTAAAAACATTATTACATACCACAGAATCTTCTGAAATTATTATTATTCATTATATTGCCATGAAATTTAACGCCTGGTTATGAGGGATCAACGAATCAAATTATTATTTTTATTTGAATATACATCTTTTCCTTAACATGGTACCTAAATAGTAAGAGTTTTATAAAAGCTCTCTCTTTCATGATGAAATTTTTAGTCGTTGGAAAAGTTTAAGTTGCCCAAAGTGATAAGGATCCCAAATAGCATTCAATAATAATAATATCCAATCCCACCTTTAAGCAACAGGAATTACATATTATACTTTATGACCAAAGTAGAATTAACACTTCCTCGCCTGCTACCTTGAAGACAACACTATATTGCAGGTTAAAACTAGCAAGGTGTTATTTTAAATATTATTGAAATTAAATCTACAATATTGGAATACGATGTTTTATTCTTTTTGAGCATCATCTAAATGTGATGAATGTTAAATAGATAATTCAATCTCATCAGAAATTGGTTCATGTAAACTACTACCTATGAAATATGGGTCAATTAGTTTGACCCAAAAATTACACACTTGAATCGGACGAGCAATATCATAATTTCACACTATTGAAATTACCTCCTACTTATCAATATTGAAACATTTTAATTTTAAGTTGTCTAAGCTTGAGTATTTAAGGTATGTGTTTAATTTTTTAGGGAATGGAGATGATGTGTTTCTCAAGTTTTAATTAATATAATAAATAAAACAAATAATAATTGGCAAAAAAAATAGTAAGTTAGGCAAAAGATTAAGTAAATTATGTATGTACACTTTTTTAAGTATCATTAGAAGTTTGACGAAATGATGAAAAGAAGAAAAAAAGAAGAATATATAGACTATTTTATCACTAAATTTTTAGAATATCAAGCAATGAATATAATGACAACAAGAGAAACAATGAAAAATGGAGAAATAATGAGAGTATATTTTATATGTGTATAAACATTTAAAATAAAATATAAAAAGATTTAAAATAAATTTTGAGAGAGGCAGGAGAGAGGAAGAGGGAGAGGGAGATATAGAGATAGAAAGAGTGAGATAAGGAAAGAGGGGGAGATGTAGAGATAAATATAAAGATATAGGAAGTGATATATAGAGATAGTTAGAGACAGATATATATAAAGAGAGAGTAGGAGAGATGGAGGGAGAGATTGAGTAAACAAGAGAGAGATAGAGATAATGAGATATAAATAGAGAGGAAGAGGGAGAGATAGGAAGATAGAAATAGAGGGGGAGAGAGATAAAGAGAGGGGTAGATGCAGAGAGATAGAGATAGGGATAGATAGAGATAGAGATAGAGATAGAGAGGGAGAGGGAGAAACAATGAGTGTGTGAGTGTGTGAGTGAAAGAGATATAGAGATATAGATAGGGAAGGGGGAAACAAGGAGCATGTGTATCTGAGTGAGAGAGATGTTGAGATATATATATAGAGAGGGAGAGATATATATATAAATAGATAGAGATGGAGGGAGGGAGAGAGAAATAGAGAGAGGATAGAGAAGTTGAGAGATATAGAAAGAGAGAGTGATAGGGAGAGAGGGAGAGAGGGAGAGAGGGAGAAATATGGATAGAAAGAGGAAGAGATAGAGAGATATATATAGTGGGAAAAGTAAAGGGGAAAGAGAGAGAGATGTAAGGAGAGGTAAGGAGATAGAGATAGGGAGAGAGATGGAGAGGAAGATAGAGATGGAGATGGAAATGGAAATGGAAATGGAGAGAGAGAGGGGGAGAGAGAGAGAGAAATAGAGATAGAAAGAGGGGGATATAAAGAGAGAGGGAGAGATGGAGGGATATAAATATAGAGATAGGAAGTTATATAGAGAGAGGTAGAGAGAGGGAGATATATAGAGAGAGGTAGGGAGAGGTACATATGGGGAGATATTATAGAGAGATATGGGAAGAGAAAGAGATATCTATTTATATCTTTATCTTCCTCTCTATCTTTATATATTTTATTATCTCTCAATCTCTCTATTCCTCTCATTTCTTCTATCTATTTCCCTCTCCCTATCTTTCACCCCTTACTATTTTTTGTTATCCCTATTTATCTTCCCCCTCTCCCCCCTTTCCCTCTTTATCTCTTGATCTCTCAACCTCTATATATATCTTTGTCTCCTATTTCACTTTATCTCTCTATCTATCTCTTTATGTGACTATATCTATCTATGTCTCTCCTCTTCTCTTTTCATCTCTCTTTATTTATCTCTCTTCCTCTCTATCTCTTTGTCTCTTCATACTTAATCTTTTATATCTATACCTCTACAACAACCTCGATGTTCTTCATAGTAAAATTTCTAATGTTTTCACCTTAAGTGATAAACCATAATGCCAAAACATAGCAATACAAATTTTTCTTCACATAATGTAAATTAAATGCATAATTGAAATAACACTAATTCCAAATTGTCATTGCATTCCAATGTAATTTTATAATTCTTCTCAAAACATAGATATCATATTGAATGAACTCAAGTATATCATTCATGATTACATCATCCCATAAAAATGGTTACAAGATTCATACATATAGCTCCTCTGAGCTTCAAAGCATAAGATTTAGATGGTCAGGGATCCGTCTTTCAAAAACTTTGGTTCTATCATCTGTTAAGGAGGAGAAGCATCACTCAAGCACTTTTTCACCAACCACATACTCATATATGCGGCCCCCCGCACATCTATCAATGATAGATGGCCCTACCCTTCGACAGAGAGATTGGTTGAGTAACCCCATACGAAAAACCACACTGAACTTAGTGTTGTGCCCTACATGACTAGAACTTGTATTCCCTACAATCTGCAACTAGCATGCACTACATGGACATGGTGAGTTGATAGTGGAGCCAAAGGAAATCACACTACTTTGGCCAAAGTGTTCTCACTCATTACTTTGAGTGAAGGTCATCATTCACTTACACCTCTTAAGCTCATTTTGATTTAAGGCCACTTTATTTTATGCATAGGTAATCCATCCCATGTATAATCTCTTACCCCAAAATTACCCTATCATTACTCCCATATACTCTAGGGTATTTCTACCAACAAGCCTAAGCACTAGTTACTCCTTTAATGGATATTACTATCCTAGGTATAACATATGAGCTTATCTTTACATATACAAGCTATTCTTTACAAAAGACATGTAAACTAGTCTAAAGTATAACTTTATAATCTAGAGTATAGCTACATAAGCCTCATCATAATCATAGATTAAATAACTAACTTCGCTCAGTAAATATCCCATAATAAGTGATACCCATATAAGAGTATAGTCTTATCAATGCATGACCTCAATCGAAGAATTGTCATAACAATTGATGATTCCATTTGAGAGTATAATCTCTTTGACTAAAAGGGTTTAAGCTATGAGCCTACTCTTGTCAATATGATAACTTTGTATTTAAGAGTCCATTGCCACTAATCAAGCAACAACTCTAACTCTCTAGATTTCAATATACTTCATAACCCAGGAGTAGTTTCCACTAGCTATCTAACATAATCAAATAATTTAGCTATGAGTAACCCTTAAGCCCTCAGTTTCATAAATATTTTTTAAGATAAGAATCTAACTACATTAGAAAAGACCCTGTTTTCTCTTTAGGTGTAGAAACACTTATATATCTAGCTGGAGACAAACTCACTGAATATATAGTAGTCAATGAAATTGGGAAAGTAATATAATCATTTCTTAAGAGGAAAATTGAAAATAAAAATCTTCAGATAGTATACAAATGTCATAAAAAAAATTGGCTTTAAATATATAATTCAGCTTTGCTTGTGTTAATGTTTGCAAATCAAAATAATTTAGAGGGATGCCAATATGAATGTGTATTAAGGATTAGTTTTTGTTGGATGCCATGATCTTGTATCTTAAGTTTGAGAAGTTTTTAGTGGATTTGGTGAAATGAAATTAAGTTTATGAATACACCCATAGTTGATACCAATTTTTCATAGTCCATATAATATCAAAATGATTGTTTTTGAAATCAATGCAAAACAATCAATTATATATTTTTTTATATCAAGATTAAAGATTAGATGTTAATATGTGCTCTCTTATATATCCTCTGAGTCCTAGAGTTTTTGATCCATTAAGAAGCTTACTCTTCCTTGAAAGGATATATGAATCTTATTATATTAGTGTTTGGCTTATAATGTGTGGGAAGAGGTATTAGGACTAAGGTGAGAAACGTGTTGTTAAACTAACCTACTAAAGGGGTGATCCCATAATAGTGGTTTAAAATTTTTGGCCAAACTGGACACTAAAATTATTATTTTTAACTAAATCTTCACATTCGGGTACCTATAGCAGCTAAACCGTGAGGAATTTGAAGATGATGCAAACTAGAGTCTCATCACATTTTGTCTGTAGATTCTAAAAATATTTTTTTCAATTTTTTTGGAATCAGATTGCACTTCTTTTTCCATCTCCCATGAAAAATGTTTTTTTTTCAAAAAACAACATTTTTAAAAAGTGACGCACATTGTATAATGCATAAATTTTTTTCCATGAAGGATAAAATTCTAATTCAGATTTGTAACTCTGATATCTAGTGCTTTCACTTGGTTAGATAGTTTTTTATTGAATATTTTTTCTTTAATCAAGTTTCAAAGTTAAACCAATTACAATTCAAACATAGTGCGACCGTATAGTACGTAACTTTTTTTTGTATATATCAAAATTCAATTTATTTTTTTTGTTGGAGATAAGGACTTCAATATTTGGTGCACTCATATTTTTCATTTTTTTTTTGATAATCTACTATTTTTCCACATGTGCAGAACATATACCTTTATTTTTGATGAAAAGCCTATGTTTAATAAAACTAAAAAAACATTTACATAATAAAACCAAAACATATTAAAATTATATTCCTTGGATAGCTTGTTCTGAGGACTACCTGATTCCAATTGGGTTTGTGAAGACTCCTCCATTTTCATCCTCAACCTGAGCTTTGAAGCATAAAAAATTATGTTTTTTTTGTGTTTCAGGGGGAGAATGAGGAATAAGGGGGGTTCGAGCGAACCACCCTCAATATGCATTTCCTTTTGTTCTTTTGGGTGGAAAATGTGGGCCCAGTAATTAATGGGTTTGCTCGAACCCTAGTTCGGGAGAACCCCTTTTGGGTTCGGTCGAACTTGTAGGTTCATTCGAACCCCTAAAACCAATTTTTTTTCTATGGGGTCATTTTTTCTCAGTTTTCCTTCCTCCATCAAATTGTAAACCACTATTGTGGCTTCACCCAAAGTCTACATGTATTTACTTGATATTGGGTACCATCATAGCATCAAAGATAGCTGAAAGAATGAAGTCTTCAACAGATCAGTGTACGTACTCTTGCTCAACGTGTTCCACTAAAGTTCCATGTATTTTCTTGGTAGTGGGTACCACCATAGCAACAAAGATAGTTGAAAGAAGTTATCAATAGATCAGTGTAGGCACATACTCTTGCGATTTTTTTTATCATATATGGTAGTTACAAGTACCCTACTAGACATACATGAAAATGTGGAAGCATAGACAAGGCAAACAAAATGTTTCAAAAAATACCTCAAAGAAATGTGATATCATGGATACCTACTCTCCTGCAAGCACTTCAAGTCATGCCTGCGGTGATGTGGGGATTTCCAACATCACTGCAGGCATGACTTGAAGTGCTTGCGGGAGAGGGGGTGAATATATTAATCTTGGTATTATTATGTTAGAATTTGATTTGATGGAATATATTTTCCTCATGGTGACTACCCATCTTTAAAATAATATTTGATTGGCAATACCTAGCTGGTAATAAGCCTTTATTGTTGGGTGCAAGCTTAGTTTTGTGCCTCAGTAGCTAGTTCTATACCTATCTTAATTATTTAATTGTTGAAGAGGCAATCAATGTGCTTTCTTTTGTATGGATCTAGTAGCATTGTATACTTGTGGACAACTAAGATGCTCCAACATGTGTGGCTACAAAGAAGGATGAGGCCAGGTGCAAGTCTGGGGTATCTTTTGGGTATCCCTCAGATGTTGGATCCTTGATGCATATACATGCCACCTAATTAATGCAAGGTAAGAATGCGAATAAAAAACTAAACATTGATGAAGGTCAGTCTCCAGACTAAGATCCCAAAGAATGTTGATTGATACCCGCTCTCCTGCAAGCACTTCAAGTCATGCCTGCGATGATGTGGGAAAGCCCTGCATCACCACAAGCATGACTTGAAGTGCTTACGGAGACCGAGTATCCATGATATCACATTTATTTGAGGCATTTTTTGAAACAATTCGCTTTCCTTGTTTATGCATCCACATTTTCATGTATGTCTAACAAGGCATTTGTAACTACAACATATGACCAAAAAAATCATGTTGTTATGCTTTGATGGATGTCCCTTCGTTATTACAGGATATCTAATGTAGTGCACATTATTATATAGTGCAAGCCTATTTTTCATATTGTTTCATTTAGCATCACCAATATTCTCCACAAGAACATTGTCCTTGTTTAAAATCATGGAAATGGTTCACATCTCTTAGAATAATTTCTCTTGCAACAATCTTGGAGATAAATTTCGATGTAGTGTGAAAATCAAAACATACTCAAACACTCTTAACAACTCTAATAGTTGTACCAGGGGCCATGTTTAACAAACCAAATGCAATTGCTAACTTTTCACTATGGTGGCAAATAAATGATTCTTTTTTCTTCTATTCCACAACATTAAGTAAAAGTCTTGAATTTGGAAATACCCTGCTACCTTCATTTTCCAAGCCAATTTCTCTAATTTTGCATAGCTCTCCCATGTTTGTGGATGTGATATATGTCTCCTATAATTTTTTAATTGATTTATCTTTCTACTGTTTTTGGACTTACTTTTGTAAACTTGCAATATACAATGTACTTTTATTCTTTTTGAATTGAGACTAATACTAATTTTGTTGGTTGTATTGAGGCACAACTTCATTCATGGCAAAAAAGACAACACCCTGTTGCTCATATTAGATGGCACATTGCATATAAAGGAGGAAAGATTCGAGTTGGGTTATTGTTGATTGCATTAAAGGAGAGAGCTTCATATATGGGACACAATAAACACTCTCTTTCTTGGATTCTACACGTTACATCTTGCTCCAAGAAGATTTCCCACGTTGTAGAAGTTTTAAGAGATGAAAGGGGCATGTGCTCACATTGAAGGGCTCCACTTGCACGTGTTTCGATCATTACAATTTTTTTTTGGAGAAGTTTCTTTCTTGTCATTTATGTGCATTGTAAATTAGATTTTCAGTCTTGTGACTGAGAATAAAAATTGTAATACTCTATTTCTAAGCTATAACTAGAACACCTTTCTTTTATTAATAAATTTCAATGATTTTTCCTTCCAAATGGTCGTCTTATTGTGCACAATTGATGATTGATGTGTATTTCTATGTTTTATGTTTAAATCTTCAAATATCAGTTAATTAGAATGACTAAATATACTACTAATTGATGTCAATTAATAATTAAATTAACTAAATATACTACCAATTGATATCAATCAATGAAAAGTGAATGAATATGACTAAATATATGACCTATAAAATAAAAATGACTAAATATACTACCAAATTGATCAAAATGATGATTAAAATTAATGACTAAATACACTACCAATAGATAGAAAATAGTGAATAAAAATGACTAAATAAGTGATCAGATTACAACAATCAATGACTAAATATACTACCAAATCGATCAATCAAAGCAACCAATAAATGACTAAAAATAGTTTAGTCATCAATCTGGCCATGTTATAAATGACTGAAAATAAACTACTAATGGTCATGTGACCATGTTCAGTCATTTATAAGCAGTTTTTAGTAGTCTTTTCAGTCATATATTTTTTTTCTATAAGTTAGTGTTAATTGGCCCGTTTAATTCAAATCCAAGCCTAATTAATTGTAGATTATGAGGGATAAAGCTTGACATTCATAAATGATATTACAAAACACTTAATTTTTGAAGGTGTGTGTCCTAGGTTAGTGACCTAGGACCCATTCGCTAGGCAGGTGGTGAATGGGTCCTCACTAGGTCCTAGGACCCTATTTTCACATAACATTTCACAATCTCCGAAGTGTGTCCTAGCTAAGTGAGCTAGAACCCATTCACCACATGGTGAATGGGTCCTCACTTAGACCTAGGACCCCCCTTGGAATATGTTTTTGGTGGTATTTTAATGATTTCAAATCCTAGATTTGATGTTGGCTTGTGATATTGAATTTCAAGATTTAATAATAAGTTGTGTATAAATATAAGGCTATTTCACTTAGTTTCACCTAGCAAATTTTCAAGTCTACAAGCATTATAGAAAATTTATGAGCAAGTGTGATCAAGAGAATTCTTAAGGCATTCGAAGGAATATTTGTAGAAGATTATTGCAACAATCAAGAATCATTTCATCATGTCAAAGGCATAGTGCATCATGCATGTTGTTGAGCTAATGTTGTGATGTAGCATTCAAGATCCTATTCAAGCATTGTTTCACATCAAATTTCATGATCAAAGATCTACATTCATTGAGGCCACTCCATGCAATATTGTCAACTTATCCAAGGTTTAATTGATATTTTGTGAGTTGTTGCATATTATTTTTCATTCATCATTCCTTTATGCTTTCATTCATTTCAAGGTTTAATTACCAAAATGAGGTTTGACCAAGGAAAACCCCTATTCCGTAACAAAGCAACATTTTTTCCTCTTTGATGTGTTATTGCAGGTTTTAGGTTGAAGATCATTTCAAGAGAAAAATTGCAGAAGTTGTCAAAGTTGCTAACAAAGTTGCAAAATCATAAAAATTGGGCTATAGGATTTATTTTTGGGTTTCTGACAGTCTTCAACTAGGATCTAGGAGTGTAGACATTAAAGAACAAAACCTAGAAATAGATTTTCCAAAACCCTAGCCAGGACCCATTCACCATAGGGTGAATGAGTCCTCAGCGAGGCCTGAAAAAGGACTTTTTGCAATAGGTACACAACATTTTACCCTCTTAAAAATTTTCTTCTTACTGATATTTGGGTTAGGATTGATTTCTATAACTAATTTATGCATTATAGCCCTCATAATTGAATGAAACACTATGCATAACTACAAGCTTCTTCATACTCTTAGTGGTAAGTTTGTTCTTCTTAATAGAGTGAAAGAAACTATAAGTAAACTAGCTACTCTTAGTAGTAAAACAACTATAAACCTAGTATAGTAAACAAATAGATTGTGTGGTTGTCAAAGAATTAGCCTCATGTGTAGTCCATGCCATAGCATTAGATCCTCTAGTGTCGTAGCCTCACTATCCATATCAACCTCTTCTAGATATCCCCTAAGAATGATTTTTTCTCACTTAGTATAAGTGATGTCATCCTATGCAAAATCACACATCTTTTAAATGGCCTTTATGAACCCCATCTTAAACTTAGCATATTTTATATGGTTAACTCTGCTAGGCCAACTTGCACATACCACTTTGGAAATAATGCATGAGCAACCATGTTCAAGGGAGTCTTGAGCTTTTCTTATTAGAAAGAAATTATTGTTTGAATGTTCATTGTAGAATTATAATATGCGGTATTTCTCTTGACCAAGAATAATTTCAATGCATTCATACACCTCTTTAAGGATAGGTGTATTAGCATCCCTATATCTAATAACTTTAAATATTAGAGTAATGATGAAACAATGTATCTTGCATCAACCTAAAATGTGTTATGAGCCTTACAACTTACTTCACCCTACTCCCCTAATTTGACTTAGAATTAGGTTATCATGATCATTAGTTGCAATGCCTCTTGCAAATTAAGTATTCTCTTCAAGATAATAAAGTATTCAATGCTTATCTATTATCTATAAATTTTAAAAAATTATTCTTAGAGAAGGTCTTGGGTATGTGCAGGATCATAATGAGCCAAAAAGTGGCAATATGATGGGTATGTGGCTAATGAATTTTTTTTAACCTAAATTCGATGAAACAAAAAGGGTTTTTATAGGAGATTCTCAACTTTCCACCAATATAAATTATCCTTTACTTTGAATTTAATAAACAATTATTATTAATTTTCTAATTGAATTACGACTAAAGTCCTGATTGATAGGCTGATTGAAAAACATCTATAGCTTTCAAACAATATCACATTTTTTGAATATGAAACATGTGTCACATTCTATGCTTCGCATACTATAGGATTAAAAAAAATAAATATTGAATTTCATGAAATCTTGACCAAGTTAAGGTGGTCAGACATACAAGTTTTTATATTTTTTAAAAGTTATAATAAAAAAATTCAAAATTAATTGTTTAATCAGAAACAAATTACGAAAAAACATGCATCACATCGGGACATGATTCATCTACTTATATCTAGAATCTTGTTAAAAAATATTATCATTTTATTGTGGTTAGGGTGGTTAGACAAACACCTACTTCTTATTCTTCCCCTGAAATTTAAGTACTACTGCATTGAAATTTCAAATTTTCACTAAATAGATTTTAAAAAATAAAAATAAACCTAGTAGTTTAGAAACTAAATTCAATTTTCTACAAATTCTATTCTTACATATTTTTGAAATAATATAGATAACTTATTCAAATTTTTATGTCAAGTTGCCTAACTCTAATTTTTCTAATTTTTTTGCCACTTAAGGGTTTGTTTTTTCTTTGATGATCTTGCACATACCCTCTTAAATAATGTATTTGAAGTATGGTGCAGGATAAATTTAAGAAACCCCACATGAAAAAAGTGGCGAATCTTTCATTATTTTGGGAAAAAATATTAATTCTATTGGCAAGTATTTCTTCTTTGGAAAATAATATTAATTTTATTAGAAATAATTTTTAAATCACTAATTTTTTTTAGAAAATCTTGGCGAATTATACTTTTATTCAAACAAATAAAATAATATCATTAGCAAATTATGTTTGTATTCAAAAAATAAAATAATTTTTTTGGTGAAGTAAAATTGTATTCAAACTGATTTGGTGGAAAATAGGATCCACCCAAATGTATGAGCAATTGTGATGGATCACTTATTTTCCAAGGCCCTAAATCATTTAAATTATGCAAAATAAGATGTTGATAACAATAAAAAATGTAACCTAACTACTATAGCAACTATAAGGGAAGTTTTTAGAGCATAAAAAGTTGTGTACCTGGCCATAAAGTTGTTGTTTTTGAGCTATGGACTTGACTCATTCGCCTTTACTGGTGAATGGGTCCTTTTAGGGTTTCAAAAAACTGATTTCAGGATCTTGTTCCTTATGTCTGCACTCTTGAAATCCCTGTTATCAAGTTCTGGAAGGCCGTATATAATTTTTTAGATTTCTTTCCGTGATCTTGCACTTTGAATGACAACTTTGCTCCAAATCTTGCTCAACTTGATCTTCAACCTATAAATCTACAATCACACACTCAAAGGTAGAAAAAATTATTGATTTGTTAGTGAATGGGGGTTTTCCTCAGTCAAACCCCTTGTAGGTAATTAAACCAAATGATGAAATGAATGAAATGAAGCATGAATATGAAGTAATGTAATTGATATCACCTTGGATGATGCCTTGTGAAGTAAATCTATAAACTATCATGGAGTGGCCATGAAGAATGTAGATCTAAGATCCTTGGAAATGATGTGAACAATATTTGCAAATAGATCTTCAATGCTACACTCACAATCTTAGCTCAACAACATGAATGCATGCAAACCATTGAAATGATGATATGATCTTTGAATTGCTACAATAAACCTTTGATATTTTCCTTGAAATTCCTTATGAATGCCTTTGAAATGATCTAAATTCTCTTGCTCTTTATCTCATGAAGTCACACAAAATTGCTAGGAGAAACAATGTGAATTAACCCCTTACTTATACCAAATTAGGAGATTAACCCCTAAATTCAAAGAACTAAGGCCAACACTAGATTTGGAAAGAAAGATAATTAAATTTCTACTAGAATGAAATTAAAAAATAAGCGTCTTATTAAGGGAGGACCCATTTGCCACCAAATGTGAATGGGTCATGGCTAAGTTTCTAAGACCAAGCTTCAGGGAGCTGAAAGAAGGCCAAAAACCCATTCCAGATCACTTGAGAAATGGGGGTCCTGTTAAAGGAGGACCCATTTTCCATTAAGGGTGAATGGGTCCTGGCTCAGCTTACCAGGACCAAATTTTTCCCAATGAAATAATTTTTTATTTAAATTATGATTGTTAGGATAGATCTTTGGGAGGTATCAAAATTAAGGTCTAAAAAGGGGGTTAATAACTCCAATTAACCACAATCAATTAAGACCACCTAGATAAATGTGAAAATGTTTTAAAACACTTTACACACATTATGCATATTTTATTTAGAAAATAAGTCCTAGAAAAACTTGAAAGTGTGTTACAACACTTTACAACAGCCTTGCAAAGGACCAATTAAGGCATGTTTTAGTTAAATAAAGGTCATATAATAGTGTGAATGTGTACAACACATTACAACACCACTCTAAGAAACCATTAGTCTAGATTTTAATGTTAATTATCAAACTAAGAAAGGAAAAGGTTACTTTTTTCATTACTACACAAACAAATAAAATAAGTTCAATGGAGAATTATATAAATATTCAAAACTATAAAATTAATTATTTAGTGAATATGTTGGTAAGTTTTCAAAAAATCATAATGTCGGTGGAAAAAACATCAAATGATATTTATGATAATGATTAAGTTGGAGAATTTATAAATTTAAATAGATTTACATATAAATCATTGGATGATCATAGATCAATGACATAAATTCTATTGTGAGTCGTAGTTTTGACATAAAATATTAGGAAAAAAAAAGTCAAAGATGGGGAATTAGCAAATGATCTATAATGGATGTTCCAAACTACTATAGTGATTAGAATCTAGAAGAGATGATTGATTGTATAAATGAGTTGGATGAGTACTTTGAGTATGATAATATTGAAGGCCTCAAGATGGTTAAGATTGTGAAGACAAGCTAAAATGACATTCTATTGTATGGTGGAAGGAAGTAAAATCATAAAGAAATAGGAAATAAAAGGAAATAATAATAAGTGGGAGAGGACGATTGTAAAATAGAAAATAAAGTTCATTTTTATTGACTATGAGATGGAACTAATAAATAAGTTGCAAAATTTTAGGAAAAAGGAAAAATTGTGAAAGAATAAACCACATAATTCCATAAGTTGATAATTAGTACAAAATACAATAAAATATTGAAAGATAAGGTCACAAGATAGATTAATGGATTGAGGAAAAGTATTTAAGAAGAGATAAGTAGGATCGCATTGGACACCATAGAAGAAGCATACCAATTTGTGATCAAGGTGGAAGACACGTAAAAAATAGTTTTGAGAACTGATAAGGAGGAAACTAATGGATATCCCAAAGTGAGAGGTAATGGTATGGTGATAGAATATCCTACCATGAAGATATGATAGATAACAATTTCCACCATAGAAGCATTGGTGTGTACCACAATGAAGAAATAATTCATGAAACTTACCAAAAATGCTACAAATCTATAGAAACAACTATTGCAAAGACAAATGAGAAGTAGATGCATACTATAAAGATGGATATGAGAGAGGAAAATAAAGATATATAAAAGATGAGAAAAGACCCATAAGTGGATCATTCTTCAAGTGTAGAGAAAAAGGGAACATAGCATTTGAATACTTCAAAGACAAAGAAAAGTGGCAAGAAACAAGAACTAGAACTATGTTTGGAAAAGAAGAACCCGACCATTCATATGAGCTAAATAAAAACCCTGAACATGGAGAATCACTAATGATGAGAAGAGCCTTAGTTAAAGTTCCTTGAGGGGGAATGTCTTGTATAGAGAAATAACTTGTTTAGAAAGTTCTATATGCAAATTAGGGAAGATGTGTTGTATGGTAATCATTTATAGAGGAAGCACATACAAATTGTTATCAAAATAAATGGTTAAATAAATGAACTTAAAGAGGTAGAAATACCTAGACCCTTAAACAATTACTTGGTTTCAAATAGAACATAAGTAATGGTCACTGAATAGTGCAAGGTAATATTTTTAAGATAAGTAGTTATCATGATGAAGTCTTGTGTGATAAAGTGACAATGGATGTGTGTCACTTACTATTGGGAAGGTATTTATAGTTTGATTTTTAGGCCATAAATTATGGGAGAGAAAACATATATACTATAACTAGGAACATCTCGAGACATAGACTAATCCCACTAAAGGATAGCGAATATCAATTTTGCAACAATACCAAGATACATGCTTGGTAAATGAAAGGAAGTTTTTGGATGGACTAAGGAATGAAAATGCTTTTTTTACACAATTCTTAAGACATTTATCATCATAAATGAAGGGAGTACCAAAACAAATGAAGAAGAGGCACCTTAAGAGATCTCATAATTATTGGAAGAATATAAGGATTACATCTAACAACATGTCAGAAGGGCTATTATTATTAGAGAATGAGGAACTAAACATGTAGTTCCACAAGTTATTAAGGAAATATTTAATTTGAGAGAGTTTGAGTCCATGTGTGGTACCCACATACAATCACCTTAGAAGTCCATGGTGATTGGAGAATGTGTACTTATTTTAAATCAATAAATTAAATCACTATAAGGTATAGATTTTTATTTCCAAGGATGGATGATATCATGGATTTTCTATGTCACTTGAGTGAAGTATTTAACCAAGATTGACTTGAAGAGTGGTTATCATCAAATTAGGATAAGAGAAGGGGGTGAATGGAAAATATCTTTCAAGATCAATGAGGGGTTGTATATGTGTCTTGTTGTACCCTTTGGAATGACCAATGCACCAAACACATTTATGGGGTTGATGGAATAGGTATTAAGGGAATTCTTGGGTAAGTTTGCGATAGCTTATTTAGATGATATTCTAATTTTTAGTAAGACAAAATAGTAAAATATAGAACATATTAGATTAGTACTAAAAAGGCTGAAAAAGAAAAGTTGATAATCAATTTTAAAAAGTGTAGTTTCATGAAGAAGGAACTAGTATACTTGGGATTTATGGTCTCAATATAATGTTTGAAGATAAATCCAATAAAGGTAAAATCTACTATAGAATGGCCTACACTAGAAAATATAGGGGAAGTAAGATCTTTTAATGGGTTGGCCAATTTCTACATGAAATTCAATAAAAAAATTAGTTGTATTTGTGCATGCTAATTGAGACAATGTGAGGGGACATTAGGAGATTCATGCAATTTTCATGGGTTGATATGATATTTGATTAATTGAAAAATAAATTAATGGAAGAACTATTGTTGGCCTTGCTATATTTTAGTAAGATATTACAAGTGGACTATGGTGCAAGTGGGAATGAAATTAGGTTAGTGTTAAGCTAGGAGAAGATACTAGTAGCTTATTTTAGTGAGAAATTGAATGATGCAAAGAAGTAATATTTAGTTTATGATCAATAATTTTATACCATAATATAATTGATAAAAAAATGGAGGCATTGCCCGCTTTCTGAAGTTTTTTTGTATAATGATTACTAGGCATTGTAGTACTTAGAAAATAAATATAAATTAAACTAGAGTCATATGTGGTTGGTAGAATTCATGTAAAGTTACACTTTTGTATTAAAGGACAAAAGTTATAAGTCCATCAAGGTTGTTGATTAATTAACTAGAAGACCAAATTTGCTAACAAAAATAAGGGTAGAAGTAGTTAGTTTTGAGGAGTTAAAATATTTGTATGAGAATGATCCAAACTTTAGGAAGAGGTGGAAGGAATGTAAGAAGCTAGTAAGCATGGATAGAAGTAAGTGGACAAATTACTAGATTCAAGATAAGGTGTTATTCAAAGGGATCCAATTATATAAATCAAGGAACTCTATGGGATATAATTCAATTAGAGAGAAAGATTGTAGTAGTCTAACCATAAATTTTTTGGATAGCTAAATAGATCCCTCAATAATCAATGAGAACCATTTTTGGCTACAAATATGCAAGGATGTAAGGAAATACAATGTACTTTGTAGGAATTATCAAGTTATGAAAGAAAGTAGTCAAAATATTGGGTTATATCAACCACTATTGGTGTTGTAGAATCCATGGGAGATGATAAGCATGGATTGTTTATTGGGACTACCAAGGACATAGAAGGGAAATGATTTGATCATGGTATTAGTAGATAGGTTTTCTAAGATGGAACACTTTATTCCATATAAGAAAAGTAATGATGAAGACACATAGTGAATTTATTTTTAGAGAACTAGTAAGATTGCATGGTTTGTGAAAAAACATACTTTTGGATATATATGTACTAAGTCCATGAGATACTTTTGGAGGACCTTGTGGAAAATGATGCAAATTGAATTAAGATTCAACTCAACTTACACCATTCAAAATTGATCGGAAAATAAATATAGTAAATAGGAGCTTGGGTAATCTACGAGATGCTTGGTTAGAGAAAAATTAAGGAATTGAACATTGTATTACCACATATAGAATTTTCATACAATAATTTTGTGAATAGAAGAACCAGAAGGACACTATTTAATATTGTTAATTATACCAATCGAAAAAATGTATCAAAACATAGGGACATCTGTAAGAAAGACAAGAGGAGCACATAGGTAGATGGGTTTTTTGAAAATAAGAAGGTACACAAGGAGTTGAGAATTGACTTGGGAAATATGAGTGACAAATACAAACAAGAAGTTGAAAAAAATAAAGGTACAAATATTTTACAGTGGGAGATGAAGTGATGTTGTACCTCAAAAATGAGATATTTCAATTTAGAACATATAACAAGCTAAAAATGAGTGAATTTGGTCCTTGGAGAACCATACGAATATTTGACTCAAGAAATACATATGATTTAGAGTCAAGTAGGAAAAAAATATTAAAAATTCTAGACCTATACAAATATTATGAATCTATAAATTTAAAGGAAGCAACATAGAGGGCCAAGGGAAAAAAATATACTACCACAACCAAAAGAAGAGATCAAGGAAATACTAGAAAATAGAATTGGGAAAAACACTGCAATGTCCCCATTTTAATTAATCCAAAACAATAAACTTGAGCTCATTTTTCTTTTTTCTGGTGAGCTAAAGTGAGAAAGTAGGAAATATTATATTTAATATTTATTTGGTTATATTTTAATTAATATTTATGAGAGAATAGATAATTAAATATTAAATAATATTATAAATATCCAAAGGGAGGCATTGGGGTTCTCATGATGCCATTTCTAGATTTTTCCTAACGATTATGACATGTTGTAATTATTAGTTGGTAGTGCTAGTGGTAGGATAATTCTAAATGCAGGAATTGGAGGGAGTTTTATTATCAAATTTAAAATTTGTTTTTCCCTTCAAAAAAGGGAATTTTGGGTGCCCAACTTGGTTTGGTAACTATAAATTCTTGGTTGGAGACTTATGGTGGATATTTTTTCTAGTTCATTCTATCTTTCCACATTGTATGAACACTTTATTATGCAATTATCTTTTATGGACACAAATCATGGAGGATTACAACTTTTGGGTGAAATTCCATGAGTTTTGATGAAAACCCTTTGATTCTAGAGGGCATTCTCACTCAAGGAGGGCAAGGGAGATTATTGGGATTGAAGAAACAACTTTATCTTTGGTGTGCATGTTTGCAAGTGTGGGTTTCAATTTTATGTCAATTTTTTCTATATTTTTCTATTTATTTGGCTAAAACATAATATCCCAAGGCATCACCCATTGGTTGTAGCTTTCATAGGAATATTTGGGTATAGTTTGGCAGTGGTTTTAGGTGGTTTTTGTAGTGAGATTGCCAACTTTGATAAGTAATTTTGTTATTATTATTTTCTAGATTTGTATGATTAGTTGTAGGTGTTTTTTATATTGTAATAATATTCCATTTTTTCAAAACTCAAAAAATATCAAATACTACCAACTGAGTTTCATATTTGATCATTTATGTGTTTTATTGGTGAAATCAAGTGTAGTGAGATTGATTTTTTTGTATGCAAATTTGTGTTTTTGATTAAATATGAAAATTTTGTGATATATAGTAGTATGAGGCCATACAATTAATTTTTTTCCACTTATTTTAAGTTTAAATAATATTCACATTGCTTTGGTGCAAAAATTATCAATTCTGGGATCAATCAGTGTAGGGGAAAATTGGGTGTTTTAAAAGTTGATTTAAAATACATTCACATATTTGATTGTTGGTAACAAATATATTTTTTTGTGGAATATTATAGTGGTATCAAAACCAATATTTTTTATTTATTGCAGGTTGTTGTGATGTTTGATGATCTCGAGTGATAGATAATTTAGGTACAAGAGAAGAGAGTTGAATAAATTGCATCAAGAAGGGATCATGGATGATGATGGGAAGGAGTTTAAGGAAAAAAAGGATAGGATGGTCCAAGAAAAACTAAAACTACTAATATTTTTGGCCATATATTTTAGTGGATGAAAAATAATACAAAAATAGATAATGAAAATAACAATGGAGCTAGTATTTTAGGTGAAGAAAGCAATAGGAAAGGGAAAGGAAAAGAAGTGACTACAAAGAGTTCGAGAGTTGGGTTTGATAATAGACCCATGAAACTCAAGTTCATACAAAGTGTGGAAGATGTTCAAGAGGGAAAAATTTACTCCAATATGACATATCAAATATGTATGTTGAGTACAAAGCTCTTGCACCTCAAATTTGAGAGATCCTATCATTGAAAGATTTTATGGCAATGAAGAGAAGCAAGGGTGGATCACACCATGAGAAAAAATCTTAGTATAAACCTAAATATTTGAAGAATTCCTCTTGAAAATTATCCCTCACCACTTATGGGACTGATAAGAGAACAAATAGAGATTGGTTGTAAAAGTTAGAAACATATAGCTCTCAAACCAATGTCAGTAGAGGAAGCCATTAAGTTTTCTACACTCCATCTTGAGGGTATTGCACATGACTCTAGTGGTATTATGGTTTAATTACTCAAATCCATAACCAAATCAAATCTTATGATGAGTTTTGTAATGTATTGAATGAAATATTTGATAGATAGGATCTTGAAGAGCATTTTAGAGAGTTGGCTTGTCTCAAATAAAAAGAGAATATGGAAGCATTTGTTGCTGATTTTTAGAAATTATCAGCTATGGTGACTTACATATCTATTATTTAACAAGATCCATTTTTCTATTCATAGAAGGCTTGTTCAAAAACATTAGAGGATTAGTGTAAGAATTTAATCCTTCTATGTTACAAGAAACTATCAATAAGGCCTTTGATTTGGAAAGTATTGTACCCCAAAAAAAGTCTTCTACAAAATCCAAATTTTGGAGTAAGAAAAAGGGGAGTTTTCAAAAGAAGCCATGGGCTGCCCTAACACCAAATATCAACACCTCCAATTGTTTCTAATAATGTTGATGAAGATACCAAGAATGAGATTAGGAGGAGGAAGCTTTGTTTTTATTATAGGGAACCATATGGAATCCTAGACATAGATGCCTTGGCAAAGGGGAAGTACATTACATAGTGGTTACTTTTAACAAAGAATAAAATTCAAATGATTCTAAAGAATTTCATGACACTAGAGATATTGTTGGACAACTAGTTACTATGCTAATTGATAATGGGTCTACCCACAACTTCATAGATGGATGCTTGGTAAAAAGGAGACTAAAACAAATATTTCAAAGGATTCAATGTCACTTTAGTTGATGGATACAATTTACTTTGCATCAAGAGGATTTAGAAGCTGGACATAGCCTTTGGAGATCATAAGGTTTATGATTATTTTTATGTTATTGGTTTGGGTGATCTTGACATGGTTTTAGGTGTCCAGTGGTTACACTCTTTGGGAAAATATTCTAAACATTATCAATCAATGGAACTCAATTTCAAATCATATGGGAAGGATGTAGTTCAAAAGGGAATAGAAAATGGATATCCTCAAGTGGTTACAACAAGAAGAATATATTTTTTTTGTACAAGACAAGTTACATGGGATTCCAGTTGCTTGGTGATTTCAAAAGAGTATTCTAAGGGTAAGAATTGTTTTTTTAATATTGACATACAATATTTTGGATAAGAATAGTGTGGTTTTTATGACATGCTGCTAGGATTACCACTAGATAAAGGGTTTCAACACCTCATATAGTTGGAACAAGGTCCAAGCCTATTATTACCACACCATATTGCCATCCTAGAATGTACAAGGGTAAAATCACAAAGCTGTGTCACACTTTATAAAGGAAAGGACCAACACTGATCCAACTTTTAAACTTGAATCACTAAAAAGTGGCATATATGTTTTAAATTTTGAAATGATGTAAACTAGTAAAATATGTAGTTTTAGTATTATTTAAAAAAAAATTAAAAATTATTTTAAACTAGTTTTTAATAAATTAACACTATAATTTAGTTGCTAATACAATGTTCAAAAATGAAGTTGCATGGGATGCCAAACTTTTTATAATATATTTTTTTTCTTTCAATTTTTTTGTGTGTATTTATAACTTGAAACTTTAGTGCATGGATATTATTTTTTCCAATTTTGATAAATATATATTTTTAAATAAATATTAAAATGTGCATGAATCAAAAAATAACTATTTCCGTGGGTGGCTGGGTGGGCTCCCCCTCTCTCCTCTCCTCATTGGCACGACATGGTGGTTTGTTGGATGCCACAGTGGTGGAGTGGGAGGACACAGGGGGACGGTGGAGGGGGTGAGTAGGAGGGAAATCACGTGGCCTTGCCACCATATTTCCTTCTCCATTCTCGAGGTTGTCGTAGGCATAATAGCCTGGAGCCCGTTCCATACAGATTTTCCTTGGCACGTTTGGAAGGTATTCATTAGCTAAGGTGGCGGCGGCCAGGTAGTTGGAAGTGAATCAACTTAATTGTTTAAGTTGGAAAATTAATAAATTTTTACCATTCCTTTGTGGAGCTAGAGTCGATTGGTGGTGGTGTTCATCGTGGCTTCTGTTTGTGAGTGTGTGGTGGAGATAATGGCGAAGCGATCTCATTTTGTAATTGAGGTCTCTATAGAAGGGGTGGAAAAATTTAGTGCGGACACTCCAATTTCTCTGTAGTCGACAGCTAGAAAAGCCTCTTTTAGAGAAATTAAGGATCAACGTTTGAAGTGTGTTCTCATGAATGGGGATCCTCTAGTTTTGGTGGCAACAAAAATGATTCTGGGGGCTGGTCATTTGGTCGACAATGAATATGGAAGAGATAATCTTCACATCTCTTCGTGATTCCTAGCCTCTCTCTTGGAAAGTGGGGTGACTAAGGCTGAGGCTAAACTGTTGTTGGTGAAAATGTTCCGCAAAGACCTAGTGGGTGACACTGATGATGTGTTGAGCTTTGTTGTTTAGGGCAGAGGTGTTCCGAGATCGTGTGACCTTGAAAATATTTGGGCTTCAAACGAGGCTGTGAAGCTATTTCCGTTCCTCCTTGACTTGAGCGGCTCGGCTTTGGTCAAGCAGAAAATGGTGGTGATAGTGGCGATTGTGTACCTGAAGAAGTTCTTTGGCTTGTTGGTTGCGGGTGGCATTGGGTGGGTAAAGGAATTTGAAGATTTCACTATTTTAAATGATTTTATGTGATAATTTTTTTCTCTGTGGGTGGTGGTGTTGGTAGCTAGTAGGGTTTCGATTTCAGTGTATTCTGGTGTTTCCTTCTTGCGGGGTTTGTCAGCTCAGCCTGTTCATGGCCATTTTAAGGTACTCTTGGTGGTTAGGGTTCAGTTAGTTCTTGGTTGGGGTTGATCCCTCATGGCCAATTTTGGGGAGAAAGTAGGTTTTGTTTAGTGGTTGGGCTGTATGCCATGGATGGCTGGGTTTCTGGCTTGCGTATGTCTTTGGTCTAGTTTTTTTTGGTGCTAGTGGTTGGGTCAGGTTTTGGTAATGAAAGATGGTGGAAATATTTCTTGTGTAGTAGATGAATGTAATTTTTTACATAATTAATACAAATCTCAAAACTTGCGTATAAGAAAAAAAATAATTGTTTCCATCAGACGTCAACTTTCATATTAAATATTTATCTAAAATGGAAAAAAATTATACTGGATCTTGAAATAGATTCTTTTATCTAGTGCATCATATTTTTTTCAATTTTTTTTTAATAAGTTTTAGTATTTTTCCTTGGCATGGTAATCAACCTAATATTTTGTGCTGATAACCTACTTTTAGTAAAAAAAATAAAAATAATAAAAATAATAATTAAACTATTAAAATAAATATATTTTTGAAAACTACAATTATGGATCTACAAAAGGGTATTTTTATAATTTTAAAAAAATGTTATTTACATTAGTAGGAGTTATTGAAACTTCAAGTTTTCAAATAATTTTTCTTTTAGTAAATTGGACTCAAAGTGGTGCTCCATATATTTTTAGCCTTGACAATTTTACTTGAGAAAGTTGTGGAAATATGTAACTTAGCTAGAATGAATCTTACTAGATCATATGTTTGACCAAAATTGATTTTTTGTTAGAAATACTTAAATTAAGTTGTGTTGATAAGTTGGTTGAAAGTGTGACATAGTTTTGTGCTTTTACCCACAAAGAGGATATTAAGAAGGCTATTAAGGAGATTTTATACATGGGATACATAAGACTTCAAGTTCCAAACCTTTTGCATCATTTTTGGTGCTAGTGAAGGAGGACGACCAATACTATGTGTATGTGTATAGATTACAAGGAGTTGAGTAAGAAGAACAACAATAATAGATACCCAATACCCTAGATAGATGAGTTGATTAATGAGATACATGGTTTTGTTTATTCTTCAAAAAATGACTTGAGGTTTGGGTATCATCAGATACACATGAGAGAAGAGGACATTCAAAAAATCACTTTTTGTTGTCACTATGGGAACTTCAAGTTCTTGGTCATTCCATTCAGACTTACCAATGCTCCAACCACCTTCAATCATGTATGGACCATGTTTTTGTTAAGCATTTGAGAAAGTTTGTTATTGCTTTCTTTGACTATATTCTTATCTATAGTAAAACATGGGGGAAACACTTAAAGCATCTAGAATTAGTTTTGGGAATTTTAGATCAACAATCCTTCTTTACAAAAATACCCAACTCTAAGTTTGGATTGAGTGAGATCTTATATTTGGGGAATGTGATAAGTGCTAAGGGAGTTCAAGTGGATCAAAAAAAGATTCAAGATATACTATATTGGCCTTTTTCCTACAATTTTGACTCAACTAAGAGGATTCTTTGGCCTATGTAGCTATTATAAGAGGTTAATTAAGGTATTTCAGATATTGCTACAACCTTTAAATTACCAAGAAAGGAGCATTTGAATGGACTAAAGGTTTACAAGCTACTTTTGAGAATTTGAAGAAGGTAATGAACTCTTATCCTATACTTGCAATTCCTAATTTCACTATTCCATTTATTGTAGAATGTGATGCATCAAGAATAGGAGTTAGAGCTATTCTTTCTCAAAGGTGACATCCCATAGCCTTTGAGAGTAGAAATATTAGAGATTGTGAAAAGGGGATTTCAATTTATGAAAAAGAAATATTGGCCATCATGCATGCTTTGGAGAAAGTTAGATGGTCTCTACTATGTGGGAAATTTGTTGTAAAATATAATCATAATAGTTTAAAATTCTTCCTTGGTCAACAAAATTTAAATGATAGACAATAAAAATGGGTTGGTAAACTCCAAGCACATGTTTTTGACTTTGAATATATAAAGGGGAAAAATAATGTAATTGTTGATATACTTTTTAGAAATCCCACATTCTATCATATATCTACTATATTTATAGATCGAAAAGTTTCTATTATGGTAAAGTAAGAAAAAAATATTTTGGTACTAATATTCTTGATGAGGTGGAAAAAAATGGCATGCATATAGTTGTACATGGGATGGTTATGTTCAAAAATAGATTCTACATTGTTCCTTCATCAAAGATGAAGAAGAATATTTTGCAATCATATCATGATGCTCCATTGGTAGGGTATCCAAGATTTTTCAAAACATACAAGAAAATCAAAGAGAGGCTCTCATGGAGGGGACTAAAGGAGGATGTCCTTATTTAAATAAGGGAATGTGAAACTTGTAAATAAAATAAGGGTAAATAACTTTATCCTGTAGGGCTGCTACAACTTCTTCCAATTCTATATGAAAAGTGGGAAATCATTTCAATGGACTTCATCATAGGACTACCCAAGGTACATGGGAAATATTGTATATATGTTTTCATTCAATATATTGACTAAGTATGCTCATTTTTATGCTATCACTATTTATTTTAAAGCTTCCCAAGTTGTTGATTTGTTCTTCAAAGAATTATTTTGATTGCATGGATTGCCTAACAACATGTATGCAATAATAGAGATAGTAGATTCCTTAGTGCATTTTGGAAAGAGTTATTTCAATTGGCATGTACCAATCTTACATCAAGTAATAGTTACCACCTCCAAGTGGATGCTCAAATAGAGATAGTGAACAAGTGGGTTGAAGGATACCTTGGGAACTATATCTCTAATAAATAAATAGCTTGGGTCAAATGATTACATCTTAGAGAACAATACTACAACACTTCCTACCAAATGTCAATTGGTATGTATCTTTTTAAATAATTGTATAGATATGATGTTTTAAATTTTTTTGATTTGATTATATCAAATAGTATAGAGTATTTTTAAATTTTTCTGATTTGATTATATCAAATAGTATAGAGTATTTTCACCAAAATATTTAGTTGAACAACCAAGATATCTTAAGGTTATTGAAAGATAATTTGGAACAAGCTTAGAATCAATAAAAGGTATATGCTGACAAGAAGCAAACAAAGGGAGCATTTAAGTTGGGAGATATGGTTTATTTAAGTTTGTAGCCATATAAACACTCTTCAATTAAGAAAATTAGGAAAGAACTCAAATTGAGATTCTATGGACCTTATGTATGATGACCAAGAAAATAGATAAAGTGGCTTATGAATTGGAATTACTAGAAGGTTGCAAGATCCACAATGTTTTTCATGTTTCATGTTTAAAGAAAGAAGCATGATTAGAAGTAGTTCCTTCCAATATATTACCACCCTTAGATGATGAGGGTAAAATAATCTTGGTTCTTGAAGTTGTTAGATTCCAGGGAGAAGAAATTAAGAAATCTAGAACCATAACTGAGTACTTGGTAAGATGGAAATATCTTCATGTTGAGGATGCTCCATGGGAAGGTCCTAAGATTTTGAAACATCCATTGCTTGAGGGCAATCATTTTTGGATAGGAGGGACTTGTAATGTTCTCATTTTAATTTATCTAAAACAATCAAACTTTAGCCCATTTTTCTTCTTTTCAGTGACCTAAGGTGAGCAAGTAATAAATATTATATTTAATATTTATTTGGTTCCATTTTAATTCATATTTTTTGGATATTGAACCATTAAATATTTAATAATATTCTAAATATCCCAAGGGGGGCGTTGGGATTCTCATGAGCCATTTCTAGATTTTTCCTAATGATTATGATAGGTTATAATTGCCGGTTGGAAGTGTTAGTGGCAGGCTAATTTTGAATGCAATAATTGGTGGGTGTTTTAATATAAAATATAAAATATATTTTTCCCTCCCATAAGAGGGCATATTGGGTTCCCAACTTGGCCTAGTAACTATAAATTCTTGACCTCAGAGACTTATGGTGGATATTTTTTCTTGTTCAGTCTATCTTTTCACATTGTATGAACACTTTGTTCTACAGTTATCTTCTATGAATGAAAAAACATGAAGGATTATAGCTTTTGGATGAAAAGAAAACTTGAGTTGGATTTTCAAGGTTGAGGTGAACTAACTAGGGTTCCCTCTAGTTGTTGGAAAGTGATTCTGACTCATTTTTAATTTACTTAGGTTTTTTGATGTAGGAGCATCATTGGGAGAAGTAGAGCAATCCCAAGTCAACAAAATTCACTTATTTTATTTGTAGATTTGTTCCATAGTTAGTTGTAGAAGATGCAACTACAATTTACTATATTTTATAATTAATTTGCGCAATTTTGGTAGAACATTAAAGAGGCATATTTGGATATCTTTTCCATGTTATAGGATAAATATATTCATGCAACAACCTATGTGGGTTTATGAACCTATATGAGATTGATGATCTATCATAGTTGTTGAATTTATTTGGTACTAGATAATTTGAAGTTTATAGTGATCAAGGAAGACATGGGAAGATTTATTGGACACAAAGGAGTAAACATTAGGCACCACACAAATTTAATTTCCTTCATTCTAGTTTGTTTTGAGGAATTATTTCTCACTAGTAGACTACACATTTCAAAGAGCATTGTTCAAACTTTGTGCCACCTTGCTACAATCATATATTATTAAGGATGATGAAGAATAATATATGTTGGGTTCCATAATCATTAAAAATGATCAGAGAAGTAGATAAGAGACACTTAGCTAAGGTTGGAAGTTTGAGAATAGCTAGGAGGAAGAATAATTAGGATGAAGTTCAAGGTTAAAGGTATTAGATATATTACATGTTATAGGGCTTTGACTTGATACATATGCCATCGTAGGAAGATTGTAATTTTTTTGAGAATTCAACAATATAAGGGAAAATATTTTGAAGGCTAGGTTCTTCTCTCTTTGAGGATTTTCCTAGGATAGATCTTTTGTCACCTTTTTGTGAGTTTCTTGTTTATATGTGTTTATTATTCTTGGTCACATAGCTTGGTAGTCCTTTATTGGACCCTCCTACTATGACTACATCAACGTTGAGAAGTTTATTTTCCTAGAACTTGTAATTTCTCCTATGTTTGTTAATCCTACTAAAAAAGAAGATAAAGACATATGAAACCATTATGGATAGAGAGAGGTCATTCCTGATTACTGGGATCTTCCAAATGGTTATGGTCATTCTCCTAATAAGAATCCTACATTCGATTACCCGTATAACCTTAATAACTTAATGATTTGATCACTTTTGATTTTTATTTGGGACTCAAATTTTAAAATATTATTCTATTCATCTTAATTTTATATAAATAATGTGTTACTTTTTTATTTTTATAATCCAAAAATCATAGAAAAAAAAATAGTCATATCTAAATAGATACCTTGAAACTTATGAACGCATGAGTGAGGAAGAGAATAAATTCAGGAATAATGTTGAAGATGTTCCCACTTCTTATACTATCCACTAGGAAACATAAATTAACCATTGAATACAAACTTCGTTCCTTTAAATATGGCCCAAAATTCGACACTAAAACAAATAACTATTTATTGGGATGACACATTAAGTAGAGTCTTGGATAAATATTTAAAACTTTGATCAGTTTTTATTTTCATTTTTCATTTATAACATGTCACATAGAATGTTTGATCCTCTGTCCTTTTCTTGAGGTAGTAAATCCCTATAATCCATGAATTATCTGCACTTTTTGCAGCTGCATTGAATGCATTCACAGAACTCAGCTGATACCCACTTCAATTGAGTCATCAGATCCTTCCACATATACAAATCTCAGGTCTTGAGTAGTAAAGGGACAGTATGACAGATGCAGATTCATAACAACAGTATGAAGACTGTATTGGAATGCATGGAAGGTAGTGAAGGAGATAAGTGCAGGGACAGACTGTTCTGTGGACTTTGGAAAGCTCATCTGCAGTGGTAGTACTAAGGATAACAAGGATGATATGGACTTTGGAAGTTGTGGATTTAGTGGGTTCTCCTGCTGTGTGGGGGTACATCTTAGCAATCTTATGTACAAAGGATTGATCAGTATATATTAATTTGCCTTTTCATTTAAAGGATCCAAATGTACATTAATTATTAATGTGATGTACATCTTATTTATTGTCTGATTTATATTGAGTAGTGTTGTCTGATTAATGATTTTTTTGAATGACTTATATATATAAATGGTAAGATAATTATTAGTTTCTGTCATGGAATTATAGCAGAGGGGGCAGTTTGTAATGATTAAACTGTCTAGTTTAAACTAATAAAAAACTTGAAAAGATTGTTCAAATTTTTTTGCTTTAAAGTTTCAAATATTTTAATTATTCAAATTGATCATTTTTTGAACATAGTAAGATAATAAACAATTTTTCTCTATCATCATTGGACAAATTATAAATTATTCTTCTCGGAAACAAAGAAGGCAGAAAAACCTACAATAAGACTAAATTGAGTGACATCTGACTTCCAATTTGATGGTTTTTTCTTAGCTGATGGATTGTTATATTTTATAACCAACATTTTAAATTAAAAGTTGAAATAATTATTTTATTACACAAATGGGGTAAAGTTTTGAGGCATGTATTCTATAAATATATAAACTTAAAGTGGTAATCCAAATAAGTTGTATAATCAACCAGTTTGAAAACCACATAAATAATTATAAAATTAAAGCTTAAATAAGGTATATCTTAAACATTAAGCTTTCTTTTTACTATCAATAATGTCATAAAAGTTTAATCTAAAGTTCAAGAAAAAATATGAAATATATTAAAATTATCAATATTATAAAAGACTTTGACAATATAATTTTGAGTATATATATATATAATTTACATCATAAAATTAGTTTTTGGTTTTTTTAAAAAATAGATTTTTTAAAAGAAATTTGTCATATAAATTAAGTTGAAATTGAATATTATTTTTTTCAACTTATCTTATTTTTAATATTAGAAAAAAATAAAAATTATTTAAAATTATTCAAATAATATTCAAGTATTTTTTAATTTTAAAAAATTCAAATACTTTCAATTTCACTATATTGAATATAAAAATGACATTATATAAAATATTTAATTTCATATCTATTTTATCTATATGAAAATGAATGACTTTATTATAAAATACAAGTGTAAAATCAATACAAATGACTTTAATCATTCTTGTATTTTAAATATTTTTTAATTAAATTAATTTAATATTAAAAATGGATAAAAAAGTAAATAGATAAATCCAAAATTAAAATATGTTAATTTTAATAGTAGTAAAGTATAGAATGTAATATAAATGTATTAAAAAAATCATTAAACAACATATATTTTTCAAGTCAAAATTATAAAATAACTTAAGTTAAAAAAAAAAACATAATTATTAAGTAAATAAAAAATTAACTATTAAATACATAAAATAATTTTAAAATTATTATTAAGTATATAAAATGAAATAAATATAATTTATGCAAATAAAATTATATATATATATATATATATATATATATATATATATATATATATATATATATATATATATATATATATATATATATATATATATATATATATATATATATATTTTAACAACCACATTTATATAATTAAATATAAAGGGAAACCCTTAACTGAGCTGGGACTGGTGCCCCAAAATAAAATAAAATTTAAATAAACATCTTGAGTTTAATAAATTTTCTTAATTCAACAAAATAATTAAAAATTAAGATATATATATAAGAAAATAATATACATCTACATATATACACACTATATATAAACAAATTATTAATAAAAATTTTGAGCTTATTTTTGATGAGCTATTGGTCTTGCAGATATAAAAAGTGGAATAAAGATTTAAGTTAGATATTGGAATACTAAAGATGACAATATTAAATATTATATTTCTCTGAAGATCTTAGGAAATTATTGGATACCACTAAAATTATTAATAAAAAGAATTTGAGATAGTGCAATTATTTTAAACTAATTAAAATATATATTTTAATATTGTCAATTTAAAAAATAATGAATGTTGTTAAAATAAAGATTGATGCTTATCATCAACATAATGAAATCAACTTACTCTTGGTGTTGAGAAGAAAATTCACTTTATTTTATCTTTCAAATAAAGTAGTGTTGGGAATAACCTGTGTTGCAAGTTATGCTTCTATAGAGAAAATTGTTGTGAATTTAGTGTCTTTCAGCTTTGTTTTATTTATATTTGGGGTTTGAAAATTTTAATCATCAAATGTTCAAGATAATTTGTCATATGTCATATTTCCAAAACTAAGAGTGGGATACCTAGAATTATCAAATATTCAAGATTTTTGAAATTAGGGTTGGATAGTTCCATGTTTTATCTAGATTTTGTAAACTCTTTTTTTTTTTTTATCTTATTGTAAAATAAAATTAATATCATTTGTAAAAAAATATCATCTTATGTAAATTATAAATTTCACATTTAAGGAATAATAATTGTTTAGAATATAAAAAAATGGTTGTAATAATGATTAATTAAGATATGAGAGACTATATTTACATAATGCCCATTAAATCAAACAAATGTTTTCACTTTAAAATTTCCAATGTAATAGGAATATCATGGACATGAATAATTGTCCAAAACGTATTCCTTCAAGATCTAAAGCAAAAAACAAAATATAATCAAGACACTAAGCTATAAATATAAATTATTTTATAACATCATTCAATCTCAATCTTTCATGTAATTAGATGTCAAGTCCTAGAAGATAATTATGGGTTTTGCCTCAAATTCTACCCCTTTTTCAATGCATGAAATGAATAATCTCTTGGGCTTTGATTACCACCAAATGTCCAACTTATTTATTTGATATGTAACTTATCAAAATATATGGACCTAAACAAATTATCTGTCATTGTAACAAATCATGTGCAATTATAATTGTATGACTTACTGATCTAGGAGGATTTACAAATCATAACACTCATTTTAATTTAACCCTAATCCAAATTGAACCTTGATTGAACCCTAATCCTAATTGAATTATAATACTAACTTTGAACCCTAAATAATTTATAACCTTAATTGAACCTTGATCGTAACCCTAATTGAAGTTAAATTGAATCATGCCCCTAATTGAAATTTAATCATTACCCTCACCCTAACCCTATTTGATCCCCAATCTTAACCATAACCCTAACCCAAGTGAATAGTAATCATAATTAAACCCAAACTTTTATCCTAATTAAACTCTTACCCTTATTAAACCATAACCCAAATTGAACACTAACCCTAATGTAATTGTAACCCTATCCCTAATGAAGTCCTAACCCTAACCATAATTCTAATTGACTATTTATTAAACCATAACTCTAATTGAACTCTAACCTTAACTCTGAGCCCTAAACAAATCATAACCTTAATTGAAACTTGACCTTAACAATAAACGAACAATTAACCATAATTTAACTCAAAATTTTAGCCTAATTAAATCCTAACCTCGAAATAATATAATTTTTTGTTCAAGAAACAAAAGGTCTACTACTAATAGGTTTTCCCATACAAAGGAAAATAATTGTTTATACCAAAAAAAGGGAAAAAAGTAGTTATAGATAGGTGATCAAAGGGTTTTCATATTTGAAAAAAACATTTAATTTATCTATCCTCATCATTGTTAAAGAAATAAAACAAAAGCACAGCTATGAGTTTAATTTTTCTTCACTTCAAAGAGAAAAATTTCTTGGTCAGCATTTGGCAAGAACTTCGCAACAATTCGACTTGGAAGCTATTTTTTATCTTATCGGTATTAATATAGTATTTTTATTCTTGTGTGAAACTTTATAGAGTTGTTTCTTCTAGTTCTCAATATTTATTGTATTTATTCTTTTTGTAATAATATTTTGAATTTTTTACATGAGACTAAAGTAAGAGTAATTAAAATTTTAGTTGAAAAAGAGGAAGAAATTTGTAATTATAGGATCTCAAAATACTTTCATATAAATTGAAGGGAATTCTCCTCTATATGATGCATATGGTTGAATTACATAAATTTTCCAACAAATCTATTAAATTTGTAAAAAAAATGTAAGGTTTGTTTTTTTTCATTACAAAATACATCTTCTCAAGATAATATCTTTTTGTATTAAATTTGATGTCAATTTGATCATTATGAACTATTTTTGGATAATTTTGATATAAATTGGTGTAAGAGAGGGGGACCAACCACGTCAAGATTCCAGGTTACGGAGAGCCGAGAGTGGAGGGTTGCCCTAACTTACCTCACTCTAAAGGGATTTTTTTGGGTGAGGACTGAGAATGAAGAGCACTATGTAGTACTTTTGTTACTCTACAAATCTAAAGTTCAATTTTAGGTAGGCGAGTTGGTTTTGGAGTCGGTATTGCACCTTAGACAACTCTTTGTCTGAGGATGGCAGCGTGGTTCTAGGATGATAGCATGGTGTGCTGGAATCTCTCTAGTGCGCTTGCATTCATACGGCAAGAAAACATGAAGCATATAGGAAAAACTACCTAAAAACTTACTGACAACCTAGCTAGTTGATTTTAATGAGGTAAACAGAATTATGAAGTATGAGAAACAGAGATGAAGATGATAAAGCAAGTAGATAAGAGCTAGGGTGATGAAGATGATCTCACAAAAGTGTCTATTCACCAGCGAGCTCCACACACACATTCACCTACACACAAGAAAGAGGGAAAATTTTTGGCACTGTATAGGGGCCTGCCTCAGTCAGACCCCCATTTTGGTGTTTCCACCTCCACAGACAATTAGAAAGCAATAGAGTAGAATATGCAATAAAGAAAGTAGGAAGAAATATTTTTGAACACTACAAAACAATACTATGCTACTCTATCAAATCACAAAGGAGAGGAGTGAAGCGTTACCACCTCCACCCAAAAGCTCACTAGCCAATGGAGGGAGAATGCAAGGTATGGACTTGGAAAAGCTACCATAGCTACAATGATGATGAAGGGAGGTCTCACAAGACTCCAAGCCCACAAATTATATGGCTATCTCACACTTGCAATGTTAAGTTGATGGAGTGTTAATGCTGCTACAATGCTCAAAATGGAGTGCTAGAATGCTGCTTGAGAATGTTAAGAAGATTGCTAGAAGATTGCTAGAGAGTGAAATGAAGTGAGAATGAATGTTTTCAAAGGTGGTATGAGAAGGAATAAAGCATTTTTAGGTTAGTTGGTTGAAGAGGGACATTACAATTCTGCCCTAATCAGGTGTGTAATGCCTATGCCAACTTCAGACGCAGGAATCTGTCAGGAACAATAGTGTGTCGTGCAGACGTCTACGCATTGCACATTCATCCCTAAAAAATATTTTCTCACTGACACATAGGAAAAAGGCTCAGTGGATAGAAGGCAGGTGGGTGATGTAGAATTTCACCTTTGGATTTGATTTCCTAAGGTGAGGGTATGTGAAAGGGGGATTTTCTCAAGGGGTGCAAATTCACTCCTATACATTTTTCCCCCACTTTAGTAATCATGGATATCAATGAGTGTTCAGTAAAATAGATCAAAGAGTTAGTAGGGTTAAAAATGTATACCTAAACGATTGAGGAAGTAGACCATTATCTGGCGAACTCAAAAGCGCAAGGTAGGAAAAGGACTCCATAGGTACTCTCCCTGGGGAGTTTCAAACAAAAGGACTCCATAGCTTCACAAAACTATGAAGTTTCACAAAGTACACTGAAGGCCCTCAGACCAATGATGGACAAATCTCATAGGATGAAAGCATCTCATTGGCCCATAGACTTGTAAGAAGGCAACCCCAAAATTCTCTCTCATGAAGGAAGCCTAGTGAAGTAAAGTGCCTTACAGGCCCGTGGACCTACAAGAAGGAAACCCCCAAGTTCTCTCATGAAGAAAGCCCAACAAAAGGGGACTCCATAGAGTCAGAATGGAGAGCAGCTTCATAGGCACACCTACAAAACAACATGTTAATCCACATATAAAACATGTCACAAAACAAAGAAGCCATGCAGGAAGACAAGCAAATAGTCACATTGATAGCCAATGAATTGAAAGGATTTCAAAGGGACCCCTCAGGAACCCTTCAAAGGAAAAGGGGTCCACTCAAGGGATGCACTATTTGAAAGTGTAAAAGAGACATTTTTTCTCAAATCAATTCATTGTCAAGGAATCCTTTTGAAAGGTGTTCACTTCATCAAGGAATTCAAAAGGAAGAAGATGCCCCCTTGCGAGGGGAAGATTGAGGCTTCTCCCATAGGAAAAGGTTGCTCTCACCTCATTGTCCAAGTTGAGAATGTGATCTTTGGAAAAACTTGCAAGTATTTTCAAGAAAATATTCATTAGCAACAAATGCATTTTCTGAAAATTGAAGCATTGTGAAAGCAACATTGTCACACATACAAGGGACAAATCAAGAAAATAAGAAAGAAATATAAAAGAGAGAAAGAGAAATAACATGAAAAAGAGACACAAGGGTGATCTAATATTTTGGGGTCAGAGCTGCTCATGAATATATATAAGTATAGTAATAGTATATAAATGAATTATCATCAACTCCCTGCTATATCAAACCATGTGAAGAATGCATGAGAAGACAAAGTAAAAATAAAAAAAATGGGTCAACATGGAAGGGAAGCCTAAATGCCCCCAATGCTTTGCATTGTCCCCAATTTTTCAAAAATCAAAGCACATAATAGAGGAAGAATGATGGAACAAATAGAGGAAGTTTTATGACATGCATAATAAAACCTGTATCCCAACACCAACAAGGGTGACAAGGGTCATCCAGGAACACATAACACAAGCACGGGGGAACACATCACAACACACACACACTCCTAATCTAAAGGTAAGAAAGAGGCCTCCCCCTAACACTCATCGACCAAGAGGTCATTTGCTTCCCAATCTATATCATTATAAGGGGAAGGTGGATGAGCCTGCAATGGTGGAATATTAAGGGGAGGAGCTTCTGACCCTCCCGCTACAAGGGATAAGGGAGAAGGACCCGCAAGGTCTTCTTTGTTTGGCTCTTGTGTAGCTATGGTTAGCGATTTTGCGAAGATTGCTAAAAAGGCTAGAACTTCATCCAGAGAGTTAAACATGCACTTTCTAGAAGTTCCATATCATACCTCAATGGACGGGGAGGACGGTTCCCAAGATTCACTGCTTGGCTCACCGAGTGACTCGGGAGTGGCACGACAAACTCAGGTGAATCCAAAACTTGTTGCATCACTAGTACCAAATAAGCTAGTGAAGGACCACCATTTGGAGAAGATGGGATCCTCTTACACCTCCCAATTCTAGAAGGGACAACCTCTACTTTTTTCTTTGTTGGAGGATGTGAACTCCCAATAGACGAGGAAAGAGGTGCAGAGGAGGAGGAGAAAACCATGGAAGACACCACTGAGGTATTCAACATGTCCATGGGTTTTGGGAATGGTAGGATGTCTAGAAGGGACATCAATAAGGGTGGCTCTGTCGAGGGAGTGATAAGCACTTGCACCTTTTTAGGGTCAGGCTTACTCACACTCACAATAGGAGCTGAAAGTGGGACTAAACTCAATTGAATGGAAGTAGAGGGGAGGAGAGAGGAGGATGCATTAGGAGGCTTTGAAGCAGGGGTGATCATCTCCTCTTCCTCTTTCTATAAAGCGACTTGCTGACCCACCAGAGCCTTTCTCTGGCACTTGCACTCACACTCAAGGCAGTTTCTATGACTCTTTGAGCTAGAGGCCAAGAGCTATGAAGGGATAGTAGGCTCTTGCTCAACCATAAGGGTGTCCATCACATCCATCTCCAGCAAAGGGACTCTAACTCCTGAAAGGGAGTAGGAGGAAGAAGTTGAGAAACAATGGGGGGAGTCGGCTCTAGCGCCTTGGTGGCGAGCCTCTTCCCATTCATTTCTTTAGGAGCAGAAGAGATGGGAGGTCACAAAGGTCGATACATAGAGGATTCCCCATGGGGACCCTTCCTTTTACTGTATCAAACATGCCTAGGCTCCATGGGCATAATAGGAAGTTCAAATGCAAGACACTTGGGCTTTTTCCAAGAAGGCACCATAGGGTTCTCTTGCAAACATGAAGTAGAATTTGATGGCACCATAATAGGGTGAGAGGAAGCATTAGGCTATACAGTGGAAGAGGAAGAATAGGAAGCTCGAGAGCGCTTCTCTTCGCCTCTATGGGCCTTGGTGGCATCACTATCTTCTTTTAAGCATGCCCTATGCGAAACAACATAAGGTGATGGAGGGTACCTCACTCTAGGCATTAAGCACCCTTGTACTTTTGATAAGTCTAGTACAAGAGGTCCTTCTTAGGTGGGAGAGGACCAACGGGTGCAAGCCAAAAGTGATCTAAAGAATAGCTGCCATGCACAGTCAGTGGTCTATAACCAATGTCATGGATCACATACATTGAAACCTCATGAATAAATTTTAGACATTTATGCATAACCAAAGGAACTGCATTCATAGCTACTAGCCAAGGGATACCTAGCTTCACTCTAAGGAGTTCAGACCCTGAGATTATTTCAAATAGTAGGTTCATAGACTTAGGTCTGACAAGGACTGACAAAATGATACTACCAAGGGGAGGTACGAAAAGTTTGTTATGCGTACGAATGGTGCTCACAGGTGCGTCGTACCCATCTTTATGCAAGAAGTTAATTAACATAATCTCCTTGGTTATGATACTTACTTGAGATGTCGGGTCAACAAGAATGCCTATTATGGTGTTTCTATTGATTCACATAGGGATGTAAAGAGGAGATGGTTCTCTATTAAAGCCCATCGGTAGGTCCTGCAAGGTGAAGGTTATACCTGGACTTCTACTCATAGGATGTGTGAAGGGGATAAGCAGATGCAAGAAATAGGCCATCACATACACTAAACGATACTCTCAAAAATCCCCCTAAAGGTTTGAAATAAGACAATACCCAATTAAGGCTTTGTTCCGCAATACTTATGGAATCTTCCAACTATGCCTACTAGGGGTCATAGGTTGGGCTGTAAGGAAAAATTCCTCACAACACTCACGCCTACAACACTCCTAGAATGCAAGGAAAGGACCCTTCAACACTGATAAACATAACCAAAATGGTTCACGTCAGGTTCACCAAAAATGTAAGAGAGGGGGATCAACCACGCCAAGGCTCCAGGTCATGGAGAGCTGAGAGTGGAGGGCTGCCCTAACTTACCTCACTCTAAAGGGATGTTTTGGGGTGAGGACAGAGAATGAAGAGCACTATGTAGTACTTTTGTCACTCTACAAATCTGAAGTTGAAGTTTAGGCTAGGCGAGCTGGGTTTTGGAGTCGGTACTGCACCTCAGACAACTCTCTATCCTAGGATGACAACACATTTCTGGGATGACATCACGATGTGATGATGTCTCTTTGGTGTATTGGTGTCTGTACAGCTAGAAAACATGAATTACAGTAAAAATACCTAAAAAATTACTGACAACCTAGCTAGTTGATTTTAATGAGGTAAACAAAATAATGAAGTATGAGAAATAGAGACGAAGATGATAAAGTAGATAAGAGCTAGGGTGATGAAGATGATCTCACAAAAGTGTCTGTTTGCTAGCTAGATCCACACACACATTCACCTACACACAAGAAAGAGGGAAAATTTTTGGGGTTGTATAGGGGCCTGCCTTAGTCAGACCCCCATTTTGGTGCTTTCGGATCCACGGACAACTAGAAAGCAACATAGAAAAATATGTGATAAAGAAAGTAGGAAGACAAATTGTTGAACACTACAAAACAATACTATGCTACTCTATGAAATCACAAAGGAGAGGAGTGAAGCATTACCACCTCCACCCAAAAGATCACTAGCCAATGGAGGGAGAATGTAAGGTATGAACTTGGAAAAGTCACCACAACCACAATGGTGATGAAGGGAGGTCTCACAAGACTCCAAGCCCACAACTTCTATGGCTGCCTCACACTTGCAAAGTGGAGTTGATGGAGTGTCAATACTACTGCAATGCTCAAAATGGAGTGCTAGAATGCTGCTTGAGAATGTAAAGAAGATTACTAGAAGATTTCTAGAGAGTGAAATGAAGTGAGAATGAATGTTTTTGAAGGTGGGATGAGAAGGAATAAGGCATCTTTAGGTCAGTTGGACGAAGAGGGATGTTACAATTTGGCCCAATCAGGTGTGTAATGCCTCTACCAACTTTAGATGCAGGAATCCATTAGGGATGACAACATGCCACATGGATGTTTGCATGCCACACGTTCGTCCCCGACAAATATTCTCTCACTGACACACATGACAAACTTTAGGTGGATGGAAGGCAAGTGTGTGATGTGGAATTTTTCCTTTGGATTTGATTTTCTAAGGTGAGGGTATATGAAAGGGGAATTTTCTCAAGGGGTGCAAATTCGCTCCTCTACAATTGGAACTTTTTTTTTGAGACAATAGCTTTCACATGCAAAAGGTGTTTTGATGTAGTGTCACAATAGGAGTTCCTAACTAAAAGCTTATTTGATCAATTAACACATCTTCAAAAGGTAAGAAAAACATTAAATAAATCATAAGTCATTATATATATGTGAAAATAATATGTAAAGGATCACAATGGCTCTTGACCTTTCTAATTATTTGATAAAATTTATTAGCTTACTATCTCTCATCTTAACTATAGTCTTTCCTTTATGTTTTCCTCCTTGTATTTAAAATTTTGGCTCTTGATAATATTCTCTTATTTTTGGTCTTGTTCTTCATGTGAGACCCTATCTTAGTTCAAGTATCATCTTTAAATTCCCTTACTAGTGCGTTTGAAATGCCCTTATAATGTTGATTCAAGTTACAATTTATTTTGAATACCCTTAATTCTTGTGCAAAATTTAAAGAGAAATAAAAACATTGTTTTTTGAATATTTTATAGAAATGTAGAGTTCAATAGCACTTTTGCAAGTTTTGACGTGCATACAATGTTATAATTTGTGCAACCCTACAAGCTTGGAAAATGGCCTATTGTGAAGACCTATGCTCTTAACACAAGTGGTGCAAGCCTCACTTTCCCTAACCTTGAAATCTACACAAAGCACCTTAACCAAGTTCTTTTATGGTTTTTTTGACATTCCACACATATAAGACTTTCAAGTTGCCAACTAATTTTAGTTCATCACTTTTCCACAAAATTATTTTTCTTATAGGATTTTGGAGCCCTCTAGAAATTTTGCATCACTTGCACAATCACCTCATTTCCATAATTCTACACAACCTAAAATTTATATAAAATCTTGTGTTATAATATGTTGTGGATTTTTAGATAATTTTTATTCACCTATGGAATACTTGCTTGTGGCATGATTTCTTCCAAAAAACCACATTACCAAAATTCATACACATCTATATAATGGATTTGTGTGAAATTTTGTTAAGATCATAGCTATGTTCCAAAGTGCACATAAAATTTTGAAGTCCACATCTCTATGCACTAACCTTACAATATTTTGACCTCCATATATTGGGCATCCTTCTAGATGTTCTAGCTCTACAAAAAATAAATAAATTGGAAGACCCTAATGGAATTAAATGCACATGTTTGAGCCAAACTTCTATAAAACTTGTTAATATCAACTCATTTTCACATTATCACATGGGAGCTTTAGTATTCCAAATCTTCATACACTTTTGAAACTTGATTTGTACAATGAATCACTAGTGTCACATAATCTACTCATCATCCAATCTCATCCATGCACATCTCAAATATTTCTAAATCAAAATTAGTTTTTTGCACACATCAAATGTTATCTAGGGCATTCCAAGTGTTTACCCACACATCTCTTCTAGACTTCCAAGTATTATTTGTCTACTAAGCCCCATTTCTTGTGTTCTTTATGAGTTGAAAAATTATCATTTGAATTTAAATGTTGAAATTCTACCGTCCTTTGAATTATTTAGTTTGAATTCACAGATTTATAGGGCTTTATTTTTAAATGTACAAAATCCTCTCTCCATTTCCTACATGATACTTTCCTTACCGATGATTGATCTTATAATTTTGTGGAAGTTAATCTCCTTTGTGTATAAATCACCCTAACCCATGCCAAATCTCACTTGCACACAATTTCAATTGTATATATCTCCTTTCACTTTTGATAAATCCATAAAATACACTATTTTGCAGGTCTTAGCTAGTTGCATATATTTTCCACTTTTCACAACCTTAAAACATAAATATTCCTTTTTATTGATTTATATTATTTTAGTGCCTAGTCTCCTATTTGGAAAAATTCTCACCTCCCTCCACATCTTGTATTCCCATAAATTATAAATATATTGGGAATGTGAAATTTTTATGCATCTCACACATAGGGAAAATTATCTTCTTTCTAGTTTTCACACATTTGCACATTAGGTCCTTATAGTTTTTGTGGAATTACTACATACTTTTAGAATTCTTCCAAACTACTTTCCTTCTTTTACCATTTGAAAACCCACAATATTACACCTACTAAATAGAGCTTTATACACTTATGATCCCACTCATCCTATACTCTTTTCACTTTCTAGGAAAATTTTATTTCTTATTCAAAAGTAAAAGACATAAATTATGAATCCAAAATATTTACTACTCCCTCAAATAGTGCATCCACATTTGAGGTGTTAGATAATGATTTGGGATGCATAAACATGAAAATATTTTTGGAAAGAATAAATTTAGATGACAAGACAACATATGCTAGATGTATAGATGATTGTGGGATAGAAAATAAGGTACCTTCCCAACCTCACTCTAGTACCAAAAAAATAATAATTACATGTGTACATTTCAATGATCATACGACTAGGAAAATTATGGATCTTGTTAATGATATTTTCATAAACATCACTCTAGATAACATTGAAGGGACTTTCCAAATTCCACATCATTTTGTGTATGTATTACTTACCATTGTTGATGGCTAGGAGTTTTATAATGGCACCAAAATCATTACCTAAAGGCCATGAAAAAATATTAATAAGTAGAGGTTTGTATCTACAAAACTACCCAAAAAAACTCCTTAGAAGTAATTTTGAAGGTCATATATCAACAATTTGATCACATTGTTAAACAGAGCCATGAGATGCCCATGTGCTAGAGAGTTTGAATCTTGGATTTTTTTTTTATTGAAATTATTTTTGAGAACAATGAAAAATTGATTGAGAAACTATCATAAGTGACACTTTGCATAATAAACTCACTAGATAGAGTCAAAGTAGTCCTACATGACCTCTTATGTTGTCTACGTCATGGAAAGGAGGGCCATATTTATTATATTCAGTAAGAATGAAATAATGGGCTTAGGAGAAAGAGAAAAAGGCATATGAGTTCTACCCTAAACTAGAAATCAAGTATATTTAGAAGAATTTCAAGAGGGTCAATAATGATTTCTTATTCTTTCTCATTATATGGATGGAGAATGATAAAAAAAAAAATTATTCCTAGAATTTGTAGCAATTATCACCAAGTGATGCAATTGGTTTATCTAATTCCCAACCTTTACTTGCATTAGGGTAGGGGGATTAATTGAGGCTTCATTAATACTACTTGAATACATGAGTGTTTAATCACTTGAATTAACAAGGAAGCTATAATAAGTGCATAAAATTTTGTTTAACATGAATAGGACAAGAGTGAAATTCCCCTTATCATTAATACATATACTTTATCTTTCCTACTCCATTCAAATATTTTGAAAGATGAATAGTATAAATCAAAATTATACATTCATGAAAAATAGGAATTTCATTGACCTTGAATGAAACATGAAGAACTATGTAGGGTCTTCCTATAAGAACAAGTTTAGCTTAAAATATTTTTGGGCTAACTAAAATGATGAATATGAAATAAGGAAGTGTGGCTTTGTGAGATGAACTATATTTAATATCAAATCATTTTGGATAAAAAAAGTACCCAAAGGTATGATAGATTATGATAATATATTGGATGAAGCTTATAATAAAAGAGGCATATTCCATCTACCTATTTCATCTATTGACAAGTCTAAAGAGGATATGATATTTCATTGGAGATCCTTAGTATAAGGGTCACTGATAACAATTTGAAATGAATTAATAAGAGCTTGGGAGACCACCACCCGACTACTAAGAAGACACCAAAGGAAAAAATACCCTTAAATATCCTCTAAAGAAAAATAAGGTTAGAAATATATAAAAGTCACTAGATCCAAAGTTTTCTAATCTAAGAATCCTAAAACTAAAGGAAGAAGAGGAAGTAGAGAAAAAATATCCTAAAAGAAAGAAGAGGCCAAAATATATTTTCATAGTTGAATAATTTATTGGAGCAACTAAAAATGGTATAAATTATCTTAGCTCAAACTCAATTTAATACCCAAAAACCTATGCGCATGTCCATCCAAACCCCCCCTTAAGTTTTTCATAAACCTCATATTCAACCTCCCCTTCCACCTCCTCCTCCATCTTAGCCAATTAATCTTATTATTCCCTCTACTCAATAACAAGCACTTATTTCCTCTAAACAAGAGGTCCCTCTAGAGAAATTGATGACTCGCCAATGGTAACCTATGAAAGATCGAACTCTTAAAATTTCTACTCCTAAGGCTTCCTCTCCTAGTATATTATAAGAAAACCTATTTTCAACTTGTATCTACCTTTTTATCCTCTTTCCTTTAAAGCATAAAATAATGCTGCACCAAATAACCTAGGGTAGAAGAACAATTCAAATGGGATGATTTGAACTTGACTATGGTTCCTACATGGTTATATCATACAATTAAAAATAGGAAGAGGGTTGCAAAGACCTTAGTAGATGACTTATCTAATATTGAAACTATGATTCAAAAACCACCTCCAAGAAAGTCTAAGGTTAGGGTCATCTCATCCATCTTTTTTGATACAAAAGGATCCTATATTATAGAAGTGGCCACACTAATATTGGTTGGTAGAGGTGAGAGCTAATTTCTCTTTTTATTATCGGATCTCCACATTCAATTTGAGAAAGAGAACACTATATTTGAAGATTAAAATTATACAAGAAACTATTAATACCATTGTCTCTAGGATGGATACAGACTAAAAACAATGTAAAGAATTGAAAGGGAAGGTGACACAACTTACTTCTTACATTAAGCACTTGGTTGGCTCCCTTCAATCCTCAAATATTCCTATCACTACTCCTACTACTATTGGCCAATAATATGAGTCATCCATGTAAGAAACAAAGTGTATATTAGATTCGAACAAGAAATAGATAAATGAGTTGTATACATACGGATTGAAGGGAATTAATGATCCAATGAATCTACATAACAAAGTCAATAAACGTTATGATTTGATCAACAAATTTCTAGATAAGTTCAAAGAATAGCTACATGAACACATGGTCAACCTTTATCAAATGAAGGAAATATGGAGGATCAAGCTTGAAACACTTGTGAAATAAGGAGTTTTTGATAGAAAAAAATAGTCCTAGCTACTAGAATGGAATGAAATCATGAAGTTAAGAATTGATTTTCTCAAGGAGAGAGTGAATAAACTATAAAGTGCCTAAAATGATGCAATATATCTAGTGGTTTAAAATAATTATATTATTGATAAGACTACACGATATTTCCACAACAAAGACCAATATATAAAATCAAGCAAGTCTCTCAAAGGATACCTTATTGAAGTGATCAATTAAGAATTGGGTCAACATTTCAAGTTTGACTCTTCTCCTCTTGCAAAATTAAAGAAAGTTAAGTTCATTCTAGAATATATTTTAAAAGGATATGGATAAGAATAATCCAAAATTACATCAAATGATGAATATTTATGTTTCTTATCAATTTTTTTGGTGCTATATTGATGGTATTAACATGAACACAATAAATGAGACATTGGTAGCATTCAAAGAATATAAACAAAAAGAGAAATAATTGGATGAAACTATTATCATTGAAGATATCAAAGGTGGAGAATAAGGATCAAACAAAATTATAAAAATTATAAAACCCTATCCAAGAGAAACAAGCTACATCAAAGATAATCCATATACCAACAACAACCCCTTAGCAACAACACCAAGAATAAAGCAAAACAACCCAGGCTGCACAAAGAAGTACAAGGACCTAAAGCTCGTTAACCTATTACAACCAGGATTTAATTGGGCCCTTAAACCCAAAGGTTTTGTAGGGACCTAAAACCCTTAACCATATTTTTTAGGGAACTTGAACCCAAAAAGCTACCATGATCAACCAGGTACATACACACCCTAGCAGCAAAAATCCAATTGAATAGAAGCAAAAGATGCCTATCAAGCTGGGAACCCAACTCACACTTCACCTTTAAAGGATTGAACTCCCCTCTATTGGAGAGGATGATATGACCATGTTTTCCACCAAAGCCAAAAATCTCCAGCAACCTCAACCTCCACCTCCATAGGAGAAGAGTCCACCTCAAAAGGATTTGCAACTAAGGAAACCGTAAACAATCATTCCCCAACTCCACCTCAATAGGAGTGAAATCCACCTTAATAGGATTCGAGGAGAAAGCAAACACTCTAGCATAAAAGGTACCCACACCATCCTTTGGAAAGCCCAGTAGCCAGAACAAAAGGTAGAACAAAAAATTAAACTTGAACAACAAAACAACCATAACAACTTTAAGCATTAAAATCATCTAGGTGTTCAAATAAAGTATGAAAAGCAACCCAATCACCATCCAAGAAACAACAACAGGGGAAAGCCAAAACAACCAAGATCCCAAAAAATTAACACATATTTGGGTGTTTAAGAAAAGCAATGAAATTAACCCAGGCAACATCCAAAAAATAGGAACAAGGGCATCCACCATCTTGGCCAATAATAGCAGCCACCCAAACAACAATAAAGTGATAAAATTAGAGGCAACCTCCACTCCCAAAATCCTCAATAGGAACCAAAATTTCCTCCAAAACAGAGCCTTAGGTGAGACAGGGGTAAATCCCACCCAACAAGCGCAACAAAACCCCACCATTTTCTGCACCACCACCACCAAAAGCTCCCACAAAAGGGAACCAACACCATTAGTCGCAAGCTCCAAGTAGCTGCCCATAATGAATTTCAACAATGACAACCCTTCCAACATCAGTAGCCTAATGGGAATATAAAAGAAACCCACACAAGAAATATGAATAGAGCCGACCAATCCATTAATCACCCCATCCTCCTTGACATGCCAACCAAGAATACAAGATATCCAAAACTCCAAACACACTCTTGAAATAGGAATACTATACCTCACCCCAAGTAAGGCCACAAATGAGAACGAGATCACACAATGGGAAAGGGAAATCCTCCACAAAGAAAGGCCCATAGCAGAAGTGGAAATGGCTTCAAACATGAGCCCACCAACAACCACGAGCTCTCAACAACTTCCCACAACAACTACCACCAACAACAACATAACTACCGACATCAACCCTTCAACCACTAGCAAAATCCTCCAAACAATAAGGCCTGCAGAAGAAGACACCAAATAAATAGCAGTAATAGCCACTCTAGACACAAGCACACAAAAAACCAAGTGCTCCAACTAGAAACCCACAACATTATCTGCTATAAGAAACCATACTATTGAGAAAAAGCCATCCTCCATCAATAGTCCAATAGGGAGATAAGGAAAACCCTCATAGGAAAAATGAAGGGAACCAACCAATCCATTTAGTACCCCATCCTCCTTGATATTCTAGTCAAGAATAAGAGAAAGACAAAACTCCCAACACAGTGCTGACTTAGGAGAACCATACCCCATCCCAAACAACAAGAAATATTTTGCCATTATCAACCCATAAAAACCAACAACAACATATCCCAAAGAGATTCCAACCGCTTCCCTACTGAATCCAGAAAGCAATCCATCAGTAAGCACCAAACGTGAACCATCTGCCTCATTTTTCGCATCAACATCTCCCTCACCCTCTGCACCCCCTCTTTGTTTCCCGCTGCTCACCATTTCTAATATATGATAGATCATTAAACATGTTGATATCCTTCTAAGTGTCAAATTTAAGGAAAAGTGTAATGATTTTAAATATATACATTATGTTGTAATCTTTGAAGTTTAATTTTTCAAAAAGTGACTTTGATATATATATATATATATATATATATATGATTTATTTTCATAATTTCATAATATTTATTGAATCAAGGCTATAAATATGAGGCTTTGTAATTATAAAATGGGAGAAAATCTCGAGTAATGTAATATTATATGAGAGAGTAAAATACTTTATTCTTTTGTAAATTTTGTAAAATAATAAAAACTCTAGATAGAAATTTGAGCCTCAATCTATTGTTTGAGCATTATCTTTTCTTATGTTATATTATCTTGTTATTGTTTCTCATGACTCTGGTTGGCAATATGCAAGTTTGATTTTATTTTCATTCATTTACTTACAAATAACTACTATTGTGTAGATTTATCAAACTCTATATTTTATTTGATAAATGTGCATATTCATTATTACCACAATCTTTCCTTCCATATTTTTTTATTTATAAAAACCTAAAAAAATGAAAGTATATTTTAAAGTGTATTTAATTAGATTTCTTTATGTAATTTTGGATTTTAATAAAGGGATCTTCATGACCTTAAGGATGGGTTCTTACCCTAATAATTGTTGAAGATTGGGCATTATGGATCATTCAGCAACACTAGCCACACTAAATTCAATTTTACATTTACACATGACTCTTCTAATCCATAATAAATCAAATGTGATCTTAGTTCCATTCCTCATGAATTCTAGCAATCCAATGGATTGATTTATGCTATACTTTTTTAATAGAAAATCGATGGGAAAATTAATATTTATTTTTTAATTTATAAAGGAACGATATAATTTTTTAGATTCTATATTTGTAATCTCACATTTATATGTAATTATTGTTGATCTTTTTTTATAATTGACTCACAACCTCTCTTTTTTTTATTGGAATATGGTTTCTTCAATAGAAAAGAATTCACCAACCTTAATGATATGTTTGAGTGACCACTAACACAATTGAAACACATATTTGGATTTGTTTAGTGACATTTGATCAATGCTTTTAAATGTACTAGAAGGGATGAAAGGGTGGTAGAATGTGGGTCATCAATATAATCTAATTTGTAATAATCTTGGTGATTCATGGGTTAGTCAACCAACAATAAGTAAAGATGTGCACCATATAAAAAGAAAAGTCATTTATGTAGTTGAAGTGTGTCTAGGTAAGTGCATGAAAATGAGATGCCAAAAGGAGGTCAAAAGTGGTAATTATTTTCCTAAAATCAATAAAATTAAACTTTGGTGAGTGATTCAAGATGTCTACACTCAAAATTCAAAGGTGTGATAAGAATAAGAAACTACTACTCAAAATCTAGTTTGTAAGATGTGATTTTTTTAAATGGTGGAGATTAAAAGGGTCAAATGTGAAGAGCACACAAAATTGATAGGATTTTATCACAAAATATAACATTAGCATCAGGTGGGCTCCCCAACTTTTTTTGGTTTATTAAGTATTTAATAAATCCTTTTAGCAGAAAGTTCACTAAGATTTTCTAGTGGATGAAATACATATTCTACTTTTAATGAATATATTATATTTTACTAATTTTCTAAGTGGACACATCTTGAAAAATATGAAATTGAGTGCAATTCTACCTTAGTTTTTAGAAAACAATAAATTTTATAATTTCAATGTGTGTAGAAGGAAGTGTAAGATTTGAGGAATGTTATTTTTTTCAAATTTATTTGAGAATATTAAAAATTAAGTTGAAACAATGATACACATGCTTCTACTAGAAATATAAATATGAGTAAAATTAATTAAAAATTAAAACCTTAATATATTAAACATTATTATACACACTTTAATATAGAAGCCATTTATTGAACCTTAATATAATTAGATCTAAAAAAATACATATTTAGAAAGCTAATATGTATCTTGAAGTTGTAGTGGTGTTTTTCCATAATCCGATCTTAAAATTAGAAAACCTAATAGATAACACACCCAATATTTGTAATTTATGTATTTCTTTAGTAAAATCTAAATTTGATCACCCAAATTATATATTGAACCCTATGTATTAGTAAATTTAAATGATTTCCAACCTTAGGAGTGTGGATTAAATGGTTTAAAATGTAATGTATATATATATATATATTATAATGGACTCATGTTACCAAAAATAACTTAATCCCAAATGTGGGTGCATTATGTTTTTTAGAACATAAGTTTATTTTAAATAAATATCAATGTTTGAAAACTTCTTAGCCTCCCATATTTATGAAAACACCCATCTACAAAATCCAATTGAAATTCCAACCAAATATGTACCTTCACATTAATCCAATATCAATAGCTAGGCTTCTTAATCTTTATCTATCAATGCATGACCCTTTGGAAATTTGTGCCAATCAAATTAATATTATGAGAACTTACCTACCTCCAAAATGATTTTTTTTTCTTCTAACCAAGCATACCCTTGAAACACCCATTTGACATCCAAATAACTTTACATTCTTATAGAGGGTAACAAGGGCTATAAATAATACTTAATAATTTAAAATGAATTCATAACTCTTTCTAGACTTTGAAAATTCCAAAACAATATAAAGGACATGGAAAAATTTAACACGTTTTTTAGTTCAATGCGAGATTACATTAGTTCCTAGGATGGACCTACATTAGATACATTGAATAGGAAATAAATGTAAGCCTATGCTCACTCCTTTTCTTGAATTTATTAAATTATTAGTTAAAGTGGTTAACTTCTTCTAACCTTAGCTATGTTACATCCTCTTTTGAATAGTTCTTCCATTTGACCAAATATTCAACATGTTCATTCTCGCTCATTCCTCTGGTAAATATTTGTTCTATATTGCACTCAATATCTTTCTATATTATATCGTTTGTACCTCCCATTCTAAAATTTCAAAACCTTGATTCTATTGATTCTCTTCCTTCATGCCATTATGATAGTGATATTAGTAGGAAACATTGATTGTGAGTACATGTATGTTATTTGACATCAATATCATAAGTATTCATTGAGATAATTTTCATTTCTTTACTAGTATAGCTTATTTTATGTTCATTGTTGGAAGCTCTCCTTCCTTTAGTACATCGAAGGTTGATTCCCCTCTTGTAATTATTTTATTATTATTATTTGGTCTACATAATCTTTGGCAACTCGAACTACAATTTTCTATGTACTCTAATTTGATAATGCATGATCTCTTCAATGTGTAGGTTAAACTATTATTCTTTAGTGCTTATATTGATTGTCTTAGTGGCACTACAAAAATGTACATATTCTCTAAGAATAAACCTATATACCATATTGAATGATGTTTTATTAGTTCTTTTGTTCACTAAATTATTATAGGAAAAATTAATTCTCACCATTACTAAGTCCCGTTAATTTTGTTTCTCATCGATAATACAAATTAATAGGTTACCTAGACTATGTTTTATGACCTTAGTTTACTCATTGGTACACAGATGGTAAGTTGAATTAAAGCTTAACTTGGCATCATATAGAAATGATTGATGAAATTCATATTGTAGTATATGACTATCATTCTTGGTAACCTATACAATTTCTCACAATATATCTAATATATAAACTTTCAACATGGGAAGAACCACATCTTTAGAAAAGTAATTAATTGCACCATCTTGTACATATTATCTATGACCATAAATATTACATCATTAGTTTATTATTTTCATGATAGTACTAACACAACTTAGTCTATACTTGTATCTTCCCATGAATTCTATATTATTTATAAGGGTTGATAAACTAATTATTTTATTTCTTCCCTTGCAAATTAAATAATTTGACATCTATCAATATTTTCCACATTTTTCCTATTAATGGCTAATGAGTTTTATATATCAATGCCAATATTTTATACACTCTAAATATCACTACCAATACTCAACTATCCTCTTTCTAAATTAGTTTCTTCCTCACTTATGAAAAATATTTAACTTTTAAAAGAAATAGTTGGAAAACTGCTACATTTGATCCTTGCTGATTGGATTTTGACGTGTTTTGTATGTTTTTGAAAATTGCATTTATTGGTTGTGCCTCCTTCATGACATCAAATTATACCACTTTAGGAGAAAATAATTCCTATTTAATGCATCAACTACATGATCAAATTTATTATTTTTATTCAATAGAAATGGGTAACTTCTAGAGAAATTTAACCCATATTACATGTTTATTCATCTTCTTATTTGATAAATTGTGATTATTGGTAATAAATATACAAAAAATTATCCCTTTGGTAATAAATAATTTATCCACTTCATAAATTAAAGGTATAATTATATAGAATTATTATTCATAGACAAAATAATTACACCACCTTAATTCAAACTCTCACTAAAGTACATCATATGCCTTATTAACTAAAAACTCCTCTAATTTTGTGTTGTTGGAATTAGAATCCACCTTAAATAAATTATCAAATATCAATAGCACTGATACTTGTTTCTCCATCACCTTGTATTTGAGAAAATTAAATATTCTTGTGGTGGAAATTTCCCATTGGAACTCCTTGTGATGTGCTTTGATGGTCCTTCCAATGGGATCATGTAGATACCACAAATTTTTTGAATGAATTTATCATTAAAATTAGCTAGTCCATGAATGTCTCTATCATAAAATATAATTTATAATATTGACCAATGTATAATTTCTCTCATGTTCTCAAGGTCCATCCTTAGTCCATCTTGGGAAGTCACAAAACCCGAGTAAACTAATTCTTCCTTCATAAACTATACTTATTAAGGTTAATCATATTTCTTCCTCTTTTAAGTTCTATAGAGCATGTTAAAAATGGACCATGAATTATTCCTTATTTATATTAAATATTAACATAGCATCTATGTCAAATTTACCATTAAATTCTATATAAAGTTAACATCACATTTATGAGTTCCATTCATTTTAGTGACATGTTACTATAAGGTCAAATATTTCTCATTTTAAAAATTTCACCTTAAATTTCTACACTTATTTTGGTTTCCATCCACTAGCCATAATTTTTAGTCACTCAAGGACTCAAACTCCTAGGATCACCTACAAAACCAAAAATAATATTTTACAAGAAAGAAAAGCAAGAGCATAAATTTACAATAATGGATGCAAAATAATTTTAGATGAAACGTGATCAATATAAAATATAATAAAATCGAAATGGATTGATTTACACATGAGAACACCTTGGTTATATAGCCAGGGTGAGACATAGGAATAGATAGGATCATGACATGTGTTTTAATCTTATGTCATGAGACAGCTAAATCAACTAATATGCAATGACCTAGGACTCAAGAATTAAATATCATAAGATAAGATAAGATCTAAATGACAACTAAGACTTCTAGAAATATTCCTAGGACCTAAGTAAACTTAACATGTGAACATGACTTGCTAGTGGACTAGTTATGTAAAACACCTTATTAACACCAGCAATAATTGGGAATTATTTATCCCACCTTTTTACCTTTTGTACTAATCACAAATGTGCAAAAAATAGACAAATAACCTTACAATTTTATTCCTAGCCAACTTTGGAAATTTTAATTTAGTTATCTATTGAGACACCAACACTATTAGATAATCATATCTAGACACTAGAATTACTAGATTCTCATGTGCATTTTTATATGTTGTATTTTTATTCTAACAAATGTTACAATCTTAAAAGTTAGTACATGGTTCTCTTGCTTAGAATATAGTCTTAAACCTAGTTTTTCCTTATTTATTTAGGTAACACTCATTTTTATCTCACAAATTCCTTTTATTTTCACTCGAATATCTTCTAAGTGTACTCATTTAAAGCTTCCATTATACCAAATATTTAGATATCCATAATATATTTCTTCACTCTCTATTTTTCTCTTTATATATCCTCCTACCTTTCCCCTTTGGCCATATTTTCTTCCATTTACCTTACCCTCTAGATTCCCTAACTCAAAATCCATTGAATTACCTTCATGATTTAGATTTATACATTTCCCTTACTCCTACCCTTTATTTTTCTTTATTATATGATCTCCACTAATCCTTTTCCATTCATCATGCACACAACCTACTATAGCATAGAATATGTTCTAGGATTTTTTCTCTATAGAAACCACCGATAACACTTCAACTTGGATTTACACAATCAAATCTCTACTATATGATATTTTTTAAGAGATAAAAAACTAAATAAGGGATTGACTAAGGTGGTATCCTATATATACCCATTTTTTATTCCCATCTTCAAATTGGTAGATATTTGTTTTGGAGAGCATAAATCATAATTTTCCAACACAGAGAAATATGGATTTTTGGTAAGAATTTTCAATTTTTTTGAGGGTTATAAAAAATATAAAGATTAAAATTTGGGTGGAAACTAGTGCCCAAGTATAAGTAGCAAGGCTCATGTATATCCATTAATACCCCAATTTTAGAAAGTTCTTAGATCTCTCAAAATTTATAAGGTCCTTTTCTTTAAATTCCATAGTTAATTTCTAGATTCTTATTCTTGAAAATACATGTCCTAAACCTTTTCCCAGTTCTTTCAATAACATAAGCTCCCATGCAATTTTTATTTTGAGCTCTTATATCTACTATTTTGATAATATTAGTGTAGGTTTAGATCTAAATATTATTTTTGGTATAATTTAATATTATAGTGAATTCATATTAAAAAAGTAACATTTACTAAGACAAACATTTAAGATTATCTAAAAAATTATCTTTTAGTTTATCCAAAAGGCAAAACAAGCCATTTGTACATCCCTTATTTTATCTTGAAGTGTATCTTTCATTCATCATTTTATCTAATGTGTATCTAATGATACACACTCTTAAAATTAATCTATGTACATTATCATGATACACATATATAAACCATTATTTTATCTATTCTCACAATAAAAACTTATACTTCACTATTATCTTGTTGGTACCCCTTTCAATCAATGAACATATTCTATTCATTATTATTCTTAGTGCACACACTATTGCTACAAATGGACTCAAGACTTATTTTTTTATTCATTTTTAAAAAAATGTATACTTTATGGATCATTTATTTATTTTCATTTAGTATATTCATGAATGCAACCTTGATTTGGAGGATTTTTCTAGAATCAAATCCATGTGTTGGTTGATGCCACACTACAAAGGAAACCTAATTCATTATCTAACTAGATAATATATATAGGCATTAATTCTATATATCCTTCACTTCCTTTATTAATTAACACGATGGTGTTGTGACTTATTCATTTATTTATTTTATGTGTATACCTCACTCATTCATTCTTTATAACTCACAATAACGCCTTCCCCATAATTATCATTACACATAGATCATTCTCAACATTTTCACCCTATTACTTCAATCTCTAATGAAATGATTATTAGCATCATAAATAATTTTTAAGTGTTTCCTATACTATTGTGAATTTATTTTATATCATAATTCCATGTTCTACCCAATAGAATATTCAATATACTTCCATAATTAGCATAATGTTATATGGTATTTGACATTGTTTCTTCACTACAAGTTGATGACACTTTTGAATCCATGTGATATTATATATGTGTGTATGATAACCTCTTAAAAGATACTCTCTCCTCCATTTATACCAACACTATGCTATTATTTCTATTACTATCTATTATAACCTTGTAGCACTTACCTCTAACTATGAATATAATCTAAAATAGATTATATGCTATAGTAGCTTGATGTTATCCTTTTGATATTAATCTTGAGGGTCTCTCTATTATTTAGATATTAAAATCAGTTTTGCAACACAATCATATCATCATCAACTTATAAAATATGTGCTAACTTTCTTCTTTTCCACCATTCCCTTCATTTGTAACTTTCAAGCACTCATATGTGTGGTGACTAGTTTGGCCACACTTGAAGCATTTTAAATGTAATACTCTTCCTCTACCATCATATACACTTCATCCTATGGGTGGTTTGTTTAATATATGATAATACCATTGGTTTTGAGTAGAGGTTTGTTTTCCTCTTTGATCTTTTTGGATTCTTCTAGCTATAAATTGACTCTTCCATCTTCCTTTAGTTCTACTTTATTATATCTTGAGTAATTTATATTATATATTTAGGGAATATTTGTATGCCTCCATAACTATTCTTATCTTCAAAATTATCATCTCATACTAAATGCCAAGTCTTAGGCTATTTAAAATTTTAGTCACTTTCTATAGGTCAACTTTATAGTGATCCAATAAAGTAGCGAGTCTATATTTTTTTAGTTTTTTATATCACATTAAGATCCCTTTGTATTAACTCCTATATATTATTTAATAGGTCTAGCTAGTAATCACTAGGTAGAAGAATCTCTCTAATTTTTATGATTATCTAGCCCTAACAGTTTGTATTTCCCTTGTTATGTCTATTTTTATCTAGCTACAACTCCTTTGACTGTAATATAATTTGAATTTTGAGTTTGGTCTAAGCCACTATATTAAATTTTTGATCAAATAGTATACACTTATGTTGGAATGTGATGTTGATTTTTGTCATTAATGGTTGTCATTGATGTCAAAATATTTTGGTTGATTGATTAAGGTTCAATTTTTATGCTTTGGTGATCTAGATTGGCATGCTCTGGATGTTGTGTTGTGATGATCCATCTTTGGTCATTCTTGTACTAGTACCATTCATTTTGCAACATAATGAGACACACTCTTATGGGTTTGGACCAATCTGGGAATTGGTTAATGTGCTCCAGAACATCATTTGCATTGTAACATGTATATTCTATTCTTCAGTTCCAAATTTCATGGTAGCGTGTTGATTTAAGCAAGGAGATTTTGATTTGGTCCACGTTTCATTCCTTTCCACCATGGGAATGTTTTGTGGTGACCTTATTCAAATTGTGTTTGATTGACTTAGGAGATTATGAAGACATTGTGTTTGGCCGACTTAGGAGTTTATGGAAGCATGGAATGGTATAAGTAAAAGTTGATTCTATTCAATGAAATCAAGTGTGATGAATGCAAAAATAGACATTGTGAAGTATGTGAAAGTATATGACCAGAGGCAAGTAGAAAGTGAGATTCTATCCGATGCCATTGTTGGTGATAGTTATTTTAGCGGTGGATTCCCTTTCATCATTCTTCTAGCAATGAGTCATTTTTTGTTGGTAGTGAGCCCTTTTTCTGTAGGTAGTGAGCCTTTCTCTTTTAGCAGTGAGCCTTTTATCTTTGGCTATAATAGTTGGGTAGTGAGCCCACCACAATGAGCCTTACGTAGTGAGCACTTTGGCAGTGAAGCCCTTGTAAAATCACCTTAACCACCTTAATCGGTGTTTTATAATTTATAATTAGCATTCTCCATGGTTTTTCCCTTCTTGGGTTTCGGCGTAAATTATTGGTGTTTATTGTGCATGGTGTTGTTGTTAGAATCAAGATCACACTGCATGCAAATGAATACATGTCACATGCAAAAGACATGCAGGAACCGTAAAAGATGTTGTGTAAACCTCATTAAAATGCATTAAGAGAATCAAATTATTACAAAGTGATCAATCCTTATGAAGGAGATCAAGAAACCTAAAAGGGAAACCCTAAATGAAACCCTAGTGTGCACACTTAATAATTAATAATTAATTAATAAATGTGCCTAAGTTTAGCTTAAGTAATAAAGAGGAATAAGTGACTTAATTAATTAATCAATGTGATGTAATTAATTAAGCATAATAACTTATTACTCTAACACCCCCCCTTAAGATGAACTTAGGAAGAAGCTAAAACACTAGAATAGGATGCATGAAAGCAAAGATGGGTCCCGGCAACTAGGCCTGATCAGGTACCCATTTACAAATGCAAGAATGAGTAAGAGAAGGAAAAACCCAGTGGGACAAAACCCCCTTACAATGAGATTACATGCTGCAAAGAAGCACTGGAAGAACTCTGTAGAGTAACACTGGAACTTGATATAGGCAAGCAAGGTAATATTCTTCTGTATACTACTGAAACCGGATGAGAGTCACTGATTGACTCAAGGAATCATGATTAAAGCAACAGAAGACCCGATGCCACAGAACACTCGAAAACTCCAAACTGGAACAACTCTGGAATCTATGATGCAGCAAGTGATTATTAAATGATGTATTACTGAAAATGAAGTGCAAAGATGCAAGATGCACTCTCCCAACTGCCAAAACATCCAAGTAATCGCCAAACAACCCATCGGGCCAAATCTGGACTAACTGATAAACTTGGGATAGATACAGAAAAAGTGCATGGACAACAACCTAGAGCTCCTCAATACCTTTCCGATGCTTCAAACGAGGTGAAAAACGGAGATCGTGGCAAAAAGTTATGAGCTTGGAAGCATAAAAATTACATCTGACTTCAAACAGTAATAAATGAATGAAAACAGTAAAATACTGAAAAATAAACAGTACTACTAGAAAGTGCTCGGAACCAGCTTTCCGGCGATATCTCGTTTGCCCGATTTCGATACTGTATGCCCAAGTTATGGCCAAAAGAAAAAAACTGCTTCTTTAGGGCAAACTAGGGTTAGGAGGGGGCAAAGAGGGGTGCCGTACGGCTGACGTCATGCTGACGTCATCAAAATGTGAGCATAAATTTGACAGCCTAGGGGCCGTTGGCGGAAAAAACTGCCCCCTGCAAAAAAAAAAATTCGGCCGCCGGAAAATTCTGCAAATCGCTGGTATATTCTGCAGTTCCCGGAATATTCCCCTGCCGGCCGTTTGAATGCATGGCCCCCGGTCCTCCATATGACCGGGGGTTCTGGCAGATAAGCCCGCGGGGGCTGGCTGGGGCCGAATGCCGAGCGGCGAGGCTCCCGGTCGGTCATAGGACCGCCGTATTGCATGGGCGGGAAATTTGAAGTGTCTTGGAGGCGGAGGAAGCTGGAGGGCCGGATGGGTGGCCCGGTGTGATAATTGGCCTTCTGATTTGTCGCGAGCAGCGCACAATTTTAATAGAAAATTTCAATTTTTAAAATATTTTTTGAAATTTTTCAAACAAACATGCCTCGATCTGCGTGCTGGGGAGGCCGTACGGCCCCTCAGGGAAAATTTTTGCCTCCCGACCAACTTGCACCAAAATCGACGATTTGACAGGCGTTTCTAGGGTTTTGGGACGCTGCGAACGCGATGGCGGCGTCCGTTTGAGCCCATTGTGTCCCGAAAAGATGGCTACCCCTAGATCTTGCAGAAAAGATGCCTATGGAAACCCTTGCACCCGAAACTCACGAAGAGGCCATATCTTCAATCACGAACAAGCAGCTGCAGGTCCGAGCTCGATACCATGCTAGAATCCAAGATCACCTGCATGCAAATGAATACCTGTCACATGCAAAAGACATGCGGAACCGTAAAAAGATGTTCGTGTAAACCTCAAGTAAAATGCATTAAGAGAATCAATTATTACAATGTGATCAATCCTTATGAAGGAGATCAAGAAACCCTAAAAGGGAAACCCTAAATGAAACCCTAGTGTGCACACTTAATAATTAATAATTAATTAATAAATGTGCCTAAGTTTAGCTTAAGTAATAAAGAGGAATAAGTGACTTAATTAATTAATCAATGTGATGTAATTAATTAAGCATAATAACTTATTACTCTACTTGGTTGTTGTGTGATTTCATGTTCATATTTGTTAGATTATTATGTGATTGATTTAAGTTTTCTCTAGATTAATTAAAGTCAAGAAAATTGTTTTAAATAACTGATTCACCCCCCCTCTCAGTTATCCAAACTATTCAACAATTGGTATCAGAGCTTGGTCCCTTGTAGATAGAGCTTAACTACTTGAGGGAGATCTTGGTAGTTTGAATAGATGGCAGGAGATTATTACTTTGAGGAAGAAATAAAGATAATGTTAGATGATATGGAAAGCACGAAACTTGAAAAATAAAGAATTGAAAGAAAACTTCAAGGAGGAAAATGCTTGTATCTCAAAGCTAAGGGAGAAAATCCAGAAATTCAAAGCAAGACATAAAGAGGTCAGCTAGGAATTAAAGGAGTCAATGGAAAGTGTTGTGGATCTAAAGCTATGGTTGGATGAATTCAAGAAGGTTGAAGAAGATCTCAAAAATACCATCAAACTAAAAATGGAAGAATGGAAGATGTCTGAAGAAAATATCAAGGATACCATCAAATAGAAATCAAAAGAAAATGAGAAGTTAGATCAAGAGTTAAGAAGGCTGAAATCAAAAGCAAGAGTATGTCAAAGTAGCATAATTATAGATCAACTCTTGTCCCTACAGAAATGTCACAAGGATAAGGGAGGACTTGGTTTCTCTGGTGAAAGCTCAAATCAGAACACTAAGGGTGAAGAAACAATATTTGAAGCTGAAGTGAGATTTGTTGTAACAAGCAAGGTCTGGAACTCTAGAACACCTACAAGAAGACCTCCAGTCAGGAAACCAAATGCTCAAAGGTACTTATCATTTAATGGCTATTTTTTTTTTATGAAAAAAATTTGGATATAAGCCTGTAGAGTGTAGAAGTAAGAAGGAACCAAGTACTCAATGCTTTAACTATCATAAGTTTGGTCACAAAGAAATTCATTGTAGAAGTGAATTATCTAATCTAGCTAGAAGGAATGAAATGGATAATCTCTTTCACGGTAACTACTATTTATGCCAAGGTTATGGTCACAAAGCTAATCAATGAAGATCTAGGATTCACTCAGTTAAGTTAGGAAAAAGATGTTACAAGTGCTGTCAACCCATACATTATGCTAACACATGCAAATATGTTGCTCCAGAAAAGCCAAAAAATGAAAAGAAGGTTGTAGAATTAGGTGAATCTAAGAAGAAGACCATCATGGTGTGGAAGAAAAAGGAAATGAGTGTGGAAAAATCTTCTGTGGTACTAGATCCTGGTACAAGCTCTTCCAAAAACTAATCCAACCGCCTTGGCTCAAGAGGAGTGTTGCAATGCATATCCTATTAGTTCCCCCTCTTCGAAGTAATATTGATGTGTTTTCAACTTGAATAAGTTTAATTCGGTTGGTGATATATGATGAAGCTTAATCCAGCTGATTGAAAAGTGAAGTACAATTGATGGTGTCATCGATGTAATTTTTTGGAAAAAAAATCATCATAAGCAATTAAGGATAAAAGGTGGAGTTTTCAAATCATTTCTCACAGTTTGCAAAGAAGAAGAAGAAGTTTCGATGAGTGATAAAATATTGAAGATAACCATGATGATGGAATCCGTTGATAGAGAATCCAATGGTAGTATTTTGCTAAGGCTGAATGGAGTAGAGTTGGACGAACTTGATCATCGGAAGATGAAGGAAATGGAACTATGGTTGAAGATTGATGAATTGTAGAATGTAAGTGCCCTGAGTATGGATTTATGGGGAGAATTTCCCTAGATTTCCGAAAAAGAGACTATCTTGTTCCTATTGAGTCGGTTCAAGGATGGCAACATCATTTTGGACAAACCCTATCTGATCACTAAGGAATCCATTGAAGCTATTACTGGATTGTGCAGTGTTGGTGACCTCCCTAGGAAGAAAACAATGAAATACAAAGACATGGAGGAACTTACTGGTATTGAAAAAGACCCTCAAGCTCTATTGATAAATACCATTGTCGATCCTGTAGTGAGGTATGTTGCTTATGGTATGACTTACAAAATCTATTTTCGAAATCGTGAAGGTTCTACTTCGGCTATTGTTGTGTATCTTGCACATAAGATGGTGAAGGAAAATAAATAGTTTGACCTATGTAGCCTAATAATGGAAAACCTAATTGAGAATGTTAGAATGTCTTTGGTTGAGAGTTATCCCTTCTAGTTTGGGACTCTACTCATATGTTTAGTATTTTACTTTATGAGTTCGCTACCATCAAAGGAGAATGTTAAGTGGAAGTATAGAATCCCTGTTGGAAAGAAAGTTTACATATATTTGGAATGTATGGAAGATAAAGCAAGTGCATGCAAAGTTTATTTTTCATCCTTGCAAATGAATTTGTGTTTTGGTGTGATAGTGTCTAGTGCTATGACTATCAGTCAGGTTGATGAGGGTTCCTCCTCCGATAAGGAGCTAGAGGTTGTCATCGTTGGTTCCCCTCTGGAACCTAAAAGGAGGAAAATTAACATAAAGGATGTCATCACTATCTCAGAAGAGAAGGAGAAGGAAGAAGATTCTCTACCTAGATCTAAATCTTTTGATCTAGATGAAGTTCATTCTGTGTTGGATGAAGGTGATATGAAAAATATTGGTGAAATGTGGTATGCTTGCTCTTCCGTTAGTAGGATTAGAATTGAAGATGCCTTAGTTTATTATTTTCTCAAAAATGGTATTACTATTTTAGTTGTTTTTGACTCGCTACCGGATGATTTGGTGGAAGTTGTTGAAGAAAGGTTGTTGCGGGAAAGATATGAAGGTCATAAGATCCAAGCTATGATTGAGAGAAGGTGTGTCAAAGCCAAAAAAAATTATCCAAGCTCATTGGTGAGACAAGAGAATGCATTAAGGAGATGTCTAACATCTACATGTAGTCTCTGGTGGCTTGTTGCTGTTGATAATTTTAAAAGTAGAATTGAAGCTATTGAATCTGAATTGAATAATATTGGGAATTGTTTTTAATTCTTCAAAGATAAATATGGAAAACAAATAATAAGAGTTAGAGAGTTGCAAGTTGAGTTATTGTCTACTTAGACACATAGGGAAGATTTGGTTAGAACTTTTTGGTTGGTTAAAGAAATTGTAGAGGTCTGGTTGGATCATTTCTTTGGGATACTTTCTGATGTAGAGGATTGTGAATGACAGTGCCTATCTCCAGACTAGTCATCTTCATTTATGCTATTGAATCTAATGGATAGTATGTGTGGAAGAATGGTCTCTGCAGTGCAAGCTTGGAAGAGGATTCTTCCAATTGTGAGAGAAAGGTGCAAGAAGATTTTTTAAGTGAAAAGTGTTATTTTTACTTGATCTCCTAAATGTCTTTGATGCTATTGATGTTGACATTGGGTTGTTTGGTTTGTTTTTTTATGGATGTTTCCATCAATAAAAAATGGGGATATTTTTGGAATGTGATACTGTTGATTGTTGTCATTGATGTGAACATATCTTGGTTGATTGATTAAGGTTCAGTTTTGATGCTTTGGTAATCCGGATTGGCATGCTCCAAATGTTGTGTTGTGATGATCCATCTTTGGTCGTGCTTGTCTTGGAACCATTCATTTTGCAACATAATGAGACACTCTTATGGGTCTTGACCGATTTGGAAATTGGTTAATGTGCTCCAGAACATCATTTGTATTGTAATGTGTATATTCTAGTATTCAATACCAGATTTCATGGTAGCATGTTGATTTAAGTGAGGAGGTTCTAATTGTTCCATGTTTCATTCCTTTCCACCATGGGAATGTTTTTATGGTGACCTAATTCAAATTGTGTTTGGCCAACTTAGGAGATTATGAAGACATTGTGTTTGGCCGACTTAGGAGTTTATGCAAGAATTGAATGGTATAAGTAAAAGTTGATTCTATTCGATGAAAGCATGTGTCATGAATGAGAGAATCTAGAAATTGTGAAGTATGTGAAAGTATATGACTAAAGGTAGCAGATAGTGAGATTTTATTCGGTGTCATTTTTGGTGATAGTTGTTTCAATGGTGGATTCCCTTTCATCATTCTTTTGGTAGTGAGTCATTTTTTGTTGGCAGTGATCCCTTTTCTATAGGAAGTGAGCCTTTCTCTTTTGGTAGTGAGCCTTTGTATCTTTGGCTGTAATAATCAGGCAGTGAGCCCACTGGCAGTGAGCCTTACCCGCAGTGAGCTCGTGTAAAAATCATCTTAATCAGTGTCACCTTAACTGGTGTTTTATAATTGAGAATTAGCATTCTTTGTGGTTTTTCCCTTCTTGGGTTTCCATGTAAATTCTGGTGTTTATTGTGCATGGTGTTGTTGTGTGCTTTCATGTTCATATCTTTTAGATTATTATGTGATTGATTTAAGTTTGCTCTAAATTAATTAAAGTCAAGAAAATTGTTTTAAATAATTGATTCACCCCCCTCTCAGTTATCCAAACTGTTCAACAACTTATTGCTAAACTAGATTTGGTAAATGAAAATCTATATAAAATCAACTTTAATTGTTATATATTTTAAGAAATAACTAGATTGTCCCACTTTACTTCTATATAACTCAATGTATTTCAATTGAATAAAATATTATTTCATATATATTTTAAAAATATAGTCTAGTAATAAGTATATATCATTTAAAAAAAATACTTCTCACTCTTTCAGGATTAGAAACATCCTCATATATTTGAAGTATTTTTGTCTTATGAATAAATTGATCAACTTCTATAGGTTTTAGGTGCCTAATAGATTGAGTAAGTTCATATTTTTTATTTTTCCAATCTTTGTGATACTTTACAAGAGTCTATCTTCTCATATGTCCATTTCTAAGGCTTTGGCTTTGTCTTGTTCTTCACTCCCCTCCTTTATTTATCCTCTATATCACTGTTATTCTCTATCTAGAAAAAAATATCTTTGCAATCTTCTTTCATGGCACCCAATCCAGCTTGTAGGATCACCATTGTGTATGAAACTTCATAAATATCCCCACCCAATTGGTAGCTCTTACTCTATATCTATGTATGTATGTGTGTTTGTATGTATGTATATGTATGTATGTATGTATGTATGAATGTATGTGTGTGTGTGTATGTATGTATACATACATACATTTTTATGTATATATACATACTTAAATTTGTATGTATATATACATATAATGTATATGTATACATACATACATACATATATGCCTAATATGTGACCTATGTGTGTATGTATAGATTCAATCCCCAATAGTGGATATAAGTGATATGTTCACAATTGGATTATTATCTATTTATGTGCTAACTCTTATCTAACTTGATTTGAGTATAAGATGGAATTTATGTATCATTGTGTTAGAGAAATTCAAATAAAAATTGATTCTAAAACCCATATGTTGTACACAACTCGTGAAGTGTATGTTTGTATTCTACATGCATTTATTTATATTTTAATATCTCGAATGTGAAAATTATATTAAAATAAATGTTTATTGTAACTATAGAAATGATATCTTATTATGTTTTAAAAATAAATTATAGAATTTTAATATATTCTTGTAGAAAAGAAATGTTTGTATGTTTAATTTCCTTAGAAAATTAAATAAGTTATTGTCTAAATTGAAGAAATGATCAAAGTTAATGTATAGTATTATTTTATTTTAATTCTTCTAAAATTTTATTGGAAAGAAAATAAAAATAAAGAAAATAAATAAAGGAAATGGAAAAGGGCATATGAAGATAAAAGAGGAAAATACATTAATTATTGATTTTCTCTCTAAAAGAACCTTCTCTCTCTCAAATATTCTTCTCTTGGAATTTTGAAAATAAAATTCTTGAGTGGTACAAAATGATTGAAGTGATGGTTGGTATATGTGTAAAATTTCTTTGGAGAAAGATGTTGGAAGTATCAAGTGTTTTCATTGATGTCAACTATGTGTAGATGAAGTTGGTTATTGAATGTATATGTTGAGGATGTTGAGAAAATTGTAATAAAAAAGGTTTGTTGTTTGTGCATGTATAGTTGAGATGTTGAAGAAGTGTTGTGAGTACATGGAGATATCTTTATGTTACTATGTCTAGAAGTGTGTTGGAATAGAGTAATGAGCTGGAATGATGGTTTTGGTACTTGGTTTCCAAGTTCTTTTGAGAAAATTTGACAAATAAAGAAAATAGTGTCTTGTAGGTATTCACTATATGCTCTGGGATGTGCTCCTCTTTTCTTCTATGCTGATTCTATGCTTGCACAGATCTGAGGTATTGTTCATGGTTGTTGGTAGATGCTATATCCAAAATTTTGGCTTCTGGATTGTTGTACAGTGTGAGATATTTTCACTAGTGTGTGAACCAGTTGTTTAGTGATGTTCTCTATTGTCTGGGAGAAATGTATTTGCTTCATGTTTCTCTACTATTTGGATTCAGGTTGTGTGGATTTGAGAAGTTGCTAATAATGCTTTTATATTTCTGTTTTCAAAGTATTACTTGATTTGGTGCAGTACAATGTATGTTTTATTTATCGGTATGCAAACAAGGGTTATCTATTGTCATGAACTGAAGTAGTTGCTGATGCGAAGCTTGCTTGAAGTGGTTAATGAATCGTAAGTAATTTATGGATTGTTCTGGATTGATTTCAAGTGGATCATGCTATCCAAAACTCTTAGCTTGATCTAAGAAAGCATGTACTTAATGTCTATGGTGTTTTTCATGGGTGTTGGTTGACCTTGTGTTTAACACTACATGTTAGGCTTGTGGAATCATGTTGAAGTGTGTTGGGATATATTTGGGTCATAATTAAGGATTTATGTAGGTTTCCTTTTGTTCCTATCCATCGCGAGAATTTTTGGGTGGAAACCTATTTCAAATTTAAATGTATAATGGCTAATGATTGATATTGGAGAAAGTTTTTGAAGAAGAGGTTGATATAAATATTTATGGTGTTGATGCAAGAGAGATGAAAAAAGAGTAAGAAGCAAGATAGATGCAATATTTTTGCGAGTTAAGTGTAATGAGATGCAAATTTGAGTAGACCATTGCAAATTTCATGTTTGGGTTCTGAAGGTAGTGAGCTGAAGGCATCAGATATCTTTCATGTGAGACTGTGAAAGCGTGCGAGTAGTTGTGGTGAATTCTTTGTTGTATTGAGAAGTGTTTCTCTATGTAATATTCTTCTACTATCTTCTTGTATTTTTTTTGTGGAAGTGAGCCCTGGTTGTGAGCCTCTTTGGATAGTGTGTCCTATTCTGGCAGTGAGCCTTTCTATTGAGTTTTGGAATTTTTATATTGTGAGCTAATCCTCACTGTGGTTTTTCCCTCATTGGGTTTTTCATGTAAATATGGTTTTCTTATGTGTATGGTGTTGTAATTTTAGTTTTTGTTATTTGCACTTCATGTTTAATCAAACTAACAAAATAAGGGTTGAATGAATGTTTGTGAATCTAATTGTTGTTGAGGGTTTTGAAGGTATAAATTGCTACAATTGATTCATCCCCCCTCTTAGTTTTCTTGCTCATTTCAACAAATGGTATTAGAGTGAGGTTCCTTGGAAGAATAGCTTGACCACTTAAGGTAGATTCAGGATGGTGAGCAAGATTACTTTGGATTGCCCTAAATTTGATGGCACATATTATGCATTCTAGAAAACATAGATGGAAGGTTATCTGTCATCACATGGATTTGAAGTTGAAAAAGCATACAAGACTACATATTTTCCACATCAAAATGGTCCAAGTACAAGTGCATAGATCAAGGAACATGAGGGAAATGCTAAGGAAAGATTTCTTATCATGAATGGTCTTTCAAAAAATGAATTAGTTAAAGTTATGAGTTTGAAAACTGCTAAAGAAGTTTGGGATAAGCTTGAAAGAATCTATGAAGGAGATGACAAAGCTAAAAAAACAAGATTGTAGATCTTTAAAGAAAAATTTGAGGGTCTATAGATGTATGAAGATGAAACAATTGTAATGTACATGCAGAAAATTGATGAGTTGGTAAGTGGAATGAATGGTATTGGTGCACAATTCAAAGAATCTAAAGTGGTAAAGAAAGTTCTTAAATCTCTTCTTGATTGTTATAGTGAAAAAATTTCTGCTATTGAGGAATTTGTAAATCTTAATAATTATTCTAGAGGTTAGATGATTGGTACACTAACTTCTTTTGAGATGAGGAAAAAGGGACTGAAAAATAGCACAAATGTAGAAGCTGCCTTTAAAGCCAGTACATCATAAAAGATTGAAGAACCAAATAAGGAAGATCTAGATGAAGTGGAAGCTAACTTTGTGAGAAGAATGAAGAATGGAATTGGTAAGTACAAGGGAAAATTACCTTTCAAATGTTTTAGTTGTGGTGATATAGGTCATTATGCTTGTAGATGTCCAAAAAGATCTGAAAGAAGTAAACATAGAAAAGGAAAGGAAAATAAAGGAAATATGATCAAAAGAGCATATTATGTCAATGAAGATGCTAATATTTCTGATGACGAGTCTAATTATGGAGATTTTGATGATAATGAATGCTTGTTCTTAGCTTTAAAGGATGAATATACTCCTAAAAGATGAGTGAAGGAATGTGCTCTGGAGAATGTTGAAGGTACTGTGGTATCTACTTTTCATGCTAAACAAGAGAAGAACTTCTAGGTTGTTGATAGTGGCTGCTCAAATCACATGACCAGTGAAAAAAGTAAGATTTTTAAACTTGAAATATATGACGAAGGCTTAGTTAAGTTTGGAGATGATTCAGGTGCTAAGATCTATGGGATATGTTCAATCAGTTTTGATGGAAAGCATAATATTGATGATGCATACTATGTTAAGGGTTTTAGACATAATATCTTGAGTGTTGGATAGATGTGTAGTAAGCAATATAATCTTGTGTTCAAGAATGGAATATGTGAAATTAGAAAAGGGTCTAGAACTATGATTGTTGCTTGCAAGAGGACTGAAGGAAAAATCTATCAACTTAAAGGTGCTAATGGATATTGCTTTATGTCTCAGATTAATGATAGTTGGTTATGGTACTAGAGGATGTGTCATATGAATTTTTAAAACATGGTGAGAATAAGTGCAGTACAAGCTGTGAGAGATTTACCATGAATCACAAAGCCGGTTAATGTTGTCTGCAAGAATTGTTAGTTTGGAAAGCATGCTAGAAACACCTTTAGAACAATGGAAAAATCTACTACCAAACTATTGGAATTGATTCATAAATATCTTTGTGGTCCTACAAGGGTGATAAGTCTACAAGGTGACAAATATTTTATGATTTTGATTGATGATTATTCTAGAATGACATGAGTTACTTTTCTTAGAGAGAAATCTAATGCATTAGACAAATTCAAGACATTCAAAGCTATGGTTGAAAATTAAATGGATTTGAAAATAAAATGTTTGAGGTCTAACAAAGGTGGTGAATTAACCTCCAATGAGTTTAAAATGTTTTGTGAAGTTCGTGGAATAAGAAGACAATTGTTTGCCGCTAGAACTCCTCAGCAAAATGGAGTTGTTGAATGGAAGAACAAGACAATTCAAGAAGCTACTAGAATAATGATAATAGAGGCAAGTCTACCAAAACTAATAGCACTAAGAATCCCTATGAGCTATGGTTTGGAAAGATTCCCACTACTAAGTATTTCAAGGTATTTGGAAGAAAATGTTATATCAGGAGAGATGAAGAAAATATAGGAAAGTTTGATGCAAGATGTGATGAGGGTATCTTCTTTGGATACTCTACAAGAAGAAAAGCTTAGAGATGTTACATTAAAAGGATGAGAAAGATTGTAGAAAGAACAAATGTCAAGGTTGATGAAGCATTGGAGAATTCAATTAAAGTTGATGGATATGTGTTAGATGAACTTTATTGCAAAAAGGAGAAGAAAAGGTTAAAGGAAAAGAAATGCAGAATAAAGTGGAAGAAGCTTCAGAAAAAGCTCCTAAAACCCCTAAGTATGTGTGAGAGAATCATTCTGAAGATTAGATCATTGGAGACAAGAGGAAAATAATATTGACAAGAAGAAAAGTTGTTGAAGTTGAGGTAAATTACTACTTACTTTCGAAAGTTGAACCTAAGATATTGAGTGAGGCATGTAAGGATGAACATTGGGTGAAAGAAATGGAAGAATAGCTTATGGAAATTGAGAAAAATAAAACTTGGGAATTAGTTCTTAGACCAGAAAAAAATAAAATAATTGGAAGCAAGTAGGTTTTCAGAAATAAACTGAATGAGAACAGAGAAGTGGTAAGAAACAAGGGAAGACTTGTGTCTAAGGGTTACTCACAAGTGGAAGGTATAGACTTTCAGGAGAAGTTTTCTCCAGTGACTAGAATGGAAGCTATCAGAATGTTTTTGGCATTTGCAGCACATAAATATTTCAAGGTTTATCAGATGAATGTGAAGTCTGCTTTCCTGAATGGAGAGTTGGAAGAAGTTTACATGGAACAACCAAAGGGATTCCAGTTATCAGATCAACCAGATATGGTTTGTAGATTGAAAAAGGCTTTATATGGTTTGAAGCAAGCTCCTAGAGCTTTGTATGCAAGGTTGGATAGATATTTGATTCAACAAGGTTTCAACAAAGGTACCACATATAGGAATCTTTATTTCAAAATTGAAGATGACAAGATCTTGATAGTAGTTGTGTATGTGGATGATATTATCTTTGGAGGAAATGAAACTATGTGTAAGATGTTTACTGAAGAAATGCAAAAAGAGTTTGAGATGTCTATGTTTGAGGAGATGAATTTCTCCCTTGGACTGCAAATCAATCAAACAAAGGGATTTTCATTTCACAATCAAAGTATGCAAAAGAAATGTTGAAGAAGTTTAGGATGGATGGTTCCAAACTAGTATGCACTCCTATGGTAACTAGCTGAAAATTGAGTAAGGATGATGATTCACCTAAGGATGATCAGAGCAAGTACAAATCCATGATTGGTGGATTGTTGTGTCTAACTACTACCATACCAGATATCATGCATGCAATTTGTCTTGTGGATATATTTTAAGAAGATCCTAGAGAAACACATGTTGTAGCTATCAAGAGGATATTCAAATATCTAAAAGGCACTCAAGATCTTGGCTTATGGTATCATAGGGATACTAAATTTACACTAAGTGATTATATAGATGTAGATTGGGAAGGATGTGCTGATGATAGAAAAAGTACACTTGTGTTGGTGCATTCTTTCTTGTATGTAGATTGGTGTCATGGTTAAGTAAAAAGAAAGATTCAGTTTCCTTATCCACTACAAAGATTGAGTATATTGTTGTAGTATCTTGTTGAACACAAGTTTTGTGGATGAGTCAGACATTGAAGGCTATTGGAGTTATGTATGATGATCTCATCTCTATTTTCTGTAATAATACAAGTGCAATTAACATTTCAAAGAACCCTATGATGCAATCAAGGACAAAGCATATATCAAATAGGTATCACTTTTTGAGAGAGAAAGTTATGGAGAATGTAGTAGAGCTTGAGTATACATACCTACAAAGGATCAGATTGTTGACATATTTACTAAGGCTCTTCCTAAAGATACTTTTGAGTATTTTTGGGAGAAGTTGGGGGTTATTGCCACTCCTTTATTGAATTAGATGCATATGGAGATGCATTAGTCCAATGGATCTATGGATCTATCTTCTTTTCAGACTGATGTTTGGTGGCTACCACTCAAGGGGAATAGGTAGTGTCATGTGTTGTCATTGTGCAGATGATTGGGTGTAGTCCTAAGGGGGAGTATTTAGTGCTAGTATAGATTTGGATTCAATTTTCAATGGAGAGAACAATGAAAAACATATTTTTCCTTTATCATTGATGTCAAAGGGGGAGAAAAAGTATCATGTTGAAAAGCTTATTCATTCAAAAAATTGGAAGAAAATTTGTTCAAAATTGTCGTGTTGTCTTTGATGGTTTTTCACATCATGTGTTGCCATCAATGACAAAGGGGGATATTGTTGGAAGTATTCAGGTGTTTTCATTGATGTCAAATGGTTGGTGTTTTCATTGATGTCAACTAGTTTGTGTTGTCATTGATGTCAACTATGTGTAGAGGAAGCTAGTTATTGATTGCATATGTTGAGGATATTGAGAAAATTATAATAAAGAAGTTTTTTTGTTTGTGCATGTATAGTTGAGATTTTGAAGAAGAGTTGTGAGTAAATGGAGATATATTTATGTTGCTATGTATATAAGAGTGTTGGAATAAAGTAATGAGTTGGAATGATGGTTCTGGTACTTGGTTTCCAAGTGCTTTTGAGAAAATTTTACAAATAAAGAAAACAATGTCTTGCAGGTATTTAATGTATTCTCTGGGATGTGCTCCACTTTTCTTCTATGTTGATTCTATGCTTTTGCAGATTTGAGGTATTTTTCATGGTTGTTGGTAGTTGTTATATCCAAAATTTGGGCTTCTAGATCATTGTATAGTGTGAGATATTTTCACCAGTGTGTGAACCGGTTGTTTAGTGATGTTCTCTATTGTTTGGGAGAAATGCATTTTCTCTGTGTTTCTCAACTATTTGGATTCAAGTTGTGTGGATTTGAGAAGTTGCTAATAATTCTTTTATATTTATTTTTTCTAAGTATTACTTGATTTGGTGTAGTACTATGTAAGATTTATTTATCAATATGCAAACAAGGGTTATTTATTGTCCTAAACTGAGGTAGTTGTTGATGCAAAGCTTGGTTGAAGCGGTTGATGAATATTAAGTAATTCATGGATTGTTATAGATTGATTTCAAGTGGATCATGCTATCCAAATCTATCAGCTTGATCTAAGGAAGCATTTACTTAATTTCTATGGTGTTTTTCACGAGTGTTGGCTGACCTTGTGTTTAACACTACATGCGAGGCTTGTGGAAGCATGTTGAAGTGTGTTGGGATCTATTTGGGTCCTAATTAAGGATTTATGTAGGTTTCCTTTCGCTCCTATCCACCATGGGAATGTGTGGGTGCTGACCTATTTCAAATTTAAATGTATAATGGCCATCAAACGATATTGGAGAAAGTTTTTAAAGAAGAGTTTGATATAAATATGTATGGTGTTGATGCAAGAGGGATTACGAAATAGTAAGAATCAAGATAGATGAGAGTGAAGTGTAATGAGATATGAATTTGAGTAGAGCAGTACAAATGTCATGTTAGAGTTTTGAAGGAAGTGACCTAAAGGAATCCAATATCTTTCAAGTGAGACTACAAAAGTGTGTGAGCAATTATGGTGGACTCCTTGTTGTATTGCGAAGTTTTTCTCTATGTAGTATTCTTCTACTATCTTCTCGTATTCTTTCTATGGAAGTGACCCTGGCTGTGAGCCTCTTTGGATAGTGTGTCCTATTTTGGTAGTGAGCCTTTTTGGTAGTGATCCTCTCTATTCGGTTTTGGAATTCTTTATATTGTGGGATAATCCTCACCATGGTTTTTCCCTCATTGGGTTTTCCACATAAATCTAGTGTTCTTATGTGTATGGTGTTGTGATTTCAGTTTATGTTATTTGCACTTCATGTTTAATCAATCTAATGGAATAAGGGTTGAATGAATGTTTGTGAATCTAATTGTTGTTGAGGGTTTTGAAGGTATAAATTGCTACAAATGATTCACCCCCCTCCCTCTTAGTTGTCTTGCTCATTTCAACAAAATACTACTCAAGTGTGTACCTAGAGTAAAAGGAATAATTTTTTTTTTTTTTTTCTATCCTTCATTTGAAAGAGGTATTTTCACCTTTGCATTTAAATTAAATTATTAAAGTTTTAAATGATATTTCTCTATTGCCATGCCCATACTAGATGAAGCATATCTAGGAAATATTTATTTCTAGAATTTTATTCTTAAATTTATATTTTGAACATTTACAAAAGTGTATTATAGAGTCATTACTATGGAATTTTTTTATTAGGATCCTCTTTTCCAATTTTATACAAAAATTTAGCATATAATTTATTACATTATTTACATCATAGTTAATCAATTTTCTGATAACCAACAATTATTTATTGGTTTCTTTTGTTCAATGGAATTCTTATTGTATTTATTTTGTTGCTTCTCTTTATGGTATCTTTTGATCATTTGATTTCTCTCATTATGGTATCAAAGAAATTTAATTTTTTGATAAGCTACTCATGAGGATGAATTGAAGAAGGTATATGAAATTTTTAAAGAGAAGCATTGAAATCTATAGAAGTGTTTTGATATAAGAGCCTATAATTACAAGGTATCCAAAATCACATTTTGTAATACTTTGATGATAAAGGATCTAAAAAAGGCATTTGACTATGTAAGGAGAGGGTCTAGTCATGCAAAATTTCCAATGAACCTAAGTTCCTAGAAGAAATGTTGGATAAAGGAGTCCAAATCTAAAAAGGTATCTACATCTATAGCTAGGAGCTTTAAGATGTTGGAATGTACAAATTGATCATGATAATTTTAAGTATTTATTCAATATAACTTTACACAACAACATGGAGATGCATGGGATGTGAATAGATCAAATATAGGCCAGGGAATATATACTTGTTTGTTGTTCTTTTAACTAGCTTCTAAGAAATATAAATCATGTGTAGAATGAGGATTATTTATTGCTAAGTGTGAGTGAATCCCATACAAGGACAATGTTGATGAAAGATGATATAACCTATGGAGATGTTCTTTGGTGAAAAAGTGAAATAGAAGATCAAATTTGGGAAATAAAGGAAACAAGGAAAGGTGCATCAAATTTCATTTTCTCTCCCAAATTTTAATTTTATAAAAAATGTATAGTCTTTGATTAAAAAAGTAGGGAAAGGGCCTTGAACCTGAAAATTTAAGACAACATATAAAAATAAAATAAAATAGGAGCACACATACACTTGAAAAAACAAATAAAGGGCACACAAGCCCAAAAAAAAAATTAAGAAAGAAAAACCGAGAAAGAACAAGAGACCACAAACACCTAGTTAACTAGTCAAGTTCCAATCTTCAAGGAGGGATTTCAGGGGCACTTCCCAATCCTCCTTATCCTTCTTCTCTTCATCTTTCTTCTCATTCACATTCTTTTGTTCTTCTCTAGCAATTTTGGATTGGCTAGAGATGGTACCCATAAGTTCTTTGTTCATGATGCCATGTGTAAGCGTAATAATTTTAGAAAAGGCATTTTCCAAATGAGTATTTTTGTCATTACAACTTATGGAGACAAGATTTTTGTCTAGTGCAACCAATTTATTCTAGAGGTTCTTAATGTTAGGATTGACTTTGTCCTTAGTGCCTTGGGATAAAAAGAGAGAAGGGAAATTATCCTCAATGTAATTTGAGATTTCCAAAATCTCGGGGGAAGGAGGAGCTAAAAAAATAGTTTCCCTCTCCTCCGTATGGACAACCTCATTCTACTCATTATCCATATCAAGCTCTTCAACTTCATCTTCGCCATCCTACTCCCCAATATCATCACCATGTCCTACATCTCCTTGGACTCACTCTCTGAGTCTTCTTCCTCCCAACCATCCACATAATGAGGAAGAAAATCCTCATCCTTAACCTCTTCATCATCAAAATCCTCTCGAATCTCTTTTCCTTTAGTATTTTTTGGTTTCTTAGAACTCTAGGATTTGGCCACTTTGAAAGAATTGTAGCTGCTCAAAACTCTAATGTCACAATGTGAAGTCCCCACAATATCCTTCTCTGCCCCCTCAACATTGAAGATCTCAATAGTCTCATCCTCAACGAGGAGGGGAATGAGGATTTTAGCTTTTTTCTTATTATTTCCTTGCTATTCCTCATGCACACTAGGGACCACCACCTTCCTATTCTTGGTAGGAAATTTTTCCAACAACTCATTCAAGGGGGTTATGAATCTCAATAGACCCCTTACCCTTTTTCCTTGGACCCACCTTTCCAACAGAGCTAGAGATATGGTTATTTTTAATTAGAGAAACATAAGGCCTGGTCTTAGAGGCTTATCATCTAGGAGCTTAATTTTGACACTCCTCTTAACCTTTGGGTTGGAAGAAGGGGTCATGGAAAGATAGTTCTTATAGATATTCATGATAATGGTACAAGGGGGTAAGCACTATCAAGGATGGAGGCCTCGAGGGAAGTGAACAAATAGAAAGGGAGATTCATTCTTTTACCATGATGCAAACAATTGAGTATATGGAAATGGTAACCATGGACCATTTTAAACTAACCTTCAAGTGTAAAATATTTCATGTAATGGAGACTTACCAACACCCAAGGAGCCAAAAGATTCTCCTTGCTATAATTGTTTTGGAAGTGGACTAGTTTCTCCTATCCAATGAAGAAGGTGGCAATAAAATTCTTATATTACCATTTTCTCTTATTCTCCACCTTGAGGCCATCACAAGATAAACTATTATCTTTAGCTATCAACTCATCAAAAACATGGAACTGCACCCCTCTGATGGTGACCTCACCTTGAGACTAGGAATTCAAAAGTTTTGAGCTTAGTTTATCATTGTAACCCTTCATAGCTTAGACGAAGGGGGTGAAGCCAACTTTGTCAAAACATCTTCTAGAGCTAAATGTTCTATTTGACCACTTCACAAGAGATGGGATCAGTCATAAGTCATGGGCCACCCATAGTAACCTTTCTGCTAAGAAGCACAAAAACCCACCCTTTTGTTTAATACAAAAAATAATATAGTTACAAACAATCACACTATATTATTGTTGAATGTATTTAAATTTTTGAATTTGGGAGAAAAGTATACATATTATTTTTAAATCCATTAGTAAACAATATTAAAAAAAATAAACCTTGGGGAGTTATAAGGAGGAGTGATAAGGATACTCAAAACCTTAGAAAATGGCTAAAAATGAACCTAAAATTATGCTTCTTGGATCTCAACTTTTCAAAGGAAACAATTAGGCTACATGGAAGGAAAAAGTCTAAACCCAATTAGAGTTTGAAGACCCATGTGATATTATCTTTGGTCACACAATTAGTGATAGGGAAGGGTTGGATTAAGACAATCACTGCCTCAATGCTCCGGGTCTCACCTTGATGAACCCCTTAGTGTCATTCTCCACCTTCTCAACCTATAGGTCCTAAATGCTCATTAGGAACCCCTGGTTCTTCTAGCCAACCCTGCTATCATTTTCAATGCCTTAACCAAACAAATCTTGGTGCTCTTCCTCACATTCACTCACTAGCCCTTATTCTTCCTAAAGACTAGTTGATCCTCCAAATGCTTCCTAACTTGATGCAGGGGTGTGAAAAGATTCCATGGCTTCAAAAACCATCTTACAAAGGTTCCTGATCAACCTCCATTCATCAGTTCTCCATCGCTCTCACAAAACCCTATTCTAGGGTTTAGGAAGGGCTACTAGCCTTGAGACCCTTTTAGGCCTCCTAACCTAAGAAAATAGGTTAATACTCCTCTCCTCCAAAAGATTATGCCAAACTCCCTTCTGACACCCTGGCTCAATTTCCAAGCTCTCAAAGATTTTTAGGGTTTAGGAACCTCTCTGTCTGTACACAGGCATAACACGAATTTCTCAAGAACTAGGGTTTTCTAGACCATTTTCTTGGTCTGTTTACTTCTTCCAGCCACCATTTGATTTGACAAGGATTATACCTTTCTTTCCCAACCTTTTTGAGACTTCCTGCAACCACTACACACCTTGTAATGTTAAAAATTTGTCACCCATGCCACATTAGGACTTTGCATTTCACTGTCTTCCCAAGCTGGGCATTGACAAGCTCGCCTAGGGAAAGACTTTTAGCATGGTGCTTTGTCCCCTATAGACTCCTACTACTAATATATGTACAATCATGGAGTTTAGCCACATTCCCAACATTTCCATACTTCTTGGTATGGTGGGAGTGCAGTCTAAAACCCCATTTTATTCAGTTACCAGTCAAGACAACAAATAAGGAAAAAACACAGAATTTACAAAAATGGATGAAAGTGATGAACTAACTATCTAATGTGCCAAAATAATGCTTCAAAATACTTCTCTACATGCTATAAAACCAACAAAATGCCTCTTTCAATTCATTTGACAGTTGTTATAGAAACAAGAACAGAAAAACTAGAAAATGCACACTAAATTACTGTTTTCTCCTTATTCTCATGAAACTACAAATGTTCCAAAATCTTCCAACCCTGCAAAAAGGTTGAGGAAACCTTTAAATAGGATTTTCAAACAGTTAATCTTCTTGGGTCGAGCCTTTAGATGACCTAAATAAGCAAGATATAAAACCCAATGTGTTTTCAAGCACTTGACTAGAAGTGTAATGATGACAGGTTGGGGCTTCAAAACCCATTCATGATTGTCACCTCCCAATCCATTGATCATAGATAGATCAAGATTTATTCAAAACAACAAAACCTATCTAGATGGTCAACATGACCTCAAAATAACACAACAAAATATAAACTTCCTTCAAGATTCCAGGAAAACCCAAGTTTCCCAGGTGCTCCTGCACCATTTTCTCCCCCTCTTAGCCCAAACAACTAAGGAGAGGAAGGAGTGACCAATGATAGGTCAATACAAAAATTCTTGAACTAATCTTCCTATATCCAAGTGGCTTTTGATTCTGGATTTTTCTTCCACTTGATAAGGTGCTCCATGTACACCTTATGTCCTGTAGCTTTCTGCACTCTTGACTGCAAGATCTTCTCTGCCTGAAGCTTGTCTGGAGTTGGTATGGACATGTTGCTAATGTCCTTGAAGACCTCCTGACTATCCTGATCTAGATCCTTGACTGTCCCTTTATATTTGATCAAGTCAGTTACATTAAACACTGGAGAGATGCCCAAATTTGATGGTAACTCTACCTTGTATGCATTCTTGCCATATTTGGCTAATACCTTGCATGGACCCACTCTTTTCATCTGTAACTTAGTTGACATTCCCTTCTACAACCTGTATTTGTTGAGGTGGACCATAACAAAGTCCCCAACTGCAAATTGTACATCCTTCCTTGACAAATCAACTTTCTCCTTCAACTTTTGGGTTGCTGCTGTGATTGATTTCTTGACTTGCTCCTGAATCTCTTTCATGGTCTGTGTGAAGTCCTCTGCATGTCCACTCTTGTTCTCCATAGATTCAAGGTCTCTGAGTTCACAAATGCCTCTTGGGTGCATCCCATACACAACCTCAAAAGAACTTTTTCCTATATTTCTATTGACACTGTCATTATAGGCATATTTAGCTTGGGAGATCACCATATCCCATGTCTATCCATATTCTTTAGTTAATCACCTTAAAATATTACCCAACACTCTGTTAACCACCTCTGTTTGACCATCGGTCTGAGGATGGTAAGCTGATCCAAATGACAGATTTGTACCCAATCTGCTCCATAGAGTCTTCCAAAAGTGACTCATGAACTTCACATCTCTGTCAGAAATAATGCTCAAGGGCAAGCCATGGATCCTTACAACCTCCTTGAAGAAGAGATGAGCTATGTAGCTTGCATCATGGGTAGTTTTGTAGGGAATAAAGTGACTCATCTTACTAAATTTGTCTACCACAACATAAACACTGTCAAAACTAGTTTTGGTCTTAGGAAGACCTACCACAAAATCCATGCTCACACACTCCCATGGTCTGTTTGGAATGGGCAGGGGTTGATACAAACTAGCATTGCTAGCTCCTCCCTTAGCTTTCATGCATACAACACACTGTTCCACATATTTTTTGACATCTCTTGCTAACTTAGGCCAGTAATAGAACCTATGAACTAGCTCTAAAGTTTTATGATACCAAAATGCCCACTAAGACTGCCATTATGCTTTTCTTGAATCAGATTTTCCCTCATTGACCCTCTTGGAACACATAACTGATTACCCTTGAATAACAGTCCATTTTGCAATGTATACTTAGAATATTGGCTATGAAAATGATTCTCAAAATCAGATCATACCTTGTAAGCTTCTGAGAAGTCTTCATCTTCACCATAGAGGTCTTTAAAACTCTCTAATCCAATGCTCTTCAGCTGTATCTCTTGGACTGTCAACAACCTTCTGCTTAATGCATCTGCCTCCTTGTTCATTTTCCCTCTCTTGTGCTTGATAGTGAATGTGAAGGCTTGGATGTATTCCATCCATTTCAAATGCCTATTACTCAACTTCTCTTGGGTGTTGATATAACTAAGTGCCCGGTTATCAGTAAAAATCACAAACTCTTTGGGTAACAAATAATGCCTCCACTTCCTAAGGGACTGCACTAAAGCATATAATTCTAGATCATAGGTAGAGTAATTTTGCTTGGCTTCATTGAGATTTTCACTAAAGAAGGCCACAGGCCTACCTTCTTGACTATGTACTCCTCCTACTGCTACTCCACTTGCATCACACTCAACTGTGAACAACTTATCAAAACTAGGCAATAACAGAATAGGTTGAGTTGCCACTTCTTGTTTCAGTTTCTCAAACCCTTTATCAGCCTCTTGAGTCCACTTAAATTTTGTTTTTAGACCACCTTTGATAGTATCTAGGACTGGTACACATATGCCACTGAAATTCCTTATGAATTTTCTATAGAATTGAGCTAACCTATGAAAAATCCTTACTTCTGTTGTTGTGGTTGGTGTAGGCCAGTTTAGGATGGCTTCCACCTTGATTGGATCCATCTTCAATGTTCCTTTGGATACTACAAAACCTAGATACACCAGCTCTTGTTTGAAGAACTCACACTTCTAAAGGTTGATTGCCAACTTCTCTTCTTGCAACCTTTTAAGAACCATCTCCACATGCTTGAGGTGTTCTTCTGCTATCTTACTGAAAATCAGTATGTCATCAAGATAGACTACTACAAAGATCCCTGTGAAATCCTTAATCACTTCATTCATTAGTCTCATGAACGTGCTAGGGGCATTTGAGAGGCCAAATGGCATCACTTTCCACTCATATAACCCATCATTTGTCTTAAAAGTTGTCTTCCACTCATCTCCATCCTTAATCCTGATTTGATGGTAGCCACTCTTGAGGTCCAACTTAGTGAAATACTGTGCTCCTCCAAGGCAATCCATTAAATCTTCAATTCTAGGAATTGGGAACCTATACCTAATGGTGATCCTATTGATTGCTCTAGAATCAGTACAAAGTCTCCACTTACCTCCTTTCTTGGTTGCCAAAACCACTGGTACTGCACAAGGGCTGATGCTCTTTTGAATCAATCCTTGATTCAATAATTCTTGCACTTGCCTAGCCACCTCTAGGTTCTGCTCAGGTGTAAGCTTGTATGCTACTTTGTTAGGTAATGAGGCTCTAGGTTTGAAGTCAATTTGATGACTTATTGCTCTCTTAGGAGGTAAAGTTGCAGGTGTACCATCACTCACTATGCTCTTGTACTTATCAAGTAACCTTTGGACTGCTTCTGGTAAGACTGTCCTTTTAGCCTTGGCTTCTTCTTTAGACTACAATAAAACCACATACCCTTCATTCTCTTGGTGTAGGTCCTTAAGGAGCTCCTTTCCATTGCTCAACATGATGTTAGGTGTCTTGGACTGTCCTTCATCTTCTTCTGACAGTGATTGTAGCTTGAAGGTTCTTCCATCCTTTTTGAATGAAATGGTATTCTCCTTCCCATCATACATAACACTCCTGTCATACTGCCATGGTCTTCCCAGTAGTATATGGCATGCATCCATGGGTAATACATCAAAAAATAGCTTATCTTTATACCCTCCAATTGAAAATTCCACCGTTACTTGCTCATTAACCAAAACACTCTGCCCTTTATTCAGCCATGTGACCTTGTAGGGGTTAGTGTGGGGTACTTTCTCCAATTTCAGTTTAGTTATTGCCTCCTCTGAGATTATGTTATCTATTGAACCTGAGTCTACTATGACTTTGCACACTTTCCCAAGTATCTTGCATCTTACTCTAAAAAGAGCTCTTCTTTGCTTAGGTTCCTCTTTGACTGGCTGCCTCATTAGAACCTTGTTAAACATCAAATTCTCTTCAATTTCATATTCTATATGACTAATCTTAGTTGCCTTAGGACTCATGGTGTCCTCTTGTGCATAGGCCACTCTTTTTTCATTGCTTGATGAGGAAGCTTTCTCCGGGCATCTATAAGCAGGGTGACCTAGTTGGTTACAATGATAACACTTCATGTTTGCAAAATAGGAACTGCTCCTGCCTGCTCCTCTTCCTCTATTTGAACCTCCTTGAGAATCTCTTCCTCTATTGAATCCTCCTCTTGAAGATGTTTCACCTCCATGCTTAGTGAGTTTAGATTCTCCTTGATTTCTTTGGTCACTGCCTCTACCTTGGTAGCCACCACGCTGTCCTTTTTTATCTCTTTGATCTCTGCTTTTTCCTTTGCCCCTAGAAGACTGATCTTTCTTCCTCTTGTTCCTTTCCTCAATCTTGATAGCTAATTGATAACATTGGTGTACTGTCTTGGGACTTAGAAGAGCCATCTCTTCTTGGATATTCCACTTCAAACCATTTAGGTACCGAGCCACCTTGAGACTCTCATCCTCTATCACATTAAACCTCATACAAAGCTTTTGAAACTCTTTAGTATAAGTATTTACATCTTGGTCTTTCTTCCTTAGACTTTGCCTCTTCTTGTGAATTTGGATCTCATAATCACCTGGCATATAGGCTTCCTTTACCTTTGCAACCATTCCTTTCCAAGTTGATATGGGTTGTTTGCCTTCTTTTTCCCTTTCAGTCTGAACAAACTTCCAGCATGTCAAGGCTAATCCTCTCAATCTTGACTTAGCAACCTTCACCTTCTATGCTTTAGTGACTCCATCACACTCAAAGTGATTCTCCATGCCTTCTATCCAATCCATGACAAGGTCTGCTTCCATCTTTCCACTAAAAAGTGGTATGCCTTCAAGGTATTTTCCACTCAAGGCTTTCAATGCCTTCAAGAAAGGCTCCTCCTTCAAAATAGGGCCAGGTTCAGGGGTCTTATCTTCCTCTGCAACCTCTTCTTCTTTTGGAATTCTTCCCTCAAACTGTGCATTCCTGACTGCTGCCTCAAGTTGGGCTATTCTTTCCCTCAACTATTTATTGTCTTCTTCTTGCTCTTCAACCATCTTGGCCAGTTCTGCATTTGTCACCATGGTGGAAGAATCACTTGAATCAACATCAGACATACAATTTTCTTTCCCAAATCTTTAACTTGCTCTGATACCAATCTGATAGGGAAGGGTTGGATTAGGACAATCACTGTCTCAATGCTCCAGGTCTCACCTTGATGAACCCCTTAGTGTCATTCTCCACCTTCTCAACCTATAGGTCCTGAATGCTCATTAGGAACCCCTGGTTCTTCTGGCCAACCCTACTATCATTTTCAATGACTTAACCAAATAAATCTTGGTGCTCTTCCTCACATTCACTCACTAACCCTTATTCTTCCTAAAGACTAGTTGATCCTCCAAATGCTTCCTAACTTGATGTAGGGTTGTGAAAAGCTTCCATGGCTTCAAAAACCATCTTACAAAGGTTCCTAATCAACCTCCATTCATTAGTTCTCCATCGCTCTCACAAAACCCTATTCTAGGGTTTAGGAAGGGCTACTAGCCTTGAGCCCCTTTTAGGCCTCCTAACCCAAGAAAACAGGTTAATACTCCTCTCCTTCAAAAGATTATGCCAAACTCCCTTCTAACACCCTAGCTCAATTTCCAAGCTCTCAAATATTTTTAGGGTTTAGGACCCTCTCTGTCTATACACAGGCATAACACAGATTTCTCAAGAACTAGGGTTTTCTAGACCATTTTCTTGGTCTGTTTACTTCTTCCAGCCACCATTTGATCTAACAAGGATTCTACCTTTCCCACCCAAACTTTTTGAGACCTCTTGCAACCACTACACACCTTTTAATGTTAAAAATTTGTCACCCCTGCCACATTAGGACTTTGCATTTCACTGTCTTCCCAAACCGGGCATTGACAAGCTTGCCTAGGGAAAGAATTTTAGCATGCTGCTTTGTCCCCTACAGACTCCTACTGCTAATATATGTACAATCATGGAGTTTAGCCACATTCCCAACATTTCCATACTTCTTGGTATGGTGGGAGTGCAGTCTAAAACCCCATTTTATTCAGTTACCAATCAAGACAGCAAATAAGGAAAAAACACAGAATTTACAAAAATGGATAAAAGTGATGAACTAACTATCTAATGTTCCAAAATAATGCTTCAAAAGACTTATCTACATGCTATCAAACCAACAAAATGCCTCTTTCAATTCATTTGACAGTTGTTATAGAAACAAGAACAGAAAAACTAGAAAATGCACACTAAATTACTGTTTTCTCCTTATTCTCATGAAACTACAAATGCTCTAAAATCTTCCAACCCTACACAAAGGTCAAGGAAACATTTAAATAGGATTTTCAAACAGTTAAGCTTCTTGGTTCGAGCCTTTAGATGACCTAAAGAAGCAAGATATAAAACCCAATGTGTTTTCAAGCACTTGACTAGAAGGGTAATGATGACAGGTTGGGGCTTCAAAACCCATTCATGATTGTCACCTCCCAATCCATTGATCATAGATAGATCAAGCTTTATTCAAAACAAAAAAACCTAGCTAGATGGTCAACATGACCTCAAAATAACACAACAAAATATAAACTTCCTTCAAGATTCTAGGAAAACCCAAGTTTCCCAGGTGCTCTTGCACCAATTAGACTTGCACATGCTAGTGTAAACCAAACTAAATTTAACAAGGCCAATTCAATCATTTTGTTTGGAGTTTCAAATGAGGTTCAAAATCATATTAGAACAACCACTATTACAAAGGATTTTTGAGATAATCTTAAAACTGTATATGAGGCCAAAAATATGAATCAAATTGTCCAGTTGTAATGTTAGTTACACTAGGTTGAAATACAAAATAATGATAGAGTAAATATATTTTTTTGAAGAGTAGCAGAGATGAGGACTTCATTCCAATCATTATGAGAATTTACAAATGCATCTCTTATACCCATAGTTTTGAGAGTGCTACCCACTTCATTTTACATTTTAGTCACTTATCTCAATGTGGAAAGTAAAAAAACATATTTTAAGAGTTGTTAAACTTGCTTCAACAAGAAGAAGCATTCCATGGTGAAAATTTAAATTCCCAAGACAATTAGGTTCTCACAATGAAGAAGAGGGAAAATAACATGAAAATTAGAGTGGTCTATCATGATCATCAAAACCAAATGAGAAAAATGCTTCTACAAATATAAATAAATGTCTCATTTGTAGAACAACAAGACATGATCTAAAATTTGTTTAGTGCAATTCCTATGCCAATAATGAATCTAGCCATATAAAACCAAAAAAACCTTCTAAAGGAGAGAAGAAGAAGAATTTTCATTGGTATAAAAAGCCAAAAAGGCAACATGGAAATGTTGCATCTATAGAAGATTTAGACATGAAGAGGATTTCTTCTATGTTGTAGAAGCAAATGCCTTCAATTTAAAAAATTTAGTTTGGTATGTTAATTCTATTGTAACCTTACATATGACAAGTGAGAAAGAGTGGTTTTTTTATCTCACACCATCCACCTTCTATGTGTTAGTATCGCTTGGTGATGAAACATTGCATTAAGTTAAGGGAATTAGAGATATAGATTTGTCCCTCATAACTCACACATGTATAATTACAAAGGTTCTATATGTTCTAGGGATTACAAAGAGCCCTCTCTTTCTATGTCTATTACTAGAGCACATCTTAAAATTTGAATTTGACTATCACAATGGTAAATAAAAATATCATTAGAGATAATTTTAAAAATGGTGAAGTTATTTCTCATTCGTTAGGTTTTAGAAAGATGTTTCGACTTGTTGATGCCACAAATGAAGATAATTCACTTTTAGTAGAAACTAGTTCATCCATAACTCTTTGGCATCAATGATTTGGCCATCTTAGTTTTTGTAATGCCAAAAAAAAATCATCAAGAAAATCACACCATTTTTTTTTATGCTAATTGGTGTCCACTCACACAAAGCACACCCTTGCACAACCTCGGGTCAACCCTAAGGCATAGGTTACAATAGGTTAAACTTTTCACCCAAATACCATGATGGTTGGAGGGGAGATTTATATGCTCCGATTTAATTGAATTTGGGTTCCATTTTAAAATTTCTTAAGCACCATAATTTAGCGACACAGTTTCCCTATATTTTATTTTTATTTACCTAAGATAATAACTAATGTAAAGATGATGTGTTATGAAAATTATTTACTATTTAATAATAAAAATATCCACATTTATCTAACTATTTCAAAAAGACATCACTTCTCCACTAAATATCGCTATTTCTATCCTTCCATTAAATTCGATGCACTCATAACTCGTGCCACCCCATTTAAATGTCATAGTAATATTTTATTCATGGAATGGTATGGATAATATTTTTTATAAGACATAATAAATTGAAACTAATTTCATATTAACATGTAGGGGAAATGGTTTTTTTTTTTTGTTAATGATAGGGGTATCCTCGTGATCCCACCTAGCAGCCCATATCTTGGGTACCTGGGGTGAACGAGGGTGGGACTAGTCCCCTACGGGGGGACTCAATAACTGACAAGCTAGTCCCAATTAGGTGAACCTGGGAGCAGAGTCGAACCTGAAACCAATGGGGAGAAAACCCACGACCCAAGCCAACTCCACTACTCATGCCAACACATGTAGGGGAAATGTTAGTATGAATTATAAATAGTAATATTACTATTTAGGGTAAATATTAACATTGCAATAATAGTATTTACCATTAATTTTATCAAATGATAATAATATTGTTATATATTAGCAATATAAGTGTTGCAAGTGTTATTATCTAACATAGAGTGACCAAATGTATAATAAACAAAACCATTGGCGTTAAGAGAAACCACTAATAAATATTTATTTTATAGTTGGTTTTAGGGTATGACCTAGAAAACCAAATAGTAATGTTGTTAAACATTAAAAATTGTCAATTTTGGAACAAATAACAATACCATTAATTGGAGTAAATGCTAATAGTATAATTAAAGCAAGTTTGAGACTAGGTTGTAATTAATCCTATTTATGATAGGGGAAAGTAGAATTAAATATGTTAATTGTGGCAACAACTTAATAAATTTGTGTATAGGCAACAACCATTCAATAAAAAAACTATACCAACTTGGGTAGGTTCGATCAAATTTATTTTACCACAAAATTCATGGGAATTCAAATCCTTTTCCAAATTTAACTTAACCTAAGGTGCATGATTCAAATCATGTTTAGCATTGCACCTCAAACACTTAGAGTGTTAATTATATTACTTATGGGTTTTAAAAATAAAAAATAATTGGGTTTTTCTAAGTGGAAAAATTGGGCCCAACAGTTTTCACTATCTTCTTGCATTGAGCAAGAGAGATATCGTGCAAGAAATTCCTCCATGAAAAAAATAGTTCTTTTCTTACATTGTCTTACTAGAAAGAAACATTGGGATCCTTTTCCTACTATAGAGAATAGAGTATCAAGTTCTTTAGAATTGTTTCATACTAATCTATGCAAATTGATGGAATCAAATAATAAGATTACCAAGTATTTTCTAATATTTATGGAATATTTTCAAGAAAAATATGGGTTTATTTTTTAGCTCAAAAAAATCAAGCACTCAAAAAATTAATTTTTTTTTGAACCCTTAGAAAAAGGCCATCAAGTCATTCTCTCAGAGCCCTTCGCTTAGTTTGAGGGAGGTAATTCATAAGGTGTTTTCAAACTACCTTCATGAATATGATATCTAAGGATAGTTGAGCATTATTTATACCCCTCAACATAATGGTGTTGTAGAGAGGTGTAATCATACTATTATGTAAATTGTACAATCTATGTTGAAGGATGCAAATCTTTCTCTTGAATTATAGGCTAAAATAGTTCACACAATAGTGTGTTTGTTGAACTGAGCACCCACCAAAGTTTTTGAAATATCACAGCTAAATAAGCATGGACTAAGAAAATCCCTCTATATCATAGTTCAATGTTTGGATGTACAACTTACATGCATCTTTCAAAGGCACAAGGAGAAAATTGGATACTAAGTCTTTGAAATGTATTTTCTTGGGTACAGTTTAGATTCAAAAGGATATCAACTTATAAATACATTAAAAAAGGAGGTGTAAATTAGAAATGATGTTGCTTTTTATGAGGAAATAGGATGTGAAACCTCTTTCTCACTATCACTTGTTAGTTGTCAAACACCAAAGGTTCTTGAACCTAAAGATGAGGAACTCGATGAGGTAGCACAAGAAGATGATTTTTTTTCTACTGGATCAACTTCTCCCTCTTTCACCACCTCCATCATCATCTCTTATGCACAAAAATATTCATTCATGGTACCAAGATACCATAAATGATGCTAAATATGATGTAATTATAGATACATCTCTCACCAGGCCTAAAAATCACAATTTTGGTGAAGACACAAATCTCTCTCTCTTATGTGTATAGTTATTCAAAGTTCAAAACCAAAAATAGTTCAACTAGATCTCGAGTCACCACATTGGAAGGGTGCTATGGATATAGAATATTAGACGTTACTAAGGAATTATACATGGGAAATTTTTGATCTTCCACCAAGAAAGAAGGATATTGGATACAAATGGATTTTTAGAATCAAGTGTAAGGTAGAAACTAGCATTGATAAGTACAAGGAAAAAATTATGGATAAGGGCTATGCTCGAAAGGAAGGTATTGACTATGATAAAACTTTCACCCCTACAAAAAACATTAAAAATATTTTATTTAAATGGTCTTGTCAATGCTAGCATAGCTTGGATTATATTTTTTAGCATCACAAATTATCACCCTTAATAACTTTACAATAGGTTTTTCTCCCCCCTATGTGCCTAGACCTCATTATGCACCTAATGTCGTAATTGTGCTTTTAATTATCCATTTTGAAAAAAATATTGAAAAATCAAACACGAGAAATCAAAGTATGCATTTAATATTTTTCCCCTGACACTTTGGATCCTTGAAAAGTAGGAATCCAATCTAGGGAGCAAGGTGCCCCAGACTGCCTTTTTTTAGATCCAAATTTAAATATGTTGGTGTCGGTAATTTATTATTTGAAAATCAAATTTTAGTTGTCAACTATCAGGATTTAGTTTTTGGGAAATTAGATTAGTTGTATATAAATACATAGTATTTTCAAAATTTCAATTAAGGAGAAATATATTGAGAATTCAATTGAGAAAATCAAGTATCTTAAAAGAAGTCAAGAGCAATTAAGAGAATTTTTTTCAAGATTATTACAGAATTTTTTCATTCAAGCATCATGTCAAGTTTTATGTGAGTTTTATTCATGTTTTGCATGCAATTCATTTTTGAGCACTAACACTTGCAGGTCTTCAAATCAAATCAAGTCAAGCAAAAATTGATCCTTAAAGGTGATGATTGTGACTTTAGTCCATCACAAAGATTAGATCCGAGTGGTGATTTGCAATGAATTGTCAATCATTTAGCCTCTATCCCTCAAAAGGATAAGCTCTCTTTTATCATCAATTTTTCCATTATGGAGGGAGCAATAACAACATGGGGTTTGACTTAGGCAAGCCCCCATATGACATAATCCTCCACCTCTTTTCATGTGTGTAGGTTGAAAATTATCTAAAGTGAATTGGAGAAAGATTGAAGGCTATTTATTCATCCTTGCATTTAAACCCTACAAGTCATCAAGTCACAAAATCTACATTATATGATCAATAGATTAAGTTTTGAAAACCAATCTCGAAAGACAAAAGCTATAAACTAGGGATCTTAGGCTTGTAAAAGTAGTTTTTAGAAATCAGGTGTTCAATCTAGGATGCATGGCACCTAGAATGGCTAAATTCAACCCAAATTCAAATCCCAGGTTCTTCTATGTCTGCCTTTTGCATTTTTGGATTCTAATTTTGTCTGCTTGTTTTCAGTTTCTTTGAATTCATTATAAAATGCTGCATTTTTCATAATTTACATAATTACATCAAAATCCAAAACCAACATCCAAAATAATCTAGATCTAGGGTTAATTGATTCACCTTCTAGGTTGCAAGTCAATCTCATATCCTTTTTGATCTAGATTCCCTAATATTTTTGGAAAAGGATTGATTTTAGTGATCTAGTCATTAGATCGAGGATCTCCTTTTACAACAAAACACTTTTTTGAACCTAATTGTTTTTGCACTATAAATCTTTCTGAAATTTGAAGCTTATCATCTTAGATCTAAGTTTAATCTTACTTTTATTTGCATTGATCATTTAGGCCTCCATAATTTCATGAAAAAGCATTGAAAAAATAAAAAAATTGCATAGCATATTACATCCAAAGTTCAAATAGGGTTAATTTTAGTTATCATCTACATCATAAGTACATTTAAAAATTTGCATTAGGTCATATTAATTTGAAATCAAATTAGAAGTTTTTTAGAGCATTCATTTAGGCATATATATATAGTAAAAAAGTGAAAAGTACATTGTTATTATTGTAAAATCATACAAGATTTCAATTTTCAAGTGTGTCAACATAAAATCAGTCAATGTCTGCACTTTATGTATTTAAAATTTTCATTTTGAATTGCACTTACTGATTCAACATTTTTAAAATTGCTTGTATAATTGAATTTTGCATTACAAAATCACAAATCTATAAAGTTATGGAGATTTATTTATTGTTAGACATGTACAGTTAAAGAAAAGAACACCTAAACACTATAGCACATATTAGAATTTTGAAATTTATAAAAATACCTTGTTAGTCAAGGGTGTATTACACCCAAGAATAGTCTATTCTTGCCTAGATTTCTTTGGAAAAACCCTCTCAAGATCTTTTGTCTAGATCTACTTTCAGTTTTTGATTCAGTGTTGTAACCATCCAAATTTTAGTGCATATATCTCATTATAACACATTTTCATAATGGTTGAATAGCTTGGTAACATTTTCTTATCTTTGAAATTGTTGGTTGATGTTTTGGGTTGTGTTTTTGGTGATGATAATATTTTAAGTAATGAGATCCATGTTCCTCCATCTAGCAATGCATATCTTCTCATGGAAGATATCTTGAGGCAAGAGGGTGTGATCATCGATGAATTATTAAACACTACAATACCTACCCTTGAAAATCATTTATCGGTATTGCCTATTGACAATCCTCAAGCACAAAAAATATCTATAATACCAACATTGGATATGATTTACAACTCTCATAAAGAAAGTAATTTATTCATACCTTTCCCACCACACAAAAGAGATCTTGCTAAGGACAACCATGTTGAGCCTATATACAATCCCCCATATTATGAAAAGAAAGTCACTAATACACACATTAGATTGGAATAATGTTATGGACAAGGATTTAAGATTTTGAGTAAACAAGGTTGTGATACAAAGAATGAACATGAAATCCATACCTTTTTGGAATAAAAACCATGTGATGATACAAAAGGTGTTGGTTATCAAAGTCCTCTACCTCTACATACAACATTTAATCCATCCTCTAAACCACCCAAACCTCATGGCCTTATTAGAAAAGGTTTATTACCTGCTCCACATCCCTTATCTAAAATTGAACATACTTTATGTACACTTTTACAATTGGGGCTGATTATATTACCTACTATTCAAGAAAGAAGATATGTTCAATGTAAGAATTAAAATTCATCTTTTGTGCATATCATATATTGTTTGGTCATGCTACTAATGAATTTCATACTTTAAAGAAGAAATTAGAAGATGTAGATCTTGAAAAGATAGTTTTGATATGATAATAGACTAAATAACTTTGGCTTTTTCTCCTTTCTATGTGGTAGTTGTAATATCGCATGATACTCATTACCATGCATGGGGGTACAAGTTTAATTTTGTGTAATCATATTCATCATGTGCAAGGAGAAATGTGATATCATCCATTTAGGATCACCTTTGTCCTTACACTTGGGGGCAAGGATAGTTAGCCTTATGCTAGTTGTATTCCTTAGTACAAGGATTCCCTTTATTATCTTCTTAAAATATTAGTGTATCAAGTACACTAAAATTTTAAGGGGGGCATATTACCCCTGCATATTATGATTCTAGATAAGACTACTAAGCATGTGGTTCTTTCTAGTGGTGATATTAGACATGATGTCCCTAGTATTTGGCCTTGTTTCTCAAATTAACATCCCCTTTAGTAGTAATATCATATTCTCTAAGGAGTGAACCCCTCAATTAATGCTCTCTATAGTGGTATTAGGCTTGAACCCCACTAAAAGTGTGGCTTTTCATGCCATGTTATGCCCACCTAGTGGTGATATTATGTCTAATATCCCCTAAGGTGTGGACCTTCATTCCATGATTTATCCTCTCTTAGGGGTGGTATCAGGTTCGATATTCCTAAAAGCGTAACCTATTATGTGCTGATTTGTATTATTAAAAGCATAACAATATTTTTTGGCATTTATAATGCCCTCTCGGGCGTGGATTTTTTATGTTTGTCCCCTGTGACATTAAACTTTGTGCACTCCCTAAGGTGATTTTTGTTAAACTCTTATGTACCCCCTGCAGTAGTTTTGTTAAACTCTTATGCACCCCCTGAGGTGATTTTTGTTAAAATTTTAGGTACCCCTTGAGGTGATTTCCATCCCTTGTGATGTTAAACATCCCCCATGACATTTTATGTTCTCCTTGAGGTGTGATTGGAAATACAGTCCATGGATTTAACATAATACAACTTGCTAATTCATGAACTTGAGAACCTTTACATGGCCACCTAATATAAAACAAATTTCTTGCTAGTGGAGCCATGTGTTTCATGAGTCACCTAGCATAACACAATTTTCTAGCCTTGTGGAACCCATCATATTGCATGGACACCTAGCATAACTTTCTAGCTAGTGGATCTATGTAACTCATGAGTGACATGGAATTTAACACAACTTGCTAGTCCTTATGAGAGAACTATCTTGACTAACACCATATTTGAGAGATGGTGTTTGGTATTTGAGACAAACTTAAGACTGAGATCTCTTTACATTACTAACTCAAATCCTTTTAGTACTAACCCTTGTGTTTGTGTTTTATGTGTCTTCTTTGTGTTTGCATTGTGTTTGTATCATGTTTTTATTGTTATATTTATGTTATGTATATATCATGTGTCTTCATAATGATGTATGATTTATGTTTTTCATGCTACAATGCATTTCATACATGTCTCTTCCCTTGTCCTTATATTTTCTTTCTATAGGATCTTGAACACTAGGGGCTTGCATGCTCCCCTAGATTCAACGACATCCTATCTTTTCAATATTTGGATAATTGAACCCATATTGGCATATTCTTACTTTAGTGTGAGTCTAAGCATAATTTCATACTCTCACTAAAGTGGGGGATAAATGTAGAGTCAAAAATTGTCACCCTTGAAATTTTCACACTAGGTTTTACTCCCCCCTATGTGCTTGGACCTAATTATGCACCTAATTTCCTAATTGTGCTTTTAATTTCTCATTTTAAAACATTTATTGAAAAATAAAACATGAGAAATCAAAGTACGCATTTAATATTTTCCCCCCAACACTTTGTATCCCTAAAAAGTAGGAATCTAGTTTAGGGTGCAAGGCACCCTATACTGCCTATTTTGGCTCCAAATTTAAATATGTTGACATTGGTAATTTATTATTTGAAACTTAAGTTTTAATTGTTACCTATTAGGATTTATTTTTTGGGAAATTAGATTAGTTGCATATAAATACATAGTATTTTAATAATTTCAAATAATGATAAATATATTGAGAATTCAATTGAGCAAATCAAGTATCCTAAAAGCTATCAAGAGTACAGTCAAGAGAAAAAATTTCAATATTATTGAAGCATTGTGTCATTCAAGCATCATGTCAAGTTTTATGTGAGTTTTGTGTAGATGCATAAAAAATTTCTTGCAATCATTTTTATCTATTGCATATTTCATTTGATCATCTGCATAATCATATCTCCATATTCATAAAACAATTAAAATATTACATATTTCACTAAATGCATTTGCATGATCATTTATCCCTCTGCATAGTTCATTAATCCATTTCATTTAAATATATTTGCATAATCATTAATATATTATAAGAATTTATCCATCTACATTTATCAATCATTTATCCATTTCATATTTCTCCAATTGCATTAATCATTAAAATATTTATGCATATTAAATCATTTAAATACTTAAAACTGTTTAATCATTTGTCTAAATTCACAAATTATTAGATAATTTAATCTTTATCCATTACAAAAAATCATTTAATTCATTAAATCATCCATTAATTCGCAAATACATCTTTATTCTAAGCTTCTAAACCTACATTATATCATAAAATCCATCCATTGTCTCTCTCATTTCAATTAATTTCATTTGATTAAAACATGCATTTCCCCACTTCACTCTTTCATCCCACATTGCTCTCGTAACTCCAATCTACTGTGAGGAAATCTATAAAAGCTCTTCTTCTCACCAAAAAGCATATACAGAATGGTGAACCCGATGTGAAGCAATTGATTAACTTCTTTTTAAATATTATTACAGACTTCATTCAATAATTAATGAAAATAGCTAATGATAAATGGCAGCTATTAGATCTTGCATCAATAGTTTAATCCATTCAATATGATATAACTTTTTTTTTTAAACAAAAAAAATAATCATAGGGATATTGCAATCTTCCAAAATGATTAAATCTTTCACATGGATTTTGTTGTTTAAATCATGAGTTAAAGTTTCTAAGTATATGTGCATATACTGCAATCATTTAATTTGTTCCAAAGCTCTTTGTTCAACATATATATGATAATCGTTTGAAATTTTTAAAGTATCTACAATAATTTATTGGATGTATATCCTACAAATCATGGCATTCATTTTGAGCAATTATGTCATTACTGTATCCTATAATCACAACATTCATTTTGAGCAATCACGTCATTACTGTATCCTGCAATCATGACATCCATTTTGAGCAATCACTGTCATGTCATTCTGCAATCAACATATGTTCTCACATTTTTACATGAAGTTTCCTTTTAACTTAGATCTAATTTTAGAATTAATTTTAATTTAGATTTAGTTTCTAACTTTTAATTTAGCTTTTTGACTTTTAATTTAGTTTTTAATTTTGAATTTAGATTTAGATTTTAGTTTTTAAATTTTAACTTTTAATTTAGCTTTTAATTTAGATTTAGCTTTTTAATTTAGATTTAATTTTTAACTTCTAATTTAGATTTAGATTTTAACTTTTAATTTAGATTTAGCTTTTAGCTTTTAATTTATATTTAGCTTTTAACTTCTAATTTAGATTTAGATTTAACTTTTAATTTAGATTTAATTTTTAATTTATGCTTAGATCTAACTTAATTTAAATTTTTAATGTAGAGTTAATTTTTAATTTAGATTTTTAACTTTAATTTTAGATTTATTTTAATTTAGATTAATATTAATTTAGAGTTTAATTTAGTTTAGAATTAATTCTAACTTAGATTTAATTTAACTTAGTTTAGATTAACCTTAATTTAGATTCTAGATTAAATGTTTTTGATTAAGGAACAAACATGTTTTAAAGGGGTCCCAAAACCATTAACAGTCAGAAAGCGAAGGATATAACATTAACAAAGCACAAACAAAAAACAAGACGCTGCCCACTAAGAAGAAAACACTAGAAACCAGGGCAGCACAGCAAAAAAACTGACAAAAAACCACAAAATAGCGAACCCCTAGGCCAGGTTCTTGAGGATCTCTGTCGCTTCTTGCTCCAAACTGTTCATATTAAGTGCAAACTTCTTGATCTCCTAGATGTTTACTAAAGCTTGGTCTACCTTCTTTTCAAATTTGCTTTGGTCTTGTTACTCGACCCCCCACTATCTGGCTGCCCTTCCTCTTTGTCCAAATCAAGAAACGCGACAGTCTTTACCTGATGGGATTTTTCCAGGTTCTCCACCATGGTATTCATGGTCTGTGCAATGGATTTTAAAATCTTATGGTTCATAACCAACACTTTGTGGGGAGAGTTTTTGATGTTGCTTAGCTACTCCTCCATATCCACCTACTTGCCATCATTATTTCTTTTAAAATTATGCAATTCATCCACCATTTTATTGCGGCACTCAATCGTATACTTCTTATCTTCCTCAATCCATAAGTCAGTAGTGCGACCACTACCACTACCTCTATTATTGTCATCATCAACTTTCTCCATTTTACTGTTCATGGCTCTCTGGTTCAACTTAATCTCCTTAATTTCAAAGAACACCCATCTCATTAACCTAAAATTATCCACCACCCCATTGCGGGCTATAGCAAGAACATCAGTGGGAAATTCCCGTTCCTCCTTAAAATAATGATCCCCCACCTTAAGGTCCATAGGGAAACAAGGTCTCTCTTCTCTATCGGTTGTAGGATGGCTGGAATACTTAGAAAATGAAATTGACTGTGAATCCTCATCATTGACATCATAGGAGGGGTCCTCCAACACCTTTATCTTGCCCTTCTTCTGAGGAGAATCCCTAGAATTTCCTTTTTCCTTGTCAACAACCCTATCCTTCGATGACGGTGTCTAGTATGGAAGAGCCAACATTGCTTTAAAATGATCATAAATAAGGACAAGCAGTCCTTCATGAAGAATAGAGTACCTGATAGAGTTATGTCTATGGATTTTCAAACCAGTATTCAGAGAAGATGCAAGATAAAAAGGAAAAGAAATTCTGACTGGTGCCTGAAATTATTAAGAAGGACAAAGTGATACCCAAAGACTCTGGTATAACAAGCATCCAAAGTGACGTACTCCATCAACATATTCAAAACCCTCCTCCAGTGTGAGACAATTCTATCCGAGTCATAGTAACTTCTGGAAGTCCTTTGTAACTCCTCCCTCTTAGTGTCTGACTTAGGAAATTTGTTGACCGCTTCATCGGATTGCTTCCTGTCCCTGTAGAATTTGATACCCTCCGTCGAGAGGCCCGTAACCTTAGCAATTAACTATTCGTTGATGATCACTTGTCTACCTAACAAGTTTATCTCACCATCCTTCCAATCTTTCACAAAAACCCTAGTCACCTCCAGGTCCTAGCCATGGAGTTTCTCAATGAAGATAGTAATGCCACCATTATCCAACTTCTTCTAGAGCTTCATATTACTCCTTAACTTGCACTACTTATCGGCTCCACCCTGCGACTTTTTCCACTCATCATATTTTTGGAAGGAATAGAATAGTCCAGAACCTTGTAGAAATAAGCTCCTAAAATACCCAAAAAGCATGCGAAACTAATCACATGCAAACAAGAGATAAAGTAATTACTTCTCAGCCAACTAGGAATAATCATTAATTCACAATCCCAAGACTGCAGGGGAGGACACTTAGCCATCATTCAATGGAATGGGAAATTGCACCTTCCTATGAATACAGTCATACATCATCAAGACCTTAACGTCAGCCTCCAACTCATCATGCCCCTGCCACATCATCTTTTTTTGAGCTTTGACACCTTTGTTGGCGAAGAAATCTGCCACTGTATTTATTTCCCGATAAGCATGCAATATGTAAATTTTTTAAAAATTATTAATAATCTCCTTAGAAAGGTCTATCCAATTCTGTATAGACCATGAAGGTTTCTGATGACCGTTTAGGCATTGTATTATATTGTTCAAATCCCTTTCAATCCACACATTTTTAAACTTCAATTCGCTAGCTAGCTTCAAAGTCTAAAAAACACTAGAGGCTTCACCAAAATGGTTGTTCTGAGTGCCTAAAGGGACCACCATAGCCGCAATAAAGCTCCCATTCTCATCCCTTATCACCCCTTTCTCATCCCTAATCACCCCTCCACTCCTGGCAGGCCCAGGGTTTCCCTTGGCCATGCCATCAAAGTTGATTTTAACCCAACCAGGGGGAGGGAGACTCCAGAATATGCCATATCTAGGATCCTTGGTGCTTTTGGACATATTGAACATATCCACATTAATTTTCCAGGCTCCCACCATTCTACATTCATACTCCTTCATTCTAACCTTACCTTTACCTTTATACTTATTATTAAGAAAATTAAAGTTTTCAACCACTGCTGTAGTTATCTTACCATAGACCACTTCCTCCGAGAGAGCCACATTCCTGAAGATTACGTTATTGCATTCTTTCCAGATACCCCAGGCAAGGTGAGGAAAGATATAGTTCCAGAGAAAATTCAGTGCCCAATTTTTAGAGGGGGCCTTCCATTGATTATAAAAATCCACAATAGTTCTAGGGAAGACCCAACTAAGATCCCACATTCACAGAATCCTACACTATATGGCATAAGAAAAAGGACAAAGGAGAAATAGATGTGAGGAATTCTCAACCTCAACACAACACAAATAACACCTACTAGGAAAAGAGAACCCCCTTTTATGAAGATTATCATTGGTCAACTGTTTATTCTAAAGGAGAATCCAAACAAACAAATTGACTTTCAGAGTGAGGTTGTGCACCCACACCTTAGCCTAGACATGGTAGTGGAGGCAAGAGTAATAAGATGCCACTGCAAAAGAGATAGAGTATATTCTAGAGGATGACAACTTCCAGACCATAGTATCCTCCCACCCTTGCGATCTAAGCCTAATCGAATTAAGAAGGGCCTGCAGAGGTTGGAGATCCTGATTAATTGAAGAAATCTCAACCCACTGATTATTCCTCGAATAATCCCCAACCAAACAACCAAACCTAGATTTACAGTCCTCCATATGATTTCCATAGGTCAGAATATTGTAAAGACACTCATTACCAATCCACTTATCTTCCTAGAACTGGATTTTCTTACCATCACCCACCTTCCAATAAGCTTCTTTACCAGCCAGGTCCCTGGATTTAATGGTAATGTTCCATAGAGAAGAACCAATGGGAAGGTTCTGAGAGTTGAGAAAATCTTTAAAGGAGTCAACCTCCCTCAAGTATTTGCTACACCAAATAGTATTCCATTCACGAGTATCCGCAAAAGTTCTCCAAACCTGCTTCGCAAGAAGGGCTTTATTAAACACTCTAATATTCCTCAAGTCTAGGCCTCCAAACTTCCTGGGTCTGTACACACTGTCCTAGGCTACCAACAAAATCTTGTTATCCTCAACCCCTAACCAAATAATTTTTTCTAGATCTTTTCAATAATATCAGCAAACTTAGCAGGGATCTTAAACAAACTAAGGGTGTAAATAGGCAGATTCTGAAGAGAAGCCTTAAGTAATAGAAATTTTCTAGCTTGACTCAAGAGGGCCCCTTTCCGGCTAAAAAATTTCCTATTAAACCTATCAACAAGAGAGATCCAAAAAGAGTCTGAAGGTTTGGACCCTAAAGGAAGACCCAAGTAAGTTGAAGGAAGGGAATTAACACCACAACATAGGATAATTGCAATCTTCCTCTATCTATGCTCAGGGGCATTGAAAAAATAAAGGGAACTTTTGGCTCTATTAATTTTTTGTCCGGAGCCTTCCTCATAATGAACAAGACAACTCTTTATAGCTCTGGCTTCACCAAAAGTAGCACTTCCCATAAGCATTGTATCATCCACAAACTGTTGGTGCGAACAAGCCAGATTTTCCAAAGAAGGTTTTAAACCTTTCAAGCTACCTTCCATCACTCTTTTATGCATGAGCCTCCCAAGAATTTATGTCATAAGAGTAGAAAGAATGGGAGAGACAGGATCCCCTTGTATGAATCCTCTTGACACCTTAAAAAAATGGGAAGGAGAGCTGTTTATGATTACTGAGGTACTAGTGGTAGAGATCAGTTCCCATATCAAATGTAAAAATCTTTCAGAAAACCCAAAAGCTTTTAAGACTTTAATCAAGAACTTCTAGTCCACCCTATCATAGGCCTTAGCCATATCCATGTTGAGCAAGCAACCTTGGTTTTTTGAAACTTCAAGGGAGTGGATATTCTCATGAACCATAATAATAGAGTCCAGAATCTGTCTACCCAAAACAAAACCACTCTGCTGAGGAGAGATCAACATCGAAAGAACCCCTAGAAGCCTAGAAGTTATCACTTTAGAGATGATCTTGTAAAAAGAATTGTATAGGCTAATAGGATGGAAAGAATCAAAAGAATTAGCATGAGGGAATTTAGGTATGAGAACAATAAAGGTAGCATTAAGCTCTTTCAACAGTTTCCTAGCTCCAAAAAATTCTTTAACAACACTAGTAACATCATCAGCAACAATTTCCCAGAACACTTGGAAAAAGAACATGGGGAAATCGTCTAGGCCAGGGGCCTTATTCCCTTCGAAAGAAAAAATTTCCTTCCTAACCTCATCCTGTGAAGGGATCACCATCAAGAGCTTATTTTGATGATCATCCAAGACATTAGGAATGGCCTCAATAAGATTCTTCTGAGCATCCACATTCAAATCCTCTCTAGAAGAGAGAAGGTTAGCAAAGAATTGAATGGCCTCACTTCTAATCTCTTCCTCCTCAATTTTGACCTTATCCTTCATAATATAGGCAATTTGATTGGAGGCCCTATGTTTCATGGCGGTCAAATAGAAAAACCTGGTGTTCTTATCCCCAGAGAAAGCCAAGCACATCTAGATCTTTGTTTCCAGTAATCCTCTTCCTTAGAGATAATATCATGATATTTAGAAAGGATTTCATTTTCCTTAAGAAGGAAATCTCCCACATAACCTTCTTTCTAGATACGGTCCTGAATGTCCCTTAAATCTATTTGGATAGTAGCTTTAGACTCAAAAATATCCCCAAAGACTTCCTTATTCCAAGTCCTGACCTTGGATTTGACTTCCCCAGGCTTCTTAGCCACACTAAACATGGCAGTACCACTATCATTTATATCCCACCAATCTTGAATGCAATTAAATATATTAGGATGAGACAACCACATTTTTTCAAATCTAAAAGGAAAATTTCTCTTACCTGACACAGATTCAGCCACAAAACTTATAGGGAAATGGTCCGAGCCAGTTCTGGAGAGAGCATTTAACGAGCAACAGTAGTCCTTCAACCAGTTATCCAAAATTAAAGCCCTATCAAGCCAAACTTGAATAAGATCGTTCCCAACTCTCCTGTTAGACCAGGTGTAGGTAGCCCCCTTAAGTTCCACGTCATGCAAACACTACGAATTGATAAAATACATCAAATCCATCTTACTATCCAACTGAAACTAAGATCCACCAAATTTTTTAGACCCCAGCAAAGGTGTATTAAAATCCACCATGATGATCCAGTTCTCATTTCGAAAACAAGATCTAAAAAACTCAAGTCTTTTCCAAAAACTCCTTCTAGCAGTCTTACTATTGGGCGCATAGATATTAGACAAGATCCAACTAAAATAATCTCTAATATGCTTAAATATGGTGGCCACATGATTAGCATCTTCCAAAAATGGAGTTCCTTGAATATGCTCCTGGTTCCAAAAAGTCACCAAGCCCCCAAAAGCACCATCTAAACTACTGCCCTACACACAACCATTCTTAAAAATCTTAATCTTCTCCACATGATCTTTGGGAATTTCGGACTCCTGAATAATAAGAATATCAGGCTTATGGTCCCTAGCAAAATTGCTCAAAATTTCCTGTTTATGGGAACTGTTTAGTCCCTGAATGTTCAATGACATAACTTTCATTTTTTGGATGGAGTTCTGCATAGATCTAGGATGATTTTTTGAGTTCCATCCGCAATGTTTTGAAAACATTCCCGCTCTCTATGCCATTTAGTTGATTTTCTACCTGAACCTTTCAGAATTCCCACATCCTCTTTAGCCCTATTTCTTGTAGAAACCCCCATTGTATTATTCCCCTTTTTACTCTTCTTCTCAACTTTAGTGTATAGGTTCTCTTCTTCAAGATCTAGATACTTTAGACCCATAAACTCTTGCCCATCCATAATGTCATCTGTTGTAGCAACTCTATTTAGTAGGGAGTGGCTAACCTCATTCCCCCCTGGGAGATCTGACTAAATTCCCAAATATAGATTTCACAATCTTCGAAGAGCTTTGAGGCTCAACATGACTAGGAGAGTGAGACTCCCTAGACCTCTCAGAATCCTCTGCCCCTCTTTCCTTGCTCTGATGTGAACAGGATGTTTCCTCCAAACTATCAATCATTGAATCTGGGATAACATTCAGGATCTCATTCTGCTTTTCAACAATCCTTCCTTTTGCTTTTTCATCCTCCTCCTGGGAATCCTTAGTTCTCAAGTCTACCTATGCTCTGTTAGGGTCATTAAACTCGCTTTCAAAATTTGCAATATTATCAGATCCTTTGCGAGAATCCTCATCTTTCCTTTTTTCCGGACTGGGGTTACACTCTCCACTATCTTTCTAGCCTTCCTCAAATATATCTACACTATTCTCCTCCTCCTGAGGCTTCTCCACCGTTTTAACCTTCCACTTCTTAGTCTCCTTAGGGACCACCTTCTCATTGGGTTTAAGCTTATTATTTAGACATTTCTTTGCCCAGTGCCCAAATTTTTTACAAGTAAAGCACACAAAGGGTAGATTCTCAAATTCAATATTCTAAGTTAGTTTTCCAAGTTTTGATACTATTTCAATTGATGAGGGGAGATCTGAGGACTGGGTAATCCCCACACATATTCTGGAAAAAACCAACCTCTTTCTAGATGAAGTTATTGCATCAATGGATAGAAGTTCCCCAAAGGAGCTAGTGATCCCTCTGAACAAATCCTCATTCCAAAACTCCAGTGGTAACCCAGGTAAGCGCACCCAGATAGGTACAACCTCAAAGGAAGCATCCAAGGAATTCATTTTTGGGGACCACTTCTTGATAGCCAGAGATGACTTGCCAATGACCCAAGGGCCACCGCACAAAACTACAAGTTTATCTTCTTCACAAGAGAAAGAAAAAGAGAAGAAACCTTTAGGTAGGGCCGCAACCTCTACTTATCCTTTAACTCTCCATCTCTTCTTCACAAAGCCCCTGACCACCTCTATATTTGGTCGTGGACCCATAAAATTTCCAACCAGTGATGACTCCATTAGAGATACGTTGTGGTCTATTACAGGGTTAGGAACTAGAATAGAAAACTTCCCACTCGCCGGGGATGAGATATTGCTTACCAAGGGAAAAATGGATTTTCCAACCAGCTTGATTCCAAATAGTGAAACCCACTTCTTCTTAGGATCCTCCCATGAGTGATCTCGTAAAACTTTTTCCTCAGCCTTGTTTCCAAATCACCTAGACCCACAAGCCCCATCCTTCAAAGAAGAGTTATGGGAAAACTTACCTTCGGATGCCACCTTTCCACCTAGATCCCTATCTTTCTATGGGCCCCAGTCCTTGGACACTACTCCCTCTTGTTCATCATCTGCATTCTCTCCTGCCGCATCCCCAGAAAGGCCATCCCCCTGTCCAAAACCAACATCTTTCAAACCAGCCACTCGTTGCCACCTAGGAAATTCAAATCCTCTTTCCTGCTCAGTCATCACTCGCTTCACAGGCAATGCCATTCTAGATTAAATCTTGTTTCTCTTCTTAATTTAGTTTTTTTTGCACGACTAATTTTGTTAATTTGGATTTTTGTGGAGGTTCATATGTTAGAGACTTGAAAAGTGAAAACATAAACACACATTTGTCGAAGAATGGAGGCTTGAAACTACTAATGACATTTGGTGCAAGAAGTTTCATGAATACTTTCGATGGTATTTTAGTATAGCAAACATTTAAATTGGTGCTTAAAAAGAACCTTGTTTCTAGTGTTTGGTGTGCTTGCACATTCTATGTTACCCAAGCTAGTGTGTACGTATCCTCTCCCCTTGCACACTTATAGAATCCTAGGTGATGAGAAATACACATTGGTTTCCTTTTTTTTAGGAGAGGCTTCCCTGGGGATTTCATCACCTCAAGATTTGACCTTGAGCATGTTTTCTGGTGGGCTATATCAAAGGGGGAGAATGAAATTTGTACCCTAAGGAGTGGCTAGTGTCGTTCGAAGCCAAGCTGGGAGACACTCAGTCTACCAAGACTTGATGGTGATGAGAGTGGGAGTGGGCCTTCCAGTTCTCAGGCTATTAGAGATGGGCTCTCTATTCATGGAATCCCTTACTAGACACATCTTGTTTTAGAAGCCAAAATCAATCTATTTGTTGGCGCAGGAGGTCAGACCTCTGAAGTTGTCCCACACTTTCACAATTCAAAGTAGAGATAGAAAATTCCTCTTTGAGGAATTTAGAGTTTGGTGTACCCGAGAAGTGAGTGTTGTGGAGGGGAGCCAGTGTCACCAAAATCCTAAGCTATCCACTCTGAATAGGCACAACTAGAGAAATCCAAGTGGGAACCCAAAATTTTTGTCTTTGTCAACCTAGGATTTGTGCTTGAATGCTATTTTATTGCAACAATCAAACTAAATTCACAATAAAAAAAACTCAAAAACATTAGATATTTGCTTGTCTTGCATGTGTGTTTAAAACAAATCTCAATCAAACATCATCACCTATCATAACCTTTGGGTCTCATGCTTCATCCATCATAATAATCATCCCTAAACCATCCATAACCTTCCAAAAATTTCACTAATCATCCTACAACATCCTCAAAACATCTCTAAACTTTCCTCAGATCCTTTATAAACTTTCCAAGATCATTTATAATCCCCTTTCAAAAAATCTCAAAGCTAAACATGCCTTCATCCCTATGTTCCACATCATTTTCTACTAAATCGTCATCTTAACCTAAACCAATAATCACACTTAAGGGAGTACCTAATGACATTCCCCCAATAAAACCAAAAGTTGTGCTTAAGGGAGCCCCTAATCACATTCCACCACCTAAACCAATAATCACACTTAAAGGAGTCCAAGCACCATCCTCTCCATCATTCATGTCTTCCTCTTATCCTTCACACATACACTTATTCTCCAACCTCTAATCTCAATCCTCCATATAAACTTCCATCTCCGCATGATCATAATCCCTCATATAAGTTTGATGCCTCAATCCATAATACAACTCCCCCATCCAATAAAACATCCCCATCCTTCAAGACCCCCATTGATGAAAATTTTGAAGAATTATGTGCAAAGAAATCTAGGTCCTCAAAAATAAATAATATTGTGCAATCATACTATGTCATGCATCTATCTTCATCCCCCATAAGTCAAAATAAACCTCATGATTCTTTCACCCAAGTTAATGAATCTATCCAACCATCCTCTCCTATCATACCATCTACATCCAATGATTCATGTCAATCCCTTCGTCCAAAACATGCTAGCATAGACTCCCTTGCACATCAAGATCAAAGTATTATTTCCACTCCATCCAATGATACTAAAAATCTCCAATCCCCTCCAATCTTTGACCAAGATCCCATCTCTCAATAACCTCATGATGATCCCATTATCTCTTTTTGTTTCATTCAAAATGATCCCCTTGCATCTCAAGAGAAAAGTATCCATCCAAGTACCCCTTCCACCTCATCTAATGAATCCATACCATCTCATGATTCCATTGCATCCAAAGAGCATGATAGTCCATTAACTATTCCATCTATCCTAGGTCCTTATCTTAGTCCATCAAACCTTCCATCTATCCTTGGTACTTATCATCCAAACCCTAGTTCATCAACCCTTCTGTCCATATCGAGGACCTACATACCTCCTATTCATCAAGAACAACAAAGGCACACATCCTTGATGCCCTCTCAAAATTCTACCTACATTAACCCATCCATAATACCGCCATATCATTCATCTCCATCCACCTATCCCATTGCTCTTAGAAGCAATTTGAGTTTTAAATGTCAAAATCTTTCATATCAAAATCCACATATATCAAAGGATCAACATGTCTGCTTGAAGAGACATGCAAAAATAAAAGAAATTTGATCCAAAGTCAAAATAAAAAAATTCAAAGGCCACAAAGCCCATAAATAAAAAAGAAAAAGTTGAAAGTCCACAAAGGCCCATATATCAAAAAGAAAATTTTCAAAGGACACAAAGGTCCATAAAGAAAAAGAAAAATATCAAGGCCACAAAGACCCACAAAGAAAAAATCAAATTCAAAAGCTATGTGGATTCCTAAAAGTCTCATAAAAGAAATAAACTCTAAATTGGCATCCAAATTTGCTAATCCAAAAGCTTCCTTCAATTTTCCATCTAAAAATATGTTACCTTCAAACTCCCTTTTTCCTTCATCACTCCACCACCCTTCAAGGTGTGTGTCAATGTTGATCTTGCTATCCTTTCCATATAATCATCAATTACAAGCATTCCAACCTCCTATCCATTATCCAACATCCATTCCCCATTATCCTCCTTTAATCCAAACCTTTGCATAAGTCCTTAGCTTCTTCTGTCATGCCATTAATCTACCAACATTTATGAGCCTAAACCTCATTTCCATGGTTTATTAGAGAACATATTCGAGAGATATTAGTCATGGAACTTGATGCTTGAGTCCTCCCTCAATCTCCCTATCATGCATATATTATCTTCCATATTCATTTATCCTTATCTATATCCTATTTTTTTCCCTTTCTATTACACTCTACACTTGGGGGAAAGTTTCATCCATCCTGTCATTCATATCCATTATCCTTTTTCCATTCATCCTTTACCTTTCCACATTTGATCTTGACAAGGTTAAGGATCTTCCTGAACATCATACATCTTATCCTATACACTTTATCCATATCTTTTGTACCATATCTTGCACTTTATCCATATTCCACCATTCTATCTAAATACATCCTTTCTTCCCTTCCTTGGTCTTCATGAGGAATAAGGGAAAAATACTTAGGAATTGTGTCCATATCTTATCTAGTTGATCTTGATCATCCTATTCATTATCCTTATCCTTTCATTCTTCCATTTCATATCTCCTAGCTTATCAAAATCCATGTGCTATTTCCTTCCTTTGTTCTTGATGAGATTAGGGGAAAAATTACAAATCCATGCTTTGGATTTCCTTTCATATCCTTATGCATTGCCATTCCATCATAGTTCACATCCTTATCATTTATCCATGATTACACTACCCCAAGGTGGGCCATCATGTCCCTTTCCAACCTTGAATCTTATCATGCAAATCATACTTGAGCCTAGTTGTAAAACATTATCCAATCCTCATAGCTTTTTTCAATCAATCATCAACAATCATCAATATTATCATACTTAGAGGAATCAATGGTCCTACGTACTTACCATCATCATGCCCTATGTATCGATCATTCCTGGCATCCAATCAACCAACCATTGCCATCTTTGGACAAAATATATGTTGCTTGTGTGACATGTTTTGTAATGAATCTTTCCTTTTGATCTATCATTTATCCATGGTTGCATTACCTCTATTGTGGAAGATCTTATTCCTTCAATCAGTCATCTATCACATTTCATCTCACTCCATCTTTAAAAACTTCAAAAAATCCATAAAAACAAAAATGTCCTGAAAAAATACATAAAAATCATAAAATGTCCTAAAAAATTCCATAAAAATCATAAAATGTCTTGAAAAAATCCCTAAAAATCATAAAATGTCCTAAAAAATCCCTAAAAATCATAAAATGTCTTGAAAAAATCCCTAAAAATCATAAAATGTCTCGAAAAAATCCCTAAAAATCATAAAATGTCTTGAAAAAATACATTACAATAATAAAAAGTCCTAAAAAAATCCAAAAAATTAAATATTCCAGAAATCCAAATTAAACAAATCTTCCAAAAATCCAAAAAAAATAAATTTAGAAAATCCAAAAAATTCAAATATCCTACAAAATCTTTAAAAAATCAAATATTCTAAAAATCCGAAAAAAAAAATATTCCAAAAAAACCAAAAAAAATCAAATAACCTCAAAAATTCCAAAACAATGACACTTTCAGATTGCCACACAACTTTGAACTTCAACAAAATAAAAACACACCATGATTTAAAATCAAACAAACATTGCAACATAACCATCAATGCATCTTTCAAATCCAACCAAAATGCATAAACTATAACAAGAATCAGTTCTACATTGAAGCATGATGCATGTCTATTTGTTGATCTTTGATTATTTTATGATTTTATCTTTGGTGGCATGTCTTTTATCTTCTTGAGGATGTCTTGAACTAGAGAGGTGAGGATGCGGCATGCTCACTTGTTTGTTGTCTGTGGATTGTTTCTTATTCACAAGATGAATTTTCTTAAGACATGGTTGTCTAAACCATCAAGGACCTATGAGTCTAGTGTGGATAAGAGCATTCGTTGTCTGATAGTGTCTTCCATGAAATAAGTATTTAGGTCATCTAAGGTCCTTATACTTAGATGCTTATACTTCACTGCTAAATAAAAATGCAAATAATATTTAGGTCATCTAGAAGTTCATGTTATCTATACACTTATACTAATTTGTGAGATAATAATCTCTATGATCATAAAGCACTCTGTAAAGCACAAGAAGCTTCATCACCTTTATTTCCTACATATCTCTTTTTCATCTATCATTTCTTCCATCATCCATTTCCTTCATCATTTCATTTTCTTCATGCTCCTCATTTCAAAGGGTAATTAATTTGTTCATCTAACTCCTTGATCAATCTCCACTACTCCCTAATCACTCAATCTATTAATCAATCATTGTTTTGCACTAGCATCAATCCCAATCAGCTTAATCAGCTCATCAACCCGACTATATTGATCATTTCCATCAATTGTTCAGTTATGCCCATCAACTATGGATTTTCATCAAATAATCATTGCTTAATCACTTGCTCAATATCAATCATCTAATCATTTTCCTCGTGATCTATCAAGAAATTAATCTTATCATAGCTTGTTCGATCAATCTCTCGAGGGGGCATATCATCCTTATCATCATCCTTACTAGGATATCCCTGAGGCATGTATCAGTTAATCACTTTTTCTTTGAAACAATGTGACAAGTTGCATTATCTCAAAGAGGGGAAAAATGTAGACGCATAAAAATTTCCTCACAATCATTTTTTATCCATTACATATTTCATTTGATCATCTACATAATCATATCTCCATATTCATAAAACCATTAAAATATTGCATATTTCAGTAAATGCATTTGAATAATCATTTACCCCTCTGCATAGCTCATTAATCCATTTCATTTAAATATATTTGCATAATCATTAACATATTATAATCATTTTTGCATTTATAATAATTTATCCATATGCATTTATCAATCATTTATCCATTTCATATTGCTCCATTTGCATTAATCATTGAAATATCTATGCATATTAAATCATTTAAATACATAAAATTGTTTAATCATTTGTCTAAATTCACAAATCATTAGATCATTTAATCTTTAACCATTACATAAAATCATTTAACTCACTAAATCATCCATTAATTTGCAAATACATCTTTATTCTAAGCTTCTAAACCTACATTATATCATAAAATCCATCCATTATCTCTCTCATTTCAATTAATTTCATTTGATTAAAACATGCATTTCCCCACTTCACTCTTTTATCCCACATTGCTCCCGTAACTCCAATCTACCGTGAGGAAATCTATACAATCCCTTCTTCTCACCAAAAAAAATATACATTATCAATCCTCTCTTCCATTCATCAAAACTTCTTGTTGCACTTGTGCTTATAAAAATGTGATAAAATCAAATGCATAAACCAAGATCATGGTGAATAGGAAACAATGGAGCTTATTTTATTTTGATTACATGTGTTTTTGGTTTCAATAGTTTAGTTTGAATTTTGCATGTGTTTTCATTTAAGAAATTGCTCCATTGATGTTATGCTGAAAATTTGATTTGGGGTTTATAATTTAGTTTATAATTTAAATAATTTTGTTCATGTTTTACATGCATTTATTTTTTAGCACTAACACTTGTAAGTATTCAAATCGAATCACTTCAAGCAACAATTGATCCTTGAAGGTGATGAGTGTGACTTCAATCCATCAAGGAGATCATATCTGAGTGGTGAGTTGTAACAAATTATCAATTCATTACTTGTTTATCATTTAGCCTCTATACCTCAAAAGGATAAGCTCTCTTTCATCATTAATTTTACCATTGTGGAGGTAGGAATACCAACATAGGGTTTGACTTAGGAAGCCCCCATATGGCACAATCCTTCCCCTCTTTTCATGTGTGTAATTTATATATCTAAAGCGAATTGGAGGAAGATTGAAGGATATTTGTTTATCCTTGCATTTAAGGCCTACAAGTCATCATAAATGAAGTTTTGACAACCAATCACATAAGATAAAAGTTATAGACCATAGAAATCAGGTTTGTGAAAGAAATTTAAAAAAAATATGTGTTCAATCTAGGATGTAGGGTGTCGTAGACTGGCCAAATTCAGCCTAAATTAAAATCCCAAGTTCTTCTGTATCTACCTTCTGCATTTCTGGATTCCAATTTTGTCTGCTTGTTTTTCAGTTTCTCAAAATTCATTACAAAATGATACATTTTCATAATTTACATAGTAACATCATTGCATCACATCAAAATCTAAAATCCAAAACCAATATCTAAAATAATCTAGATCCAGTGTTGATTGATTCACCTTCTAGGTTGCAAGTCAGTCTCATATCCTTGCCGATCTAGATTCCCCAATGTTTTTGGAAAAGGATTGATTTTAGTGATCTAGTCATTAGATTTAAGATCTTCTTTTCCAACAAATTTTTTTTTTATTCAGATGTCAAGAGTTCCTTTTTTAATGGAGATCTCAAGGAAAAAGTATACATGACTCAACCAAAGGGATATGTTATACCTAGTCAACATTATCAAGTACACAAACTTGTGAAATCCATTTATGATCTTAAACAAGCTCCTTGATCCTAGTGTATCGAGATGGATAAACATCTCCTTAGTGATAGAATCGTTAGGAATCATTATGCTATGAATTTCTACTTCAAATAGAAAGGGAGATATTTTAGTTTTGATTGTACATATGTTGATGATGTAGTCATCATAGGGAGTTCTCAATAAATGATTAATACTAAAAGAATGATCTCAAGTGATCATTTAATGTGATAGATCTAGGGCTCCTACATTATTATCATGGACTTGAAGTGTGAAAATAAAGGGATTAGATCTATGTATCTTTATCACCAATTGATTGAGAGTCTCATCTACTTGACTTATACTAGGCCTGATACCAACTACGTTGTTAGCTATCTTTCTAGGTTTATGTAGGAACCTAAGGTTGTTCATTGGAAATAAATAAAGTGTATTTTGAGATGCATCCATGGTACTATTAGGTCTCAAAAACACAAGTTGCAAAACCTAAGAGGATGTCAAGCTCTATGGTCGGGCTTACAACATTTTTGGCTAGAAAACGAGGTTAATTGATGTGGTTGAGAACCCCCTGCACTTTAGGCTCTGCTAGACCTAGGTGGGTGCACCTAAATAATGGAGAAAATTTAAAGTTATGTGTGGAATCTCTAACTTGGCCAATCTATTCACAATGGCATGTAGAAGTGAAATAGATGTGAGGCTAACAACTAATCCTATTGTAAATGTTTTGAGAGTTGAATGGATAAACAAGGTTCATATAGTGTATTTCTTGAAATGAATGTGATTAGTGCCTAATCCTATTGGGTAAATGGAGTCGAGATGTGGATCCTCTTTCTTAGCTTAAATCTAACTATTCAATACTTTTGGATGTTTATACTTTGTATAAATATGCAAGTTTGTTAGTTATTTGGGCTTTTCTTACAAATCCTAGTGATATCTCCCTAAGTTACTGTGATGTTTGAAAGGATTTTAATTTTGATGTGAATAAAACTAGTTAAGATAATCAGTTTAAAAGGACTTTAATTTTGTGTAGAAACCTATTAAAAATGATCTCTTAAAAGTATTTTAATTCTCTTCTCATAGAAACCAATCAAGGAAATCACACAAGTGCAAAAAATGTGTCTTGACAAGTAAAATATATATTGATATACTTAATTTGAATAATAGATAAAGACAACAATCCATAGGCAAGATATCACAAACTACCTAATATTTATAACCTCCAATATGGAATTCAACAATTGCTTGTTAATTGACCAACAAAGATTGCCCATCACTCAACCAAGACACTTTATAGGGTAACTCATGAGGAACTTTATGTAAATTCAATTTGTTAACCATCTCACTTGACACCATATTTTCTGTAAAGCCATAATCAATAAAAATTTTGCATACCTTGATTTTGCACTTACATGTGGTCTTGAAAAGACTCTTCCTTTGCAATGGTTCCATCTCCTTTGCTTCCTTAAATATGGTCTTTCTCATCATCAAAATTTCCCCTGTCTCAAGAGCAACACGTAGACTTGCAGACTTTGTTCTCTCACACTCCTCTTCTTGAATTATTTATGCCCTCCTTTCAGTCCTCTTTTCTCCACTTGATGAACTACCAAAATTTTTAGGAAATTTCCATGAAGGATGACCATATTCATTACAATTATAACATCTCCCTACAAAAGTATTAGAATTTCTACCACCACTAAATCTACCACTACCGCAAAATCCTCCTCTTACATCAACATCTTTCTCCTTACCTTTACTTGCTTCTTCTTGTTCCTGAAATGGTTGCTTTGATGTAGGGATTGTTACTCTCCCTCTTGTACTAGCACCTCTTCCTCTAACAGATTTATCTTGCCATCTTTTGAGCTTTTCCTCCACCCTGATTGCCAATTGAAAATATTCCTCAACAGTCTTTGGGTTAGCAACAACAAGTTCATCTTGAATATTAAGTATGATACCACCTAGATATCTAGCCACATTTTCAACTTCATCTTCATCCCTTCTTGACCATATACTTAATTTATAAAATTCATCTGTATAATTCTTGACATCTAGATCCTTTTGTTTTAACCCTTGCAATCTTTTATACAATTGAACTTCATAATATTTTGGAAGAAACTTACCTTTCAGTTTTTGTACCATCTTGTCCCAAGAAGTTATCCTTGACTTTCCTTGTTTTCTCCTTTCTGCTTGCTCATAGTCCCACCATAGAAGAGCATGACCTTTGAGTTTAGTCTTTTCCACCTTCACCATCTGCTCATCTGAAATGTCTTCACTTTCAAAGTAATTTTCCATATAGCAGCTATCCAATCAAGCAACTCTTCTTCATTTAAATTTCCACCATAGGAAGATAAAAATTTACCTTCATTGAATCACCTTTTACTACCTTGAGAATATTTTCCATCCCCTGATCTTCAAGGTCTAGTTCCTCATCAACATCTTCATATTCTTCATCTTCCTCCTCTGTTTCAATTTCTTCATTCTCATCTCTTCTTTTCTTTGTCTCGAAGGCAACAAGCCTTTCCAATACTATATTGTGTGACTCTAGAAGCTTAGCATGCTTCTCTTTCAATTATTGCAACTCTCTAGTAGCACCAACACCCTTCAAAGGCATCTTCACAAACTTGTCTATTCACCTTCCAATCAATTTTCTTCAACCTACAAAATTCAACCACAAGAGACCTTGTCCCTGAGCTATGATACCACTTGATGTAAGAAAGGTGGTGATAACACACTTTCCAACTCAATTTGATTAGAATACAAAAAGGAATCAAATTCTTACAACACAAATCACTCCCCTTTTCACAAACACCCTCCTAGAGGCTTGTAGCCCTCAAAACCAAACCTTGGAAGATATCTTTTGGAGAAGGTCATAGAAAGGCCAATAAAATACCTCCTGAGACTCACTACAAAACCTATCACAACTTCCTAATAGAGTCTACAAGGTTTCTTTGACACAAAATAGAAAACCAATAGACTGCCTTGCTTTTAGGCTACTCAATTAGCCCTCTTTTACAAAGGAGGTCCCTCCTAATCATCAAGTTATCACTCAAAACCTTTTGAAAAACTCAAATTGTGATGCAAAACCATAGATTCCTCAATCATTTCAGAGTTTCATGACCACTAGACCACTGATCCTTGAAACCCTCTCTTTTCATGCAAACTACCTAGGGTTTATTGGAAATCACAACTCCAGGGCTCTCCAAACTCAAAAAATGCATCCAACAGGTTCAACTAGTTCTGTAAAGACTCTCTAAACCTTCACAACATTAATTCCCTCAAAAATTTAGCAAAACCCTTCTCAAACCCACCATTTTCACATGGGAAAAAAAAAATTTATTAGGCCTAGGGGATCATCCCCAAACTAACAACTCATTTCCCTATTCCCTCCAAACAATGTAAGCACCTGCCATACCATATGACATGCCATTCCTATGAGTAATAGGACATAATAGTGGGAGGAATTTCTTAATTCATTATTTAATCCTCAAACAGAGCACTTACTGGCCTGTTATAGGCAGTTTTTAGAAAACTATATAGATCTCTCTCAAAACTTGATATTAAACCATCAAAATGGATGAAAATGAAATTTAATTCATGCTACCACATATTACAATGGTTTACAAAGAAAGTGCAGGTGGTACAAGACCATATAGTCCTTGAAAAGTTTAGAATTACAAAGAATAAGTAGAAAATACGTTGTATATTGATGGGAAATCTTCATATACAAGCTTCAACAATCAGGTCCGAGCCTTCAAGAGGATTTATATACATATTCAATTCAAAAACCTACCATCAAATGCCTATAACTGTCCAATAAACTACCATGACCCTTCATATTCAAAAGTTGCATTTTTGACAATTTTGCACTTGAATACATTTACATCTCTTAGCAAGTTTTGCTAATCTGACACCTAAGACACAAAACACCCCCAATTACATATTAAATGGTATTTTTAGACCTTATTTTGCATAATAGAATCAAATAACTCCAAATCCCTATTATTAGGTGGGTCCAGGGATTTGGGTATAGGTTTAGGTTTAGATTTGGGGATAGGTTGGTCAAGTGATCAAATTTTTTCAATAAGGTTTAGGTGCTCCTACACTAGATTGCAGTTTGAAATTTATTATGTTATTCTATTAGCTCATCCAAATTTTTAAGTACTTGGTCATTCACATTTTATTTGGCCATCAATTCCTTTTTTTTCTCCATTTTTGGTGCAACAATCTCTTGTGCTCTTGAAAAACATCATATGTTTTATTGTGAGTTGCACAAAATTGATTAGCCTATCCTAGTACTTTCTCAAATCTCCTTCTGATTAGTTATGTGGCCATATCAAACTTAGTGATCTTCATATTTATTTCCAATTCATCATATTTCTTTTGAGCTATTTCATTTTTACGCTTGCAGTATATGGTTTCTGACATAGCTTCTAGTACCTTATTCTCACATTCCACCAATGGAGAGTATGTGCCTGAAGAGAAAGGTAACTTATCCTTATATTTGACTACTTCCTACCGTAACTTCTCATTCTCAAAAATATAACTTTTTTTATCTTTCACTAATTTTTCAATTTGTGCCTTGGTAAATTTTGCAACATTGACATTCAGGTCAGCAGTCTCCATGGGATCAGTGTCTCACACTCTCTGTACAAGAAGATGGTTGAATACTTGACCAGGCTCATTGATAATAGTAGGCCTTTTCTCTGGTGGATATAAGGACCAAATTAGAAGAGTGGAATTATCAGGGTTGTATCCAAAACCAATATAGATATTGTCACATGCTTCAGTAGTCAATTGCAAAAAATTGTCTTGCCTTTTCCTCAAACTATCAAATACAATGGTAGAGATGATATCCCATCCTGGTATGAGCATAACTCCAACCTCCTGCAACAACTCTCGCTCCCTTTCTGGAGTAGTTTTCTCCATCTATTGATCCACTTCCTTTTGTAACTCATCTAGGACATCAACTTCTCTTTCAGGAGGGATTCCTTTTACTCTTTCTCTTATTATCTTACCCTTGTATTCATAAACAAACGCCTTGAACTCAGAAGACTTGAAAAAGGCATCATCTAAAGTGAAATTTTGACTTGCATTGTGCTTGATATCATCAAAAAGTTGATTCGATGCCTCAAACACAACAACACCCCTTTCAGGCGGAGGTTCATATTTCTCAATAATAGGTTTGTTTTTCTGTACAAATTCAACTTCATCCTCAACATCTTCCTCACTTTCTATATGTGTATCAATAGAAAAATTGATGTTCAGAGTAGGTTGTGGTGATATGTGACAAAGAGGTGTCACATCCTTAGCTTGTGTTACTACAACATCTTTTCTTCTCTTGAACATTGAAGAAGGTACATCCTTGGTCAATTCATTTTCATGTTGAAGCATCAAGTCCATTCTCTCCACAAGGTCTTCAATCTCATGAAAGGCCCTAGTGTATAGTGGATTGTGACTCCTTTTCCATGCTTCAACGATCATTATCCTATTATATAGATCCCTTCTTCTTGATGCATGGCATTCATTAGTGTTCTTGATTAAATCACCATCTACAAATAGCTCATGTTTATACCATTTCAATTTATGTGTCAACTTAGCATTGTTGATGAAATGCTCAGGGTCAAACCATTTTTGTTTGTTTCCTTTGGGTAGATTTTAATGATCCAATTTATCATCAATAGCTTCATATCATTTATCTGAAACAATAGTAAAGTCACCAAAACAGAGAGTACTTGGCATAAGGGACTGTCTGCTATAAATTTTCAAACATAGGAAATTTGAATAAGCCAATTGTCTAACTATTTCCAAGTATGCCACTCGATCTGGAACTATCCTTGGTAAGAGGACTGGTGCTCCTTCAAAACTGTAAACCCTAATATTGGTATAGTCCTCATAGACATACAAATCTCCCCAATTGTGGTTTACATTTCCATCTTGTTCTTTCTCTTTAGGTTATAGAAACCTTTGTATTTCTGATGACCAATTATAATCACAAGGGTGACCGAGAACCTTGTTGATTGGCTTCACAAAATTTCTTCAAAATAGAGGTAATGCAATCTAGTACACCTACTATCCCATATCAAAGTCCACATATGTACTAGCCTAATATTTCCATCATTGTCTATCTCCCTTAATCATAAATGATCACTCCATAATCCAATAGATTGTTGTTCATATAGGATTAGATGCATAGCAATGAATACCATTTGCAATAGATGCTACTATTTTTCTTAATGGAATTCAACACATTATTGAGGGCTTTAGCCAAATATTCTATGTAATTAAGAGGTCTAGCATCCTGATTTTGTATGTCTCCTGCTAAAACCATTGGGGCTATATACATTAGGGCGGGTACATCTATTCCCAAGACCTGACTATCAGAGTAGTGAGTGTATTGAAAATACTCTATGAATAATTCAACTGAGAATGGGGGGTGTTCAGTTTCTGAAAACCTTCTGAGTCTATTCCCTTCATCTTGGGGTCTGTGCAAGAGTAATCTCCATCTTTGATAGCTAACGCCCATATTTTGGTATTCATCCAGAAGGTATCTGATTCTAAACTTCATGGTCATACTCAAATCCAGTTGAAAAACCATAGAAATGTAATCTCGTGTAATGGGTATAAAAGGAGACCCATCTGACATGTAGATCATATGAGTCTGAGGGTTATACATTTTTTCCAGTGACTTCATCAATTCCACATTGATAAACACATTAGGTACTACTAGTTTTCCCAAATTAAGCCTCCATGGGTTAAATACTGGCCTATGCCTGCACATTTTCTTGTAATGGTATATGAACAGGTTGTAACCTCTTTTTTCAGTCCACACATCTCCTAACCCTCTCTATTTATCCTCTAACTTTTCAGCTCCCAAGCTTAATTGGACATTTCTTCTAGACCTCAATCTAGAACCAAGACATTGGTCAATTAAATCTTGATTTAAATGTTTGGTGTCTATTTTTTCCTTTTAACTTTAGATCATATTTCTGATTTACTTTCCATTTGTTTATAGAATGATACAATCCTTACTTTATGCGTATTCTTCAAATAGTCTGAATAGAATGAATTCAATTCAGCCTTGGTTACTTACTTGAGCTAGTCGTGTTCCTTTTGGTTCTTTGTGTCCACAATCACCACTAGATTCCTGGTCTCTTTCCTCCTTAAGTGTAATAGAATTCCTCAAACTAAAGCAAAGTAGATTGTCTATCTGTAACTTGCTCAGCTCTGGTTCATAAATGTCAAATGATGCCAACTTTCATGTCATTTCTGCTATCTTTGAATGTCAACTATTGATTTACTTTCCATTGCCACCAATTTATTTCTTCGAGATATCATTTGTCATATCACCTTAAGTGAGTTTAATGCTTTTGCTGCATTGAAATGACTAATTTCACACCTCTTTCAATATTCATCTCTTTCTCTAATGAATGCTAGGTTCTTTAATCTTTCCGGACCTCAAAGGGACCTCTTATGGCTTCATACTAATAACATCATGTCTTCTTGAAACCCCCCTTTGTAAGTGGTTTCTTTGATATTCCTTTATGTTCACAAATTTATAGCGGCAATAAATGTCATTGCTTTATTAGGAGGACCGATATCGTTATTCTCCCAAAATGCATCCTTCCTTTCGAAGGAATTTTTGGTTCAATTGTTCACTTTTTTCTTTGGGCTATCGAAGGGATTGATCTTTGAATTTTACAGATATAGATCCCTCTCATTGATATTTTTCTTGGTTGATATGTTGTTCTTGGTTTTCAAGAAGATTAGGAAACAATTGCTCTGATGTTTCAGAACCCTTTCATATCCTTTCTAACTTTCTTCGGTTTTCTTCCACAATGAAGGCTATCGGTTTATCGAAGAGATAACTCTCCTCATCTTGTGAATATATATAGTGCTCCTCAATAAATTCTCCCCTTTTATCTATATCAAAGGGACTCATGAGTTACTTATTTTGAAATGCCAAAGTCTCTTCGATTTTCAGGTCTGTGTGATGTTCTTTTGATATTTTATTTTCATCTCGACACATTGTTGAATAATGTCCAAGGGGGAATGCTGAAGTATTGAAACATTTCATTCTTTGATAATCAATGTATCAGGTTGTCAAAGAGATCTGAAATATTAGCCCCCGATGTATCGAAGTGCCTTCGATAAAATTTTGATCCGATTGTCATGGGGAGACAAAAATAGGTTTTTGCTGTTTCACTTCATTGCTACTTCGAAGAGACCCTGAAGTGAGCCCTGTCGATGTGATGTAGTCGTGGCAACATAACTTATCTCTTGCATGGGTAGGATGATGAATGCAAATTTATTAAAATAATGACTAGGGGGTGGGTAAGAGGAATAGTCTAAATGATAAATTTTAAAAAAATGGCGGACTGGGTGATGGGGCATTTTGGTAAAAATGAAATTGTGTGGAAAATGAGACACATTTTTGTAGTCCTAATAGGTACAATGACATATGGGTTGTAATACAAGTAGTATACATTTCTCTTTTTGTGGATACATAGATGCAAACTATGCAAGTTTAGTGGATAATAGTAAGTCTACTTTAGGCTTAATTTTCTTTTTAGGATCTATTCTAATATTTTAGGGGATAAGAAAGAAAGAAAATTTTCTCACTCTTCCACAAAGGTAATATATCATGTTGTAGGTGGAGTTGTCTATGTGGTGATATGGTTACGTTACATTTTAACAAGTATGGGTGTTCCTAAGGTAGGTCCTACTACTTTGTTTTGTGACAATCATGGTGTATTGAAGCTTGTTTGAAAACATGTTTCTCATGAGTGTGACAAGAATTTTAAGATTCAAAGTCACTATATTCCTACGCATGTTTTGTAATAAAATATTGAGCTCAAGTTTTTCTTAACTCAAGAGCAATGTGTTGACATGCTGACCAAATCTCTTGTAGCGATGATGTTTGAATCTTTTTTGAACTTTATTTAATGTTTTCTTGGGAATATTATGTAAAGGGGGGATTCTTATAATATAATTTATTACATCATTTAAATCATATTTTTAATCATTTTTTCATACAGACATTTGTTGATTAGTTGTTTTTGTTAAATTGAATTGTTATTGTATTTATTTTATTACTACTCATTGAATTCGATCATTCACTTTCACTCATTAAAAATTAGTGATGTTTGAGAAGAAGAGTATCATTAGATTTTTCATATTCCTTATAGATTAAAATAGGAAATTTCAAGGTCACATGCACTCCATTAATGAAGGAAGAAGGAATTTTTGGTTTTTTGGGATTTTGATAAAATATAGGAAAATATAATTTAAGTTTTGATTTGAGTGTTTTATTTAGTGGATGAAATTATTTTCAATGTAAAATGAAATTATGAATCTTTAAGAATCATGTTGTTAAAGTTATGTATAGATTTGTGTATCATTCTTGAATTGTATGTTAAAAGTGTTAAGAATTTAGGATTGTAGAATATGGTAGGAAATGAGTGGTTTTCACCATTTTCCATGGTAAAAAGGGTCCATACGAATAAATATTTGGAGATTTCAACCAAGTGAAAATATAATAAAAAATCAAATGAATTAAACTATTAAATAAGACACTTCTATGCAAGGGTTAGAATACTCTTGGAGGATCAATATATTGATAAGGGATGTGTCACAACTTTTAGAGTTGGTGAATTCCATGAGTATATTCATTGAGGATACTCTACTCTCAAACTCCTTACATAAACATTGAGTGAAAGTATTTGCAATCCTTTTTGTATTCCTAGGATTCTCATCCTTCTCCTTTGATTGATTCTTATATTCAACATTGATGTGATCATATAATGAGTTTAATGTGAATGTTCCATTGTGTATTTAAATATTGTAGTACTATCCTATGTAAGTGTATTTTTTGAGTGATATAATAGTTCTTGTTTTATGTAAGTGTGTAAGAATCCCTTTGAATTTGTCCCTCAATATGGTGGGCTAGGCTTAAAAGTACCACAAGGTTGAGTGACATTGTAAAACTTGGGGTGTAAAACCTTGTCTCGCAACCTAGAGGATGATGTAATACTGCGGAAGCACAACTAATTTTTTTTCCTTAAAAGTTAAAACAAGATGAGTAAAGTATCCTACTCTAACCACATACATCCTTTAGGCTATGTAACGCGTCTACATTTGAACACCATTACTTATAAAATTTCACCAACCATAGCATATGTATATTAAACTCAAGATACAACTTACAACAAGGCATTAAACTATTGCAAGATAAATCTAACACCTAGAAATGTATTGAACATATTTCCACAGATACAACACCATTAAATCCAATAATGAATAGATCATAAATAATATTACAATTACATCACAAAGGTTCACCTCTATACAAATGAGGTATTACAATTATTCATAATGATCCACCGTTACAATAAAGGAAGAGAAGAACAACTCCAGAGAACCACACGAGCTCCTCAAACAAGAAGATCTCGCCATCACGAATAGAAAGAGAAACTCAACAGTGTAAAAGGCATGCCACCCAACCATCTGGTACCCGTAGGCCCAGCCCTAGTGCTAGGAGATAGTAACAGGAAACCAAGACAACCTATTACCTCTAGACACATGCAATATACAAAAATACTCATAGAACAGATAAACAAGAATTAGGGTCACATTGCTTCCAGAATCACTAAATCAAGTACAATTAAAATACAAATAATCTGACTATTGACATAGGAGGAGTGTCATCACAAAGGTTGCATGGGTTGTCCAAAGAAGATCTTCCTAGGTCTCAGCCCCCTCTAGGGTTATCTTGGTAACCTCTCACGATTCTAGCCCAACATGCACACTAGTGCAGAATTGGTTATCTTTCGAGAAGACAAGATAACAATCTAGCCATTCTAGGCCTTCTTGAATCATCTCAAGTCTCATACAAGCCCTTGAGCCAATGAGCGAGGCTAAATATCTTATTGTATGTGTTAAGATAATAGATTATTTAATTCCTACTTGATTATACTGACTCCCACATGAGTTGTCATGGGACCACTTTGTGTCCCGGCCCTTGCTGAAAGCCACTCCCCTATCGACAACACATAACTCAAACTACATGCCAAGGGTAGACTGTGCACTAAGAACTGACAAAAATAACCAATACACCTCAAAAGGTAACACATCTCTATGGATGTCCAATACAGAAACCCAATACGTGCACTACCCAAGAAACTCAAAGGGTGAACTAAAGTTACCACAACCCTTCCACAATTACAACTCTGGAAGACTTAGATTCACATAATGACAAACACTTCCCCCCCAATTCACAATTATAGATACACATTCTTTTAAATACAAATTCAAGAAAATAACCATCACTATCCTTCGGATTTCCTAAATCCATTACAATCACCTTCACATACTAAAACACACCATTTAAATATAATTCTATTCAATAATTTCATACTGTTCTAAAACAATAGTTTAGTTTTCCAAACCACAATTACAGATGAACAAATCTCAACCTTATAATTGAAATCACTTCATTAAATAGATACAAATAATACTCCCATGCACTTAACCATTCCATATTTCATTAAAATAAATAATTTATTATCAAATATTTAAATATATCTATATATCTATATATAATTATATATATATATATAAATATATATATATACAACTATATATGTATATATACAAATATAATAAACATATTACTTATAAATAATATTAAATACATTTAACTTAAACACATATTATATATAATAAATATATATAATATATAACATATATAATATATATAAAATTCATATTAATTCAAAATTCCCAGCAAACAAAACAACCACCGCATACACATGCACCCAGGCGTTGCCCTGGTCGCGGACTCCCCACGCAGGGTTCGCTGCTTGTGGGCAACGCTTCCCCCCATGCGGGTGTGGGGAGTGTTGCACATAGTAGTGTACCCCAACATGGGTGTGGCTAGGGTTTCGAAACCCCCAGCCCCCATTCACTATCAATTTTTTTTTTTAAACAAATAAAAACCTACGGTGACGAAATTTTGCCGTACGACGATTTCGAATTCGTCTCTTAATAAATTCACAGTGCTATTAAAAAAGGCACAACAATATTAATATAAGATATATAAATATATATGTATGCATATATATTGTAATATATATGTATATATATATTCTTATATACAATTAATTCAATCATAGGTTGAAGTTGAGCAATAATATTTCACATAGGAAATTTTTTCTACAGAAAGCTATAAATTTCATTTTTCCTCAGATAACCAAAAGAATAGGGAAACAAACAGAATGACAGTTTTTCCAAGAGATCTAAATTTCTTTTGCATCAATTTATTTTGAATGAACAATAACACAGAGAATTTTAATTGTTTTCTACAGAGGTTCCTCTTTCAGGAAATCTTTTAAACAGAAAAACATAAGAGCCTCTACAGTATTGAAAATTATTCTCCTAAACTTTTCCAAATTGCATTATAGTAATATAAACAACTTTTCAATTCAAAATTCACTAAAATAGTAAAAAAACCTATTCCAGAAGAACTGTTGCCTATTCCAGAAGAACTGTTGCCTATTCTAGAAGAACTGTTGCCTATTCTAGAAGAACTGTTGCCTCTTCCAGAAGAACTGTTGCCAAGCTTCTCTGCAACTTCAAATTGCCAATGTAACCAAAACTTCCTCCAGTAAATTTGCGTCTTTCCAGAAAACACACAATACACAGCCAAGAATTCTACAGTAAAATTCTAAAACAAATCTTGAGAGAGATCCACAATTTCCTCACCAATTTTCCACAACCCACACAAAACTCTCGTGAAACAACTTTCTTTTCTTTTCCCTAATATCTCTTCTGAGAATGAATTTTCAACAGATAGATAACAAATTCCTAACTCAGAGTTATTTCAACAAAATATCTTTTCCCTTAACAACTCAGATATTTTCCCATTCACATGCATTTAAATATAATAATACAATTTACTAATTGCAACCAATTTAAATATTCTTATTTATTTAATGACTGTTTATTTTTAATAATAAAATTTACTCAACAACATAACCAAATTAAATTAATTAATTAATTTATTTATTCTAAAGCCTTCACAACATAATTCATTTAATTAAATATTTAAATTAAATACACATTTAATCTATCAAATCAAATTTGCACAATAATAAAATACCCAAAACAACAATGATTAAAACTAAGACCAAACTCAACTGATGACACACTGTACTAGGGTAAAGGTATGACTAGGTAGCCCATTACTATCTCCCAATATTACTATTGAGTAGTGGACACGCTCAGACCTGTGAAACCAGGTGAAGCTAATGTCCTATACCTACAATCCTATAAACAAGCAAATTTTGCACATGTATACAAATAGTAATTCATACACACCGTGAAGAGAGAATCACGGAAATCACAAGGTACTCGCAAGTGAGTGATGCAATACTATTCGCTTCACCAATACAATGTCACATCAATTGATGAAATAATATATCAATTAAACTACCATAAGCAAATATAGCAATGTCATCACAACTAAGCATCTATGCAAACATAAAGCATATTAACGAAATCATCATGCATATAATGTGTCATCACATCAATATAGTCTATCATCGCTCCACTGTCAGTGATAGAATAACCACAAAATAAACATAGTCTAACAAAGTATCCGAGCTATCAAGAAAACCTAACAAATCAGAGGGGTGTCACGTGGGGTTTTAGATATCTCTATGTTATTGGCTTGCATGTTGGGAGTTTGACCATATTGTGGTTATGGTAACCATTATCGTTATTGCACTCACTATTTTATTATTTCTATTATATCTATTTAGTTAAAAGAGTGGATATTTCTAATCTTCTATTTTCTTTGGATCCATGTACTTTGTGAGGTTGTAATATGGCTAATTAAAATCCCACAAACTCATGAATGTATCTTGAAGATCATTAAAAAATATATCAAAGAATGATAAAGTTATCCCTTGTCTCATTAAATGTGTTCCTTACTATTTTCCTATCATAGATATATATTTATTTGATTCTATTTTGGTCAAGGAAATTTTTTAGGTAAAAAATATGACCTCATACTCACATAGGTTCTAGGTCCATATTTGATCCCAAACTTTGCTATTTGTAGGTAAATTATAAATTGGTTCAGCACATTGAAAGCATCAAATGGGATTCAAGACTTGGAATCCTTAGGTCCATGTCAATGGGTTATAGGAATCAAAGTGGGTATACCATTTAAAATAATTTCCTAATTCTAACGTTAAGTCCAATATCTACATTATTGAAGTTCTAAGGTTAGGGATAAATTTGAACTTGGGAACAAGTCTCAAGATCATGAGGAAATTTGACATCTAAAATTTATTCATTTTCTATAGGTATAGTTTGTGGGTTGTAGTGATCATAATGAAAAAAATGTTCAGAACCCAAGGCTCCAAGTTCTAATAGGGGTCCAATTACCACAAAGGTCTTTATCAGTTTCATGTTGTGGTATAGATGATATAGGGTGGAGTTATGAGGGGGTTGTGAAAATTACCAAGTCCAAACATGAAATAAAGGTTCACAAAGGATTTTTTGATGTTTTTGTGGAACCCAAAGATTGAGAAAAACCTAGGACTTGGAATAGGTCCCAAGTCTTAGTGGGGGCCTAAGGTTAGCATGTATTTAAATTTAGCAATATAATTCAATAGATGATGGGTTCTAGAATAAAAACCAAGTTTCAAGTGTAAATTGGATCCTAAATTTTGACATGTAGTCAGTCCCTCTTAAGAATCCAAAATGGATGTTTTAGATTTTATGATTATCATATCTTAGTGAAACTTGGATGATGGATTAGTAGAAATGTGAGGAAAGTAAACCAATGGTTTTGATTATCCTATTTCTCTTCCATTCAAAACTTGGTGGATCATCCCAGGGTTGATTTACCTCTTTCAATTATATCAACATATTTGTGCTTTTGTTTCCATGCTAAGTGTGTCACTATGGGTTGTAGGGGACACCTTGGAAATGATATTTTTTTAAGTGAGTATGTTATATTACTTTTGTTATGCAACAAAAAAAATGGTCTATGTTTTATGAACATTAATTCATTGAGTGAAATATTAGGGAAATACAATTTCCTTCTCAAGGTTGTTAGTCCACACATAATCCTATCATAGTTGAATGGGTTTCATTTCTTTCATTTCACCACTTAGGATGATCTTGTTGGAGTCAAAAAGACACTGAGAGGGGGGGGGTGAATCAGTGACTTAAAAGTTTTGACTAATTTTCAAAAATTCAAAAACATAGCTCAGATTTGATCTCAATATTTCTCTGATTAATGCATTCATGAGTTGAATGTAATCATTTATAAACAAAATTGAGAAAAGTAATAGACCCAACAGTGAACAGAAACAACAACACAGTAAAGCTGTGAGAACATAGAAGAACAAAGAGACACAAAAATTTGCCGAGTGGAAAACCCTCCTAGGGTATAAAAACCACTCCCGAAATGCCTTCCAGGCTTAATCTCTTAAACAACTGTTCACAATGCCTTATAGGCTGATTTTTGAGCACCCAATCAAGGAGCACCAACCCCTCGTTTAGAGATATCTATCTCAAGGAGTACCAACCCCTCAAATTATATTTCAGAACAATAATCATTTCTCAGAGGATTTCTCTATTTTCAGTTAAGCTCATAACTCTCTGCTTTCTCATCTACAGAATGTCCCAAAGCATTGAATTTAAAACATCTGATCTGTCTAAAAAAACCATAGTGTTTTCTAAGACCAAACCTAGGTATACTAGAATTCATAAGCCTACAAGTGCTCACCTTATGGCCAAATTTGTTGCAGAAAAAACAATGACCATAGAAGAAAGGATTGACTCGGTATGAAGATCTATTACCTCTTAAAGACTGAACATGATCCTTACCAAATTTTGAGTGATTTGAACCTGAACCTTTGACTTCAGAAGAGGGGTTTTGTTTTGCATGGTCAATTGAGCATTCACCCTTTTCAAAACCAACACTAGTTTTATCTTTGTACATATTATGCTTGCTGAGCATCTCATTCAATTTTAGAGTGCTTTCATATTTTTCAATTTCCTTCCTAAGAAGGACTACTTTTTGTTCTAGTTTTTGAATTTCTTGATCCTTATAGCTTACAGTCTCTCAAAGAGAGACTTCAACTCTTTTAGCTTCTTCAAGCTGAATTTTCAGAGACAATTTCTAGATCTGGTTTATGTTCTTGAGCAAGAACTTCTTTTTTGAGTTTTCTGACCTCTTGTAAAGCACATTTCAGTTCACTTTCAAGATCTACTTCACCTTCTTCAACATTATTAGTGTTTGAATCATTTTGCTAAGTAATTTCAGCCATGAAAAAAGTTTCATCTTCTTCTATAGATGAATCTTCAGACTCAATATCAGATTCATCCTTACTAAATATACTTTTCTTCTTTTTGAAATTGAAGTTTCATTTAGGTTTGAAGGCCTTCTTCTTAGGTAGTTTTTCAGTTGTCTCGTTGTCACAATTTTGATCATCATAGGGACACTTTGCAGCAAAGTGACCTATTTTTCCATAGTTAAAACATTTAAAGGGAAGTTTTCCCTTATATTTTCCTGATCCCTTTTTAAATCTTCTAACAAAATGGGATTCTTTAGAATCAGACAACTCTGATTCACTGACTTCAACTTTTTCTTTCTTTTTAGTGTTAAAGGCAGTTTCTTTTCCTGTTGAATTATTTTTCCTAGTTCTCATTTCATAGGCAATAAGTATTCCTTGCAGGCTGTCTAAGGTAAGTTGATCAAAGTGTTTCTTTTCTTCTAGGGCTGGAACCTTAGATTCAAATTTGGATGGTAAGGTTCTAACAACTTTTGTGACCACATCAAATTCAATAAAATCTTGACCTAGACCTTTCATTGCATTGACAATTTCATCAACTCTTAGGAAATATTCAGCCCCTTTTTCATCATCCTTATTTTCAACTCTTCAAACTGATGTTTGAGTGTAATGATTTTTGACGGTTTGACTTTCTCATTCCCTTGATATATAGTTTCAAGTTTTTCCCAGATATCATGAGCAGATTTGCAATGCATGACTTTAATGAACACATCTTTAGTTAACCCACAAAAGATGGCATGCTTAGCTCTAGCATTTGTTTCATACCTCTTTTTTTCAGCAGGATCAATGGGAATAGAGGCTGGTACATTGTAAGCATTTATAACCATACTCCAAACATCAACATCAAAAGAAATAAGAAAAGCTTCCATTCTAATTTTCTAGAACATGTAGTCTGTTCCATCAAATAACAGAGCTCTGGTTACAGAGGCTCTATCTTGAGAATGTTCCATTAAAAACAAACTCCAAGACCAAGATCAATCCAAGGTGATTAAAACCTATCAGAGGACCCTACGCTCTGATACCAATTGTTGGAGTCAAAATGACACTGAGAGGGGGGGGTGAATTAGTGACTTAAAAGTTTTGACCAATTTTCAAAAATTCAAAAACATAGCTCAGATTTGATCTCAATATTTCTCTGATTAATGCATTCATAAGTTGAATGTAATCATTTATAAACAAAATTGAAAAAATTAATAGACCCAACAGTGAACAGAAACAACAATAAAATAGTAAAGCTGTGAGAACACAAAAGAACAAAGAGACACAAAAATTTTCTGAGTGGAAAACCCTCCTGGGGTATAAAAACCACTCCCGAAATGCCTTCCAGGTTTAATCTCTTAAACAAATGTTCACAATGCCTTATAGGCTGATTTTTGAGCACCCACTCAAGGAGAACCAACCCCTCGTTTAGAGATATCTATCTCAAGGAGTACCAACCCTTCAAATTATATTTCAAAACAATAATCATTTCTTAGAGGATTTCTCTATTTTCAGTTAAGCTCATAACTCTTTGTTTTCTCGTCTACAGAATACCTTAAATATTCAATAATTGAATCCCTAAAATATTACATAGAGAAGAAATTTACAATATCTGCATCTTGTTATTCATATTTTATTGCAGAGTTTATCCATACATTTTCATACAGCCAAGGAATGATAATCTCAGAATTACAACAACCGAATGGAAAACATAGTTTTCTACTTCTATTTATAAATGCCAGAAAAGTAATAGTCTTCAGAAGTAACGGCTAAACAACCAACCAAAACAAGAGCCATTTCACCCAGCTTCTGAAACTTGTGAGATCATTTCTCTGCATAAAAAAAGCACAACTGCCCACCACAGAAAATCATAACTTCCAATGTATGAAAGACAATACTCAGACATGGCATCATTTATCATATTAGTAACAGAGATGCAGAGTGCAGTTAAAGAAAATAGTGATAATAAACCAGTATGTGCAGCATGAAACACATAAATAAAAATACCAGAAAAATCTGTAACTCCCATGGCTCCATCAACCACTGTCGAGCTTCCAGCCAGAGAGGCGCATCAAAAATAGCAGCCATACCATTCATTTCTAAACCAAAAATGAATTTCATCCTAACAATGTCGTTACAGCCAGCAACTGTAGTAAATAACAGTTTATGAAGCTTTCTCATGATGGCGGCCAGGCTAGGGTTCGATACCCAGCTAAAAGAATAAGCTCAAAAAGTTTTCCCTAACAAAATTTATTTTCAATCGATGACACGTTATGCCAAAGGCAACTTTAACACCAGACGTTCATCCCCAAAAACAATCGTTAGTCATCCCCTTGGTTCAATTCACTTTCGCTGTGACACATTAGAGTCGGGGAGAAGACATAACGAATACATCATGTCTCATCAATGGGCTTCCTTAGTATATTATGCATTCGCTGAAACATAATTAAAATTGAATGCTAATATAACTGTATGCACCAAATTATATGGCACAATGTATGCAAGCAATTTCCAAACACAGAGTGTCTCAAATGTAACTATCCATGTAATTGAAAGTATCGAATTGGGATTAAAGAAACTGGAGGTCCAAAACTAGAGACTAAGCAACCATGGCACAAGCAAAGGATGTCAAACTACAGTGAACAAGGTGTGATCATCCATAGAACATCAGATCTTTAGCCAAGTACCGAGGTGATACACATGCCTGCATAAGTCTACTATGGATAACTCAAGACTTTTTCCAATGAGGTTTTCATTTCGAGGTAGAAAGGACACATCATTCACTCAGATCGAAGGATTCAAACATTCCCTTTGGCCCATTTTAGAGGAAGCAAGGTGCACATTTCCCAATCCTAGATCTATGCATTAGTTTTGGCCGATTGTTCCAATACTCCAACATAGATTAGAAGGGAGAATTCAAAGTAACACATGTTGCTTACTGTAGCTTCAAACACAACACACATGCATATACATTGCTTACTACATAAAATAAATAGACCCAACTCATAACTATCAATAAAATATTGAGGATGGAGTTGAAACACGAGGGTGTGGCTAAGACAGGGTGAATGAATTGCCACTGCAGTCTGCATGTATACACAACTTATGCTTATCACCTTTTATAGCGAAGATCATGGATGAATGCGTGGAAAGCATTTCAACTGTAGAGAATCTATCTTAAGATTACTAATACAAAGTGGTGGCACTGAATGCCTCAATTAAATCTATCAAAGGATATTCAATTTATCAAAAGAGAAGGCACTAGGAGAAGTACCACAGACAAGGAACGATGATCAATTATTTGTAATTATTACTAGAAATTACTAAGGGTCTGGTAAAACAATGAAATCAAGCATAGGGTATAAAGGCATGGAAGAAAAATCAACAAAAAGAGAACATTTCATATACAGAGCAAGCTACTGGACGTGAACAATAAGGCTTATGAGACTAAGCATCAGCCAAACACAAGAATTGAAAGAAGAACAAGATTACCATGTTTACATTAGGAATTTTAGCTGCATAAACCAATCTTCAAGCTTACAATTCGAATGTTTAATGGGTACTATCATTCGCACTCTCTAATACATAGAGGTGAATTTGAATAAAATATATATAAAAAAAGAGAAAGTAAAGAAAAATGCCAGTGGAACCTAACTGAAGGTTTAAGAATTTCAAGTAACAAGAAAATCCAAATCGAATGACATAGAAAGGTCTTTAAAATCTTTAGACAATGCTTTTACGAATTGTTCAATTTCAGAAATTTACCAATAAATGTTTTTGTTTCCAGCAATAAATTCTTTTAGGAATTTATTTTCAAAAGAATTGGGACAACAGTGGAACCTGGTTTATTTGCTTGTCAGAGCTGAAATATTGATGCAGAGTTCTCCAAAATGCAGCTTACGGTTCCAAGTTCTTCTACAAATTCCCCAAATAGCCTCTCCCAAACTCAATTCAACCTTTTCCCCAAAAACTGGATGAGAAACCCCCAAATCCAAAAGAAAAGTTTTTCAAGAACAAGAAAATTGGTTCACATCCGAGAGGCAAGATTAGTTTCCAGAGGATCCCCCCAAAAGCCCCATTCTTTATACAATATAACTAATTTATTTACTACTCCATAATGCCATTATAGCATGCTCTTTCCTTTCTTTTATTATTTTATTCAATTTCCCATCCCTTGTTAACTACCACTTTTAAATATATTCATTTATATACGGGTATGTGTAGGATCATCATGGAAAAAACATGTCTTTAAGTGGCAAAAAAACCAGAAATATTAGAGTTAGGCAACTTGACGTAATTTTTTTAATAAGTTATCTATATTATTTCAAAAATATGTAAGAATATAAGTTGTATAAAATTTAGTGTAGTTTCTAAACTACTAGGTTTGTTTAAAAAAAAAAAATCTAATTGGTGAAAATTTGAAATTTCAATGTAATAGTACTTAAATTTCAGGGAAAAAATAAGTAGGTGTTTGTCTAACCACCCTAACCACAATAAAATGATAATTATTTTTTATAAGATTTTAGATATAAGTAGAGGACTCATGTCTCAATTTGTGTATATTTTTTTGTAATTTTTCCCAAGTAAATAATTAATTATGATTTTTTTATTATAATTTTTAAAAAATATAAAAAACTCGTATGTCTAACCACCTTAACTTGGTCAAAACTTCATGAAATTCAATTTTTATTTTATTTTTTCCTATAGTATACGAAACATAGAATGTGACACATGTTTTGGATTCAAAAAATGTGATACCATTTGAAAGCTATAGACATTTTTCAATCAGTCTATCAATCAGGACTTTAGTCGTGATTTGAATAGAAAATGAATAATAATTACTTATTAAATTCAAAGTAAAGCATAATATATATTGGTGGAAAGCTGAGAATCTCCTTTAAAACCCCTTTTTTTTTCATCAATTTTGGATAAAACAAAAGTCATCAGCCACATACCCATCATATTGCCACTTTTTGGCCCATCATGATCCTGCACATACCCATACGTATCCTTATTTATTGCACATAATAAATCAACTCAATATATTTTATTTGTTAATTTAATCTTTCTTTTAAATTGTTTGCACAATTGTATTTATTCTAATATTTCTCTATTACTCATACTTTTAATTTATTTAAACCAATTAAAACATTAATAATATTTTATTTATCAAAACCACAATCATATTAAAGCATTTATTTCAATTTATCAAAATACCTTTTTAACTACAAAAATATTTATTTTAATATAATAATAATTAGTCAAAGCACAAATCAAATAAACTAAACACCAATCAACCTTACAGACAACACTGATAGGGTGAATCACGGAGGGGCACTACAATAATATAAAAAATACATCACCAAAAACCAATTAATGATTTTAGGACCTAACTCTCCCTTCTCTATTTTGATTTTTTATAATTATTAGATAGGATAAATATGGTTAGCATAAAAAACACACCTTCTCAATTAAAGAAATAACGAGGCTATTCCAAAAATAACAATAGTGTTATGGAAAGCTAATAAACCATCCTTATGATTTATGACATAGAGCTCTAACAATGAATTGATTCCACATGTATTCATCATTGAAAATAAAATCCTCCATGCAATTAGAGAATTCATCAACTTGTAGCTTGACCTCATTGGAATCTAGCTTGCCAAATGTAGGAAATATATATATGATTATTTTGGTCATTGTTTAAATAAATTATAGTTAACCCATGATAGGTCCAAGTACTTAGTATTCAAATGGGATAAAGGGATTTTGAGAAACTTAGTTCTTTTTGGCAATATGTATAATATTATATTGTAGCCTAGATTAAAGTAATTTATTTATATTTCAATTTCTTTTTAATGTCTAGTAGATTCATCATGTTTTGTTAGGGATACACATAGGATTTGGGAATGAATAAGAAATGGAGTATGACTACCATAATACTATAAAGATAATTTACCATAATATTTTATGTCATAATAATACAAAAATAAGCAAGGATTGAATAATAGGGATAAATATGCAAAGGAAAACCATTACCAATATGTTTATACCTAAAATTCATGGTTACAAATTTATAATATGCTAACATAGTACCACCTCAACTTAAGATACAACTTTGTGGTCTAATCTAATAGATTATAAAAGTATAAAAACAAAAAAATCATGATACTAGAGTCACCACCCCAAAAAATGAGGAAATCCATGGATTAGGAGATGCCCCTAAGGAAATAATATAATATAGGTTGTATTCCACTAGTAGATTCAATAAAAAGTTAACTTGTTAATGCATCTTATCAACAACACCATTTCTTTTGGTTTAATTTGATGGCATTCCAACTGCAAAAAAAATGTAACTACAAATATCTCCAAAAAATGGGGTCTTCAATTTAATTTCTAGATTAAATTTGTCCCAACAATGATATCATTTTATTTGTGTAAGTTGATTGGTTACTAGCTACACACAAATAAACTAACAACTACATATAACTCCAACTATTAACATCTTTAGGATTATATCTAGAAGAAAATATCCCCCCACAAAAAAACATTTTTTTTTCTCAGAAATGTGGCTCAATAATTACTAAGGGATTGCAACATTGGAACAATAATTATGAGTGTGTATGTTGATATTTATCTTTGGGTTCAAATAAACCTAGGAGAGTATTTCCCAAAATTATCCTAAATAAGGATTCTATCAAGAATAATTAAAATACTAATAAAAAAAAAACTATATCCAATGTATGTTTCAGCTAAAAATATATGACTAGGCCAAAGAATAACTAGTTGTATGAAAGGCCTGTTTCAGTAAGTTGATATTTGCAACTTTGTGTATGCACCTAAAGATAACAATATTATAATATCCTCACAAATTACTCCAATTATATTTCATTAAAAAATTTAAGGTTTAGGCATGCATGACATGATCCTCTAACTATCTAAGTAGTTTTTGATCACTCAAGATGATCCATGAATTAAAATACTAGAGATCATTGACATAACGTAGGACCCCTAATCTACTCCAAAACTAACAAGGGTAGATAAATAGTTAATTTGAGCAATGTATGGATCTTTATAAATCAATCTAATTCTTACTCTATTAGTAATAAAATCATGATAATGCAAGAGAGAAGAGGATACACCTATAGAGAATAATGGAACTAGATACTCACATGTGTATATAAATAATTGAAACGGGGAAAAATAGGTTTATGGTGTGATCCAAAATGGATTGATGAACAATGGACCTATTTTCCTCTATGTCATTAGGTAATGAGATCCCCACAAAGAATTGACTAACAACCCTTAGGTGAATCAACTCAATGTGAGAATCTTCAGAGTTCCTTTGCTTTGAGTACAAGGGTCAAGTTCAAACAACACTTTTGGGAGAAAAACTAGAAATAGAAAATAAACCTAATTATGCCAATTCAAACTTGAAACAACACTATGAAACTCAATATTAACAAAAACAAAAAACTAATTACATATCTGAGAAGGGCAGAAAGGTGTTTACCAGTCACCAAAAGTCACTTTTTGAAAAAAAATTGGGACTCATTCGCCCATGGGTGAATGGGTATTTTGTTAGGGTTTTCAAAAATCTTTTGGGAGTCTTTGATGCTAATCTTTAGCTTCTTATTTGTCCAGGTTTCATTGTCAGAAATTTAGAAATCAGACTTGTATGCTAGATTCCATGATTTGACAACAACTTTGACAACTTTGACAACTTTTTCAATCTTGCACTTCAAAAGGTCTTCAATCCTTCTTCAACCTAAATTTGTAACACACACATAAGAGGGGATTTTTTATTTTTTCTTGGTGAATGAGGTTTTTCTTGGTCAAACCCCATGTTGGTAATTAAACCTTGAATTGAAATAATACATGAAAGAGGGAATGAAGAATGAAGAATGCTATATTACCACTCAACAAACCCTTGAATAAACCTTGGTAATGGAAATCTTGGAAAGTATGAAACTTGCATGAAATGGCTTCAATGGATGTGGATCTTGATGCTTGAATAATTCTTTGAATGCTTGAACTTGAATCTTGAAAACTATATCACAATGTTAGCTCCAAAAACATGCATGATGCAAGAATAATTTGGCATGATGATTGGATCTTGAATGCTACAATAAATCTTTAATATATATGCTCTTGAATTCCTTGATAATAGTATTTTCTCATATGAAATTTCACCTCTTGCCAGATATTTTGAATTGAAAAAATAACCTTGTATTTATAGGTATGTATCCTTAATTTCCTGAAATTCAAATATCACAAGAAGACATTGAAATATGGATTTGGGGACCTTAAAATACTGCCAAAAACATATTTTAAATTTAGGTTCAAATGTCTAGGGAGGACCCATTCACCTATTGGAAAATGGGTCCCAGGTCCCTATTCCTAGAACACACATTACTCAAGGTAAAGTAATATGTATTAGCATTAATTATTGTCGAGTTTCCCCTTTGGAAAATGTAATTTATTAGGCTTGTGGATGAATAAAAGGGCTTATTAAAGCATAATTAAGCTTAATTTAATTAAGAGGGCCCATAAAAGTGTGGAAATGTAAGGAGATACATTTTTCAACACTAAATTAAGGCATTAGTAAGTCCATTTTATTAGGAGGGCACAAACAAGTGTGAAAATGTAAAGGGATACATTTTTCTACACTACAATAATATAACTTTTTGTGCAAATAGAAGTACATAATAATATAATCTCAATGTTACAAATACCCATATGGAACATAAGAAATACCATTACAAAATAATTTAAATTGAATTATAAGCTATAACACATTTATCTAACTCCGATAATATGTGTACCAATAAAACAAAAAGATAGGATCCACAACTATGTTTGACCACCCCATGAATAGTTATATACTACCACGGATTAATTATCCATTCACATGAATTATGTTAATCATATTCATTATGTTCTATTATCATTTTGGTTTTTTCAATGGTTTAATTGACCTTTTTGAAGAATAAGAAGAATCAACCCCATCCTTGATCAAATCTACTTTTAAAATCATATCTTGTAGGATTTCAAAATATATTTTGGCACCTAATAACTTGGTCATTTTTCCTTTTCCCTTTGTGACCTATAAAATTTCTATCATGAAAAATTGTCTTATTCTAAATACTATCCTTTTTTTTTATCAATGGATCCTAATATTGATTGAATATTTGAAATTTTCATCCCATTTGCTAGCTCTAGGCTCAAGGTCTCTTTATTTTTTTGCATCCATCCTTGCCACATTTTATTCCTACTCTTGTTTACCTATCTTTGTGCACTACTATTTCTATATTTTCTTGTCTGATTCTTATACCTTACCATATATTCCCCTCCCTTGAGGCCTTCTTTTCATTCTTAGTTACGTCTATCACAATCATTCCCTATTGCACCCTTCTTTTCTATATCCTCCCATGCATCCTTCTCTTTTTTATTCTCTTATTTCTTGAGTCTCTTAGACCTCTATATATTCCTAGCATATTCACCCACAATATTGTGCTATTTTTCTTATCCCCTATGGCTGCCACTTATGCTCCTTTCTATCTTTGTTCTTCACATACCCTTTATATTCGTGCTTCCACCACTACACCCTTCCACCCTCAATTTAGTGGTGTAATTGACTACCATTGGTTCAAGGAATTTGTTTGACTACCTCATGATTGATTTTTTTTTTATTGCTTTAGCTTAGTTATTTGTTAATTTATATTACTTTCCTTGTTTTCCATTCAACATTGCACTCCCATATTACACCTGCATTCATGAAAATTCATTGCTTATAGACTATCTCTACCTTAGACATTTGTCCTAACTATTTCTCCTTGTTGTTCTCACCTTTCACAAAAATACCTCAATTGATTCCCCTTAACACTTGTTCCCTTTATTGTTTTGGCCTTTGACTATGCTTAGTCTTGGTAGACCTCTAAGGATGTTCCTACATCAAATAAAGTATGATGGATTTAGCCAAGAAGATGTGGGAAACACATATATGGAGGGTAATGGAGAGACACAAAGCTTAATGGAAGTGTGGATGGAGGATATTAGTTGATAATGGTGTGTAGGAGGCTAATGTTGATCCGAAAACACTTGAGAAGAATCAATGGAGAATCCAAAGGTTTTTGTAGAGATAAATTAGTAAAATAGTGTTGTTCGAAGCAATAGTGAATAGGAACCTTCAAAATGAATGTGAGAAAATTTATAAATTGATTATAGCTAAAAAATTATTGAAAACATAATAAAAATAAAATTATAATGTGAGTGGAAACAAAAATTGAAATTTGAACTTGAACACTAGGTTCTAGAGTCTACTATTATCCTTTAAGTCACCACTCTCTCTAACATCAAGAGCACAATGATAACAATACTTATAGTCTATTAATGTAGCAATTATATATTAATGAGAAAAAAATACTATCTCAAATTAAAATAACTATTGGGTGACTTCAATTATAAAGGATGAAAAGATGGCGAGTGGGGAAGGCTAAAAAATTGCAGGAGGATCAAATGTAGAGGAAAATTAGGTCGGTGTTAGTCAGCGCGATATCTAGGAAGAAGATTTCCAAGTGAAGAATTTGGAAAGGAAAGGAGCGTGGTTAAAAGAGGTCGAGCACAATGTTTCCTTGGAATATCTGTGGGAGCAAGTGACAAATGAAGGTTGGTGCCAAAATTCAAACAGGATGAGAAGGTGTGATCATAATGCGCATGTTTGGAATGGACAAAACTGGAACAATGGAAATAGACACAACCATAAAAATAAAAGAGAAAATACCCACAGTGTAGATTTTTTATAACAATCTCCACATTTTGGGAGCAAGGTGGATGGTAGAGGTGATAAGAGGTTTGGTGAAACCCTCAGGTTGCCATCATCTGGCACAAAGATTCATAGCGGGGAGGATCACTTTAGAAGAGGAAATATGACAACCTTGGTGATTGGATCCAAACTTTTGTGGCCATCAATCAAGCTCATGGAAGAGCAGGGGTTGATTGTAAGATGGTATGGAAGAAGTTTGAATTGGGATAGTTTAATCTAGTGGTGGCAGGGTCGTTGGGGCGAGGGAATGAGATTCAAAGTCTTGGCGAATGGTTTCTTTTTGGTCATATGTGTTATGTTGGAAGTTAGAGCTCAAATCTTGAATGGGATCTAGTTTATGGATGGATATGGCTTCTATATCTGCAAGTGGGAAATTGGCTTTGATCCAATGAAATGCCAAATGGAATGGTTGTAGGACTCGTACAAGTTTTCAAAATTTCCTTTGGAATTTTGGCATATCAAAATTTTGGAAAATATCGGTAACCACCTTGGGAAATTTGTGTGTGTAGAGGAACAGATCAATCAAGATAGGGTGAACACCTATGTGTGAATATGTGTTGAAAGAAAGCCTCATTATCCTTTCTAGTGGGAAATTGAATTGATCATAGATTGGGGTAATGTGATTCAACCCATGGTTTAGAATCCTTCAATAGAGAATGTGCTTTTGGACACCATTGGTTGGTGGTATTAGGAGTGTGTGCCAAGAAATCCCCCCAGGACAAGAGCACAAGGATGTGAAATCTGGTGAGATGTAGGGGATAGTGGGAAGTCAGAGGATTATCAACCAGGAAGACATTGATCATACTTAAATGGAAAAGTTAGTGATAGATATTGATGAAGTTGTCAAAATGGCGAAGGTGATAGTGCTAGATCTTGACACCAATGAAGAGAATGTGCAAACAAGTAAAGAGGAGGAGGCATCTAAACAAGTTTTTAATTTAAAAATCACTGAAGCTTTAGGAGTGACAGTGCCCAATATCTAGGAGGATGACTTGAAATCATTAATGGAGGTAGGTATCAATTTGGCTGAGCTTGCCAAAGCAGTAAAATTAGGGGAGCTTAGATTGGGTTGTGAGGACTTGGCGGAGTGTGAGGTAGGAAAGAACCAAGAGGAGGAAGAGGGCCCTTGGGAGGCCATTGGATTAGAGAAGTTAGATTCCCAAGATCAACTAGTCCTAGCCACCCCTAATATCAAAGGGGATCTGGGGATTGGTCAGAAAGACCCCAATAAATTATCGTTGAATTGTAGTGAAAGAAAAAAGAGAGGAAGGATTCCCAATAAAGAGAAACTAAAATGGGATGGTGAGGCAAGTGGGCAGCTCAAAATCAATGATATGTTGAAAGTAGGAAATGGTAAGGAACTTCTTAAACAACCATGAGGATAATTACTTGGAATGTTATGGGCTTGAATGCCCCTAACAAGCGATGCTTGATCAAGCATCAAATGAAAGGCTTTTAGGAAGACATATGCATGCTTTAGGAAATCAAATTAAGTGTGAAAGAGAAGGATTTCTTTTGAAAAAAATTGATACGATGGAATGGTTTTGGGGTGAATGCGGACGACATATTAGATAGAATTCTCACTCTTTGGAGATCAAAAAATGTGTTTTTGGAAGAATTCGCTTCAACCAAGCATTAGCTAACATGCAAGGTAAGAAGCTTGGCTTCTAATTTGAATTTTTTTTTACTAAATGTTTATGATCCTATCACTTGCACCCAAAAAAGGGAGTTATGAAGGGAATTAAGTAGATTTTTTAATGACCCCTCCTTTGAATTCATTATTCTGGGTGGGGATTTCAATTCCATTTTAAGAGAATTTGACAAGAAAGGTGGGGTAAGGAGCAAAATGCTATCACAAATTGAATTTGAAGGCTTTGTAGAAAACAACACTTTGCTCGAAATTAGTACGAGCAATGGATAGTTCACTTGGACCAATAGGAGAGAAGGGTTTAGTAGCATTGTAGAAAGGCTGGATAGGTTTCTTTTCAAAAGGTACTTGTGCAGATTCCCCTTTACCTTGGAAGTTATGATTCTCCTTGTAGTTGGTTCGGATCACTTGCCAATTTTTTCGGATATTATTGGGGAACGATATCTTGTCATATGCCCTTTTAAGTTTGAAAACATGTGGTTTCAGGATCCTCATTTCCTTGATATCATTCAGTAATGGTGGACCAACTATAACCCTGGTGGCTCAAAAAATGTTTAATTTCTTGGAAAAATTGAAATCAATTAAAAAACACCTCAAGCAATGGAATAAGTAATGCTTCAAAAACATATTTCAGGAAAAGAGGGAAACTTAAGAGGCTTTGCACTCTCTGAATGAAGTCATCATTATCCAAGGGATGGATGTGGATAGGTTCAATCAAGAAAAAGAGTTGTTGAACAAATTAAATGATCTACTAGAAAAGGAAGAAATCTTCTAGCATTAGAAATCATAGGAAGTGTGGCTCCAGGGTGGTGACAAAAACATGAAATTTTTTCACAACTCCATAAAGACTAGAAGAGAAGTTAATAGAATTTCCCGTATCAAAGGTTTGGATGGTAGAATAATGGATAGTTTTGAGGAAATAAAATCTGTTGTGGTAAATTTATTTCATTCTCTACTTAATGAACCTCCAGGGTCACGCTTGCAAAATCAATAGGTTTTTCTAGATAGTATTCCTTCCATAATTACAAAGGCACAAAATGAGCGGTTGTAGAGAAAATTCATAGAATGTGATATCGAGTAAGCGCTTTTTCAACTTCACTCAGACAAGGCACCAAGCCCTAATGGGTTCCCTACTAGTTTCCTCCAAAAAAATATGGAACATGATAGGCCCCGACTTAGTGGATGATATTGAAGACTCTAAAAGCTCTGAGATCTAGGCCTCAAGGAAATAAACAAAACCTTCATTGCGCTCACCCAGGTGAAGAAAGAAAAACCTAAATTTTTTGAGTATTTTTGGCCCATCTCCCTCTATAATACCATATCCCTCTATAATACCATATATAAATTCTTCACCAAGGCAATAGCTAGGAAGATAAAGTGCATTTTGTCACAGATTATCTCAGAAGAGCAAACCAGTTTTGTGCTGGGAAGGTCAATTTTTGGTCGGGTTATTATTGCTAAAGAAGCAATTCATTCAATCCAAAAGATGAAGAAGCAGGCTATGTTGGGAAAATTAGATATCAAGAAGGCCTATGATAGAGTGAACTGGTGTTTCCTCTTCAAGTTCATGGAAGTATTTGGTTTTGACAAGCAGTGGTTGAATTGTATTTTTGAATGGATAGTGTGCCCAATATTTTTTGTTCTTCTTAATGGATCCCCCGAAGGCTTCTTCATTGTTTCAAGAGGGCTTTGGCAAGGAGATCCTATCTCTCCTTTCCTTTTCATCATCATGGCAAAGGCTCTTGGTCAGGATTTTCATAAATCTAAACAAGATGGTATTCTGGAAGGAGTCCAGATCACCTGCGATGTTCCTAAAGTCACCCACTAGAAATTTGCTGATGACAACATGCTTTTTGGAATTTCCATGGCAAAAGAGGCCAAGGGGTTCAAAAATATTCTAGACCGGTACTCACATGTGTTTGGTTAGGAGGTAAGTCAGGCTAAATTTGAAGTTTTTTGCTTTAATACTAGCATTGCCAAGGAAATGTAGATACTTCACATCTTGGGATTCCATAAAGGCAAGCTTCCATGTAAATATCTAGGTTTACCTTTGGCCAAAGGAGTCCATCCAGGTGAAATTTGGGATGCGGTATTAGAAAAGATCAAGTCTAAGCTTGCTTCATGGAAAAATAAATGGTTGTCTTGGGTAGGGCGCCTGGCGTTGCTAAAATCATTGATCGCAATGATACCCATTTAAATGCTCTATTATTTACCTTTGTCTAGTGGAGCCAACAAAGAGATTAATCAGAAGATGAAGAAATTTTTCTAGAAAGGAACCTCTAACTAGCACAAATTCTTGATGATAAAATGGAATAAATTTTTTGAGTAAAAGGAGGAGGATGGGGCAAGTGTGAAGAACATGCTTTTGCAGAACCAAGCCCTAGGGGCTAAGCTAATATGGAAAATTTATGCAAAACTAGATTTGAAGTGGGTCAAAATAATGAGAGAAAAATATCTAGAGGAGGGAGATCATAGCATCTTTGTTGCAAGGGTGCTCCTGAGAGGATCACGAATTTGGAACTTCCTATGTACATGCAAGAATTTTATTTTAGATCATCTAACATGGGAAATTAAGGAGGGGTGTGATGCACTTTTCTGGGAGGATTCCTAGGAAGGTGGGGGAAAATTGGCTGAGAAAACTGATCTAGCACAACCTATGAGAGTTGCAAAACAAGCTTGGGGTAGTAAGGTGAGTGACTATATGATGGTTTCTATGGATGATGGTGGTCTCAGTTATAGGCGGAAAAATCTAAGAGAGCTAAATCTAGATCCTAGGATAGTTGCAGTTTATGAAGAGGAAATGGATCAACAAGTCATCTTTCTAAGAAGTGGTAGAGACATCCTAAGATGGAATGCATATCTGAATGGAATTTATAATGCCAAGGATGGTTACAGGGTGTTGGTTGGCTCTAATGTGTCTACTTTGCGGCTTCTCATCAACTTGAGTTGGAGTGCAGATTGCCTCTCAAAAGCTGGACTTTTCACTTGGGCAGTTGTGTAAGGAAGAGTTCTTATAGTAGAAAGGTTCCTTCATTTGGATTATTCTTGACCAATAAGATGCATTCTTTGTAAACATGTGGAGGAAACCGGTGACCATTTTTTTGTAAAGTGTCATGTGGCATAACACTGCTAGCACTGGTTGTGCACAAAACTTTAGTGGCAAACAAATCTCCCTGATAATCTCTTAGGATTTCTTTCAGGTTGGCCAAAGCTTTACAACAATGCAACCTTTGGTGGAGTATGGACTACGGGGCTGTCACTAGTTATTTGGGAACTATGGAAGGAATGAAATCATTGTATTTTCTAGGAGAAGGTGATGTCCAGAGAAATGCTCTTAAACAAAATTAAAGCATGTATTGTGGAAACTATCAATGTTAGGTTGGTTGCGCATCAGGGTCGCAAAACTACTTTCATCATCTAGGACACTATGATGAGGAGAAACTAGATTTTCCTATGGACCCCTCCTCAGATTGGGTCAGGTGGAGAAGCAACACAAATATCAAGAAGTAAAGTTGTTTGGAAACCCCCACAGGTTGGATGGCTAAAGCTGAATTTTGATGGGGTGTCTCATGGCAATCCAAGAATCTCTGGGGAAAGGTTCATTGTCAAATATTGGCAATCCAGATGTCTTGGGAAATTTGCATCCTCTCCCGATTAGCACTAAAAATGTAGCAGAAATGCAGGCCTTGATTTTGGGTCTACGTTTGTGAAGAGATTTAAAGGCAAAGAATTTAATTGTTGAGGGAGACTTGAACCTTGTCATTAACACACTCAGGACTAGAAAGTTGTCTCACTAGAAATTGAATGCCAGCTTAGAAATTTCCTTGGATCCTTTGGATAACTTCGATTTGGTAATTATCAACCATACACTAAGGGAAGGAAACAAGGAAGTTGATTTTCTTTCCAATCAAGGAGTAGACGGTATTAATATCAAAGAAATGCATCAGGAACCCCACATTCAATCCACCTAAGACGAGTGGGTGGTAGGGTGGATTACTTACCACATAGATTGCGGCAAGTTTATCGATGTATGGTTGGTATGAGGTGGATGGGTGTTAGGTGTTGTGGCTATTGTGGTTGGGTTAGGTCAACTAGGGATTGTCTCTTCACTGCAAGTACGTTGGTGAGTTAGGAGTATTTATGTGCCATCATGTTGTGGTACTAGTGGTAGCTAGGGATGATTTTTTTGATTTTCAAAACATTTTATTAGACTACTTGCCTCACCTCTATGTGTACCCATTCACTTAAGTGGTGACAACATTGGCATTAGCAGCTTGTCATGTGGATGGTATGTTGGCAGTGTACAAGATAATAAATTTGGCAATCATTATGGTGCATTCTCATTCAAGTTTGAGGGTGGCAAGGGAAATTTTTCCTTCTATCTTTGTGTTTTTTGATTCTTTGTCTGGCTTCAAGGTGTTGAACAAATATGGTTGAGTGCTTGAAATTCATTATTGAGATGTCAATGGAATCAATGGTTTGTTTTGGGGCTAATACCCATTAGCCCTTGATTGCAAGGACCACCAAAATGCTTTCTGGGAGGTTACAAACCAATTCTTAAAGCGCATTTTGCTCAACATTGACCTACTAATGATGGTGGTTGTGAAAATGGTGCTTGGCAAGGGGCATCTGGAGCACACGGAGTTTTTCAAAGAAAATTCGCAGGTGGCTTCAAGGTTTCTAGCCTTCATTCTAGATAATTGGGTGCCAAAGGTAGAGTTTAGAACTTTAATGGGTAAATTGTTTAGAAAGGAGTTGCTAGGTGGTTTGGAGGAGGCTTTAAAGGTGCCCATTCCTTGCAAAGGAGTCCAATGACTGTGCGAATTGGACTTGGTAAAGAAACTGAGTGAGGTAATCAAAATTTACCCATTCCTTCTCGATTTTAACATGGTGGCTCTAGTGTGACACATGATGATAGTTGTAGTTGCGGTGAATTTTCTCAAGAAGGCCTTTCGGCTGGTTGAGATTAGTGACTTTGAGTGGTTCAAATAATTTATTGCCTTTTTGAAAGAAAATGGCTTTCTATAAATGTCTGATTGAACCTCTATTTCCTCCTATGGTGTCAGGTCTAGATTGGTATATGTGTTTTTTCTCCTCTTTGTTTTGTTTTTGGTGTGATGGTCCTCGATTTTGTTAGGTTTGGCATATAGTCAAGTCTTTGTAAATGTTTTCTCCCTTTGATATATTGTTGGTATGCCAAAGTTGGGCATTTTGTCAGTTAAAGTTTGGTATGTTTGCTTTTTTTGGTGGGTGAATGGTGGGATGGCGTGGATAGACTCCATTTTGGCCTGCTCCTAGGGGATTTGGTTCAGTTTGGTGGTCCTAGTGGTTCTTTTTTGGGTCTAGAGTCCAATCTCATATCTTGCATTGTAGACGCTTGTAATTTTTCCATAATATCAATATAATCTCTCTTACAAAGCAAAAAACTATTGGGTTCCTTCAATTTTAATAAATATAATTATTACACAACACTATTTTTTGTATAGGGAATACGAATCAACATTCCTTTCTATTTTTCACTAAAATATCATGAAGAGAATATTCATATAAACCTCATTAATATAGAAAAGAATGCTAGGTGATAAGAAAAATACTAATCATGTGAAAATACATCTCAATGTTAGTCTTGATAGTTATATTTGCATTTTATTGTGAAGAGAGTTTACAAATGCCAAACATTTCACTATCAATTCTACCATATATTTACATTTATGTATACAACTACCATTATTAAAATAAATAAAATAATTAAAATTACTTTATATTAAAATAAATAAAGCAAGCCCATTATAAAATTTGATTGAGATAAATTATTTTTGAAACTAAGGGATGAAAAAAAAAACATTTCTAAAATATGAAGTGAATAAGAGTAAGGGTCATAAATCCCCACTCAATAGGTTAAAATTATGTGACCAAAAGGGATGTCTTCCCTCATTTATGCTTGACTTGTATGAATGGGAAACATGCCCTTATGAGGATGATCTCTTTCATACGAATTAAATTCATTTTTTGGATCAAAATATAATTAAGAAATTAATTATTTTTCTATTCATAATTTAAAAAATAAATATATTTACTCATGCTTGAGGATCATACAGAGAAGTATTAACACAAGATGATAAAGTAAATAAATTTTAAGGTGAGGAAATGCATTTTAAATTTGTAAGATGTTGTTTAAGTGGTTGTTGGTAAATTTTTTTGGATTTATTAAAAATTTATTAGGGATTGATTTTTGTTATGGGTAAAGAAATCAATTTTTGTCATATGTAGAGTTTGATTATTAATTTTTGTGGTGTAAAGAGATAAAAAAAAATTATATGTAAAGTGTGTAAAGAGATCAATTTTTGTCATATGTAAAGCGTGATTATTATTGTGTGTAAGGAGATTATTTTTTGTTTTATCTATGAGTTTTATATTATATGGGACAAATTAATTCATGTTTTGAGAAGGTCAATAATGATTCATATAGTCAAGTGAATGAATATTCCATAGTCTTTGACTATTAATTAAAGAAGGTTGATAGTTCATATGCTCAATGAAATGGACAACCTAAATTCTTGGATCTAAGAGAAAGGAGGTTCTAGATAGCCTATGATTACAAGCCATAAAATAATAACAAAATGTTTATCCTCAAAGATAACCATAAGTATAATTTTCATGTTTTATTATTTTTAAAATATGAGATATTTTAATCTGTTTTATTTTTCTTGTTAAAAGATAAGCATCCAAAATCTTTTCATACTCCTTTATTATAAATCATCTGAATTAAAAAATAATCAAGATCCTTTAACTTAATATGAAATTGAAAGATATATATTCCTCCAAATTAATTTGAATCATGATCCCAATCTCTTTCTTTTAAAACTATTAAAAGGTTACAAATAACATTATTTAATTTCTAATAAATTCTTTATTTACCATTAAACTACACTTTAACTACACCAATAAAGTGAGGACCACTTGATTTTTTTCACTCACCTATCATTAATTTAAAAGATTTTTAGCTTTCAATACATATTTCATTGTGAAAGTGTCTATTAATAAATATCTTATTAAAGAGGAAAAAAAGTTTAATGATAAACGACAATATTAGCAATGTGAGTGGGCACATCACCATTTTTTATTTCATTTGTACAAATTATTTTATACAAGGAGAGGTGACATCTCTTTGTCAATCCTTTATATGTCTTTTTTTTTATATATACAAGTTCCATTATTATAAAAAATGAATCAATATAAAATTTGATATTATGATTTCCTCGAATAGAAAAATAACCTTAAACAAGTGAATTATTTGTGGACTTGGGGACATGCTAGCTTAAAATAAATTAAAGTTGAAGTGAAAAGGACTATGTTTGATGTTGTGAGAAATCTCCATTCAATATCTAAAAACCACTCGAAAGTAAAGTTAGGATTATTATCATGTGAAAAATGGAAAAGGAATGAAGTTGGACATTTGGTCATGTTAGGGTTTTTTGTGCATTTGTACTTAAAAATAATATTTTGAGTAGTATTAAATATTTATTATAAAAGTTGATTTGATGAGAATGACATTAAAAAAAAGTTTACAAATTTATTTTAAAGATTTAAGACAAAATAATAATAATGATATATGTTTTAGTTTCTTAAGTATGTTTTTATGAATTTAATGTAGAATAGGTTATTGATGGAAATGATATGAAAGTGAGTTCATAAATTTGTTCCAAAAATTATGATGAATTAATGATTATGATACTTTTTTCGAGATTAAGATTTTAAAAATATTTAGAATAATTAAAAACTATTTCTAAATAATTAGAACATGAAGATTCATTATATCATTTGGTATCATGATTTTATTTTAAATATTTTAATTATAATTTAATTAAAGTTAATTAATGTATTATTGGATGATGGTGTGGATATAAAGTTATAAGGAATTATTGATAATGTAAGAATCATAGTTCAAGTACTTTTAATGTCTTTTCTAGGTGTGTGATGGGAACATAAGAAGGTTTGTGAAGTAGGAAATGATTTCGAATTGAGCAAAGTCATAGACCTATACTACACATAAATGTTCTAATTCCTTTTGGATTATATTTTTTATGTGTGCATTGTGGTTGTAGATGTTTTGAACCTTAAAATGATCACGTTAGATTTTGGTATGTTTTTCACTTATATACATAAAATTTAACAATTGAAATAAAGATATATAATTTAATTAAAGAAATTCCAAGAATAAAAAATAAGAAAACTAAAACAAATAAACTATTATTTAAATTATAGTTTGATTAAAAATGGATTAAAAGAAATAGATTTTAATTAGTAAAATAAATAATAGAAATAAATTAAATTAAAATTTGACAATAAACATGACAATTCCATATTTTGTTCACTTTTAAAAAATAACTAAAATAACTCAAAATAAATTCATTTAGATAAATAAAGGGACCACATATGAAAAAATAGAAAAACCAAGAGAGTTGAAATTAGGAGTTAATTGTTTATTTAACCCCAAGGAAGAAAGGAGTAGGTAAAAGGAAAAACATTATTTTCCACAATAAATTTTAGAAATAAATAAATTCAAAAGGGGAATAGTATACAATAATTGAATGCTATAAAAAAATAGAAAGGCTACTTCATTCCTTGAAGAAGAGGATTTTTGGATCATGTGTAGATATAGGCTTCAAATATATCAAGGAGGAAGAATGTTTTTATTAATTCACTAAGATTTGTCTTGGAGCCCACCCTTAAAACTATGAGTGTTTTTTCTTAGGACCCATATCCCATAATTTTTTTTAATGAGGATAGTCCTTTAAGTAAGACTCTAGTAATGTGAGATATTTTTATAATTAGAATGTGCATTATAGTTTAAATGTTCATTTTTCTCACCTCCTATCTTCTATTATAGGGAATCAATTCCTTCTTATTGCTCCACCCTCTCTCTTTCAATCCTCTAGCATGCTCTTCTAGCTTGAACACTTTTTTCCTAAATCTATTCTTATCTCCTCCTTCCTCATTCCCCAATGTCCTCCTCTAGCATGATTTTTATTCCTTCCATTGTATTTGTTTGGATTGAGTAATTAATTACTATCACCTTGAGAATTATCCTTTGGCTTGAATACCTATCACTATCTACCAATTAACTCGAGTGGGACTATCACTCTAGAGTAACTACAAGAATGAATATGCCACTTATGGAGATTTGAATCTTGTCCCCAAACTTTAGAACTAATTGGCCCTAACACTTGACCTAAACCTATTTGACAAGAAAGAAACATATTATAGATCCACATTACATTTTATATTGTGTGTTTTTATTGGAGTATAATATAAATAGATTAAGATAAATTATTATTTAGTCTAAGATAGTTAGTTACAAATTATTAAATGCATTATAATCAATAAAATTGAAAATACATAGTAAATCATAAGAACACATTGAAATTTATATGTCTCGATAATATTGAGCTAGTGAGAGGAATTGTATAACTTGTAAAAATTAAATCATTTGGAATTAATGAATACAAGATTGTATTGTGCATCTCCCAAAATTCACTATTTGTATTTTGGAAAAAAGAGGAATCTACTCTTTATTTTAGATTTAGGTTAGTTCTTAGAGTCAACATTTCTCTCTATGCATCAAGCTAGGAAAAATGCTTGGTCTAAATTTCCTTTGGTTACAAAACTTGTAAAAATATCATCATGTTCTAATAAAAAATACTATTGTTTCTTTTAACTTCACTTTGTAAAGTGTTCAAGAATTTTTTCTAGCATTTCTCAGAGTTTGATCTATTAGTTCTAAATGTTTTAACACTTGACATGTAGTTCTAAACCCATCATTGGCACTTGATAGTCAATTTCCAACCAATGTAAAATATTTGATGTTGTTAAAATGTAATATTGATTAGTATTTTTAGGTGGTTTATAACTAATATTAGAACCCATCTTGTAATTGCAAACTAGTACATAATTTGCAACAATGTTCATTTGCAAATTTAGTTAGTGTTTGAATCCGTACTAGAACTTGAAATACATTTAAAAAAACTTAGTGCTAAGTTAATTATTATTTGTAATGAATTTTGAAATATTTAACTAAGTTTCAAATATATTTATTTGACTCAAAATACTTATAAAATTTGAATTATTATAACTACATATATTTGTTAAAATATTTAACCAAATTTTGAATCAATCATAACAAAGAAGAAGACTAGTATCAAACATTTGAAGAGTTTAAATAAGCATGGATAATAATTATTATTGAAGTCAAAGATAAATGCAAGGGGATAAAACTAATTTCATTAATAATTGAATATAATTTTTAAACTTATCATCTAAATTTGATAGTAATGTGAATAACATGTTGAGATTCAAAGAGGAGTCATAAAGTAGGTCATTATGGAAACTATGAATGTCGATGTTAGACCTGCATAAACATGAGAAACAATCAAACAATTAGATCAATATTCAAGTTAAATCAACATTCCCCATAGAATTCATTTGAAATGCACAAAATAAGAAATGTAAATGAAGAACACAAAACTATCAAATCCTATCTAATGCAAGAAAAATCTTAATCCCATGGGGGAATTGGTGCCATTTTGATGTGGAAAATGGCCCTTTCCCATTCCCTTGTAAGCTTGATGAAGATTTGTTGGTGATTGAAGCTCCTTGATAAAATTTTGGCATAACCTAGCTATGAAACCATGAAAACTATGAACACTTGATGAATTGGATGAAATTAGCTCTAAATATGAAGATAGTGATTTTGCAATGAAGTTGTGGATCCAAAATCAAAGTGAGAGCCTCTTATTTATAGATGAGAGTGATGGAGGATGAGGCAAAATGGATGAATGTGGGATCAAACACCAACCAATGACCAAGTGCCACTTGTCAACATGTGAGTGGACAAAGGTGGAGCACATTTTGGTCATTGTGCAATTAAATGCAATTAGGTGGAAATCAAAAATTGATGAAATGACATGTTGGAGGGAGGAGAAAATGAAGTTAATGCCACTTGGCTCAAGGAAAAAGGACATGTAAGAGGTTTAAATGCCTTGTTGGATGTACAAACCCTTTTGGAGGGATTTTTCAAACTTTGAGAATATTCCAACATTGATGCCTTTTTGAAAGTAATTGAGGATTTAATAAATCAATTGAAATGATATTCATGAGCAAGTTGCAAAATCTAGAGGATTTGGCGATTAAGATTAAGATTAATTAGGATTTGATTAATTTTAAAAGGAGATTAGTTGATTTGACCATTTTGACTTAGACTTTTGGATTGAAATAAATCAAAATGAGAGGAAAATGATTTAGAATTAATTAAATAAAGATTTTGATTTATTTAATTAAAAAGGAGATGATGTTAGATTAAATGAAATAAAGATTGATTTATTTAATTTAATAGAATGACCTTAGAGATTAATTAAATAAAGTGAATTATTTAATTAAAGAGAGACCAAAGGATCAATTAAATAAAATAATCTATTTAATCAACAAGAGATGATGACTTAATTAGTTAAATAATGACTTATTTAATTAAGAGATGAAATGTGATGAATTCAATCAAATACAGATTATTCGATTAAATGATTAGCAAAGGAGATGATTTAGGACAAAGCGATGTTAGTAAAATCAGGATCAAGTGTATGGGATCAATCAGTACATTTTCCACATTGTCTACATTTTTCCCCTCTTTGAAGCAATGTACCTCGCGTTAGTTCAAAGAATAAACTGTTGTGATCAAAATTCAAAATTTTCTTTATTTTTTCAAATACCCCACTGCTGCCTCGGTGAGAAGAACTATGCTACTATACTGCCCACTCGAGTGATTGGACAATTTTTTTTATTTTTGGGTGATCTCACGAAAAAGGAGGACAAGGTGCCCAACAGGTCCAAAAAGGCTCTAGGATGCCAAAAACTTACACAAACATGAAAAAATGATACAAAACGACCCTCGGTTGGGCAAAAAATAGGCTTGGGGGTCCAAAACCCTAGCTAGATAGCTAAATAGGGTGAAAAAACCCTAACTTTTAGGGCTTGTAATTAGGGCCTCGAGGGGCCACTTTGAATTCATTTGCACGCCTAGCCTTTTGACATTCTTATGATATGAGCTTTGAGGAATGATCAAGATGGCACAACACATGCTTCCACGACACATTTTTGAGCATGTGCATGTGTTCCAGAGGCTTCTCGGCAATGGACCAGTGGTAAGTCATCCTATCCTGAGCTTTGTTTTTAATTTTTGAGAGCATTAATTAGGGTCCAAGAGTCAATGAAGTCAAGCAATGGTATATAGCACCACTAAAAACCTTAAATCAGTGTTGTATAGGCCTAAAATGTGTCGCTGATGAGAGTTACACTGTGGTGGTGTAGTTTAGAATTAGGGTTTATCTTTCAAAGTGTGCCACACTTGCACATTGCACCGAACCAGTCCTATTTGAAATTTACATCTAGGGGTCAAAATGAAACGTTGTCAAACTGTGCTGCAGTAGTGGAGTTTGGAACCTTTTGGCTTCTAGCAGCATAGTTTAGGAGTTTGAAATAGTGATGCATATGCAAATAGTGACCCATTTGTTGTTTTGGTCGTGCAAACTTCAAACAAGATCTCATTGTTTTACGAAACTTGACGCATTGACTTTCCTAATACAGGAGGACATGGAGCTAGTCCACTTGCAAAAGCACAAATCTTCCATTTTGAGCAGATTGACCCAAGATCCTCCTTTGCACGAGGTACTCTAGGAGCACCTAGGGGTGATTGGATTATGGTACATTGTTGTCAGTGATCAAGACACACCTAGGGTACGGCATATTTTATAGCTGCAGGCTCAGATTCAGGTGCTTACAACAGAGAGGGACTAGGTGGGGCAGCATGTGCTGACCTTGATAGCCGAGCAGGATTGAGCTATCCAGTAGTGACAGGCTACTAAGCTACAAGCAGCATAGGAGATGGGCCAAAGATAATATTTAGAGAGTATGGCTACATCCTTCTCCTGGATCACAGTATCCATGTGGGCATACCAAGAGGCCGTCCAAGAGGTGGAGTATTATCATGTGCATTATCACCAGGATATGCCTCAAATGACATGGGTTCTAGATTATTCACAGCAGAATGGATACAACCTCCAGAGGAGCATGGGGAGAGGCTGGGTGGCGAGGCGAGCTGCCAGTAGGGCTAGCTCTTTTACTTTATTAGAGAAATTTATTCTTTTTGAGATCCACAGGCTCATTTTTTATAGCCTCATGGGCAATTGAACTATACCAACTGTACACAAACATCTGATTTTGATTTTGTACCATGATAGTGTATTATTATTTTGATGATATATGAGATGATATGAGATGATTCGATTCGATGTATGATGTGTTCTATCTTATTTATGCATTATGGATGGATTTTTTTACTTTCTATATGTGATGGTCTATATGTGATGCAATGATTCTATCTTATGTGATGCAATGCGATGCATGTTTCTATATGATGCTTATGATGTGATGAAATGCGATGTATGTTTCTATATGATGCTTATGATGTGATGCAGTGATTTATGAATGCATTTCTTTTTCAATATCTTTTCTATGCACTTAATGGATGATGATGATAAAATGTATGAGATGCATTCTTTTTCTTTTTCATTATATTTCTCATGTATGATATGACGATGCATTTATGTATGTCATGATGATGCACATGATATGTTGCGATGATGCATTTAAGGATGATGTTTATGTATATGACATGATATGGTATGATAATGCTTATATGATGATTCCCATGGATGATATGTATGCAACGCTATGTGATTATGTAATGGATGCAAATGAATGATATTATGATGTATAAGTGATGATGCAATGGATGCTTTGATGATGTACATGGTATGAGTTAATAATGCCTATGTGATGATTCCTTTATGCTTATGCAATGAATGCAAATGTATGGTTCATGAAATGCTTAGAATGACCAATCTATATTGTGATGCAAATGATGAAATGCAATGCATGTGAGAGGATCAATGTTTCCTATATGTCATGATATGATGTGCATTATGTTGATTTTGTGTGGATGGAGGATGGGTGCAATAGCGATGATGATTGACTGTCATGGTACCATGTTAGTGCAAAAAGAAGATAGAAGAAAGAAAAGAATCCAACAAGTCAAAAGAGATGATGATGATGATGATGAAGATGATTTTCTTACTAGGAATTGGGACTTTAAAAGGGCCATTTACCTTATGTTTGATAATACACATAGGCACGATGCATCAAGGTATAAAGAACCAAGATGGAGTTGCGCCTAGTGTGATGGACTTTGACTAAAAAACTAGATAGGAGTACTCTTGTTCACACCTAACACACATAACCTTGTTCAAAATGTAGTTTAGATATTCCAAAAATCTCAGACCAAAACATAGAAAGGAAAGCCTTCCTATGTGGTCAACAAGACACTTAAAACATCCTCCCTACACCTAACCAAAGAACACATGACCGAGGTTATATTACAAGAATATCCAACAAGCACAACAGATAAAAGATATTGATCATTTCCCCCTTCCCTCTCTCTCTAAATCCTTTTGTTTGGACATCATCGAGAGGTCATCAAAATGAGTGCAATAAGATAATTCAAAAAGACAAAGACAAAGTAAACAAACAAGCTAATGTTCTTCAACATCATAGCCAAGACTAAACTATGGTGATCCCTCGGTGTTGTTGTCCATTGTAGGAAGGATGCATCCTAGGAAATGATCATGTTAGATGATTGATTTAAATTAATTTAATGATAGGTTGGACACAAAGAGTTGACTAACTTGTTTACTTACTGACCTAGACTTGAGACTTTAAAGTTATGAGTTTTCACTTTTGATTTGCTAGACTTGTTTCTGATTGTTTCACCAAATGTTGAGGATGACAACCATTTATTATGGAGCGATATTTATTATGGGTGAAAGTGAGATGGGTGGATGGATTTCTTTCAAATATTTGGATGTTTTCCTTTGATGTTTCGAAATGTTTTGAGGCTGTTTTTGGTATTTTTTGAGATTTTGCAAATGTTTTGATTTTAATTTTAAAATGTTTTGGGTTTCTCAAGATTTTGATCAAGAGAGCCAAAACTTTAAAGCATCCTATCCTAGGGGCCTTTGGGTTTATCAATAGATTAGTCTTGCCTACTTATACACACACAGAGACCACGAGTTCAACCGACACATACTGCTTATTGGTAAGATATAAACAAATGGATTGCTAGTTTATTGGTGATGACTCTAAAGGACTAACTTGCGGTTCATTGATGATCAAAGATCATCCCGCCTATGTTCAAAACTCGAGATGACATAGTTTGACAAGATGGCTCCATCTTTTACTTTTTCGACTAACTTTTAACCTATTTTTGTATTTTGAGTGTTTTGAATGTTTTTTGGATTTTTGTTTTATGAATGTTTTGGTATTTTTGTATTTAAGAAGACTTCAAGAATATACATGAATTAATCTATCGAGAACATGCCCCCAGCGCAATGCAATAGACTACTCTGATATAGGCAGGACAAGCTAACCTTGAGAATGGGTTGAGTAGTACTAGGAGGGATCATGATGCAAACACAAGATCAAGCTATGAGGGATGCGTGCATGGATGTGTAATGGTTGGATGATGCGTGAAGAGTCACGTAGGATCCCTCGGTGGTGAAAGTGCTTATTTATACAAGGCACCTGTTGCCGTGGTTTTCACCAAGGTACTTGCCCAAAGTGCCACCGGGTTTTTTTTCACTAGAGGATGATTTTTTCCTTTACTTTTTTCAATCCTTTTTCTTTTTTTTTTGGAATTTTATGTTTTTTGATATTTTTGTTGTCACCAAGACACCTGTTTGCTAGGTTTTCATCAGGGTGACCATTTTTTTAGGACATTTTCTCATTTTTTTGTATTTTTTGATTTTACACCCTACAAGATTAGGCATAAAACTTTTTGAGATGGGAGCTCTTCATGGGCTCCTACAGAGGTTCCCCTTCCGGTGTTGATAACTGATATGCCCCTGACTTGTAACTCATTGTGATGATGAAGGGTCCCAACCAATTGGGTTCAAACTTTCCCTTGCTATCTGGATTTGGAACATTCTTTTGGTTCTCCTTCAACACAAGCTCTCTGACTTGGAAGACTCAACTCTTGATTTCTTGTTGTAGCTCCACCTGAGTCAATTTTGGTAGACTTGTAAATGGTTTAAGGAATCTATGCACCATTCATCTAGTAATTCCAGCTCATTCAGTCATGATTCTTCATCTGTGATGAGGTTCTGCAGTGATATTCTTAGGGATGGGAGCTCGATCTCAATGGAGAGTATGGCTTCTGATCTATAGACTAGGAAGAAAGGGGTGGCACCTATTGGTGTGTGGATACTTGTTTGGTAGGCCCATAGGGTAGGATTTAATTGGAGGTGCCAATCACAACAAGTGTCATTGACCATCTTCTTGAGGATTTTCAGGATGGTCTTATTTGTAGCCTTGGCTTGGTCATTTCCTTGGGGATAATATAGAGTTGAAAAGCGATGTTGGATCTTGAATTTCTGGCATAGGTCACAGACATCCTGATTGTTGAAAAGTGTTCCATTATTCGAGATAATGGCTTGAGGGACACCATAACAAAAAATTAAGTAGTTTAGGATGAACTTTGATATCGGCTTTCCAGTGATATAAGTCATGGGGATGGCTTCCACCCACTTGGTGAAGTACTCAGTGGTAGTGATGATAAACTTGTGTCTATTGGATGAGGTGGGGGTAATTTTACCAACAAGATCGAGCCCCTACTATGAAAAGGGCCAAGGTGTAACAATCGGATGAAGCTCTTGAGCTAGTGCATGGATGAGGTCCCCATGCTGCTGACATTGTAGACACCTTCTGACATAGTGATGTTCTTCCCTTTCCATTGTAGGCCAATAGTACCTTGTCCTTAACAATTTCTTCGCTAAGGTCATACTGCTCAAATTTTATCCACAAATGTTGTTATGTACCTCGGTTAAGGTAGTCAATGTCTCCTTAGGATTTAGGCACCATAACAAGGTTCTTTCAATGCTTCTACAATAAAGGTTATCTCCAAGGATGACAAAATGGGATGATTTTTGGAAAAAGGATCTCATGAGGTTTGGGGTTATGTCAGCTGGGAGGACTCCTATTCTTATATAAGTATATATATCATGGTACCAGGGATCATTGGGACCAATGATTTTGTACACAAATTTAGACTCTAGTACCTTGAACGCAGGTATGAGAAGCTACTCTATGAGTAATTCTTGATTTGGGATGTCGCGTGGGATTTCTAGGAGTGATCCGATTGTAGCCATTGCATATGTCGCTCTATTGTTTGCTCTTGGTAGCTTCTCAAATGTGATATCAATGAAGAACTCCTTAAGACTTTCCACCAATTTCTTGTAGGGAGTCAACTTGTCATCCTTTGTTTGATACTCATTGTTGACTTGATTGATTATGAGTTGTGAATCTCCATATACCTTGAGTGCCATTCGCTGCCACTGCACTGCTATTCTTAGCCCTATGACAAGAGCTTCATATTCTGCTATGTTATTTGTGCAAGGGAATGACAGCTTGTATGATTTTGGAATGCAATCCCCTTGTTGAGTGATGAAGAAGATCCCTGCTCCTTATCCATGTTGCGTGTAGGATCCATCAAAGTACATTTTCTAGTGATCTGCTACACTTAGGTTGGAGATTGATTTGTCTGGGAATTCTAAGACAAGTGGATTCTCTGAGCATATCGGTGCCTCCGCCAACTGATCCACAATTGATTGTCCTTTGATGGCCTTGCACTACACATACTCAATGTCATTCTCTATGAGGATCATAACCCACTTGGTTGTCTTCCCTATAAGCATTGCTTTGGAAAGCAAGTACTTAAGGGGGTCTATCTTTGCAATAAGATTTATTTGATGGGATAGCATGTAATGTCTGAACTTTTGTGCTACAAATACAACTACTAGACTGGCTTTCTCAATGGAGGTGTAGTTCAATTCCTGACCTACCATAGTTCTGCTGATATAATATATATCTCTCTCTTTTCCATTTTCATCATGTTGTGCTAGGAGAGCACCGAGAGATTCTGCTATTACAAATATGTATAAGATCAAAGGTGTTCCTAGAATTGGCAACATAAGGACTGGCTACATAAGTAATATTCCTTGATCTTGTTGAAGGCCTGATCACACTTTTCATCCCACTTGTATGCTACCCCCTTATGGAGTAGATGAGAGTAGGGGACAACCTTGTTTTCTAGTTGCGCTATGAATCGACAGATGGACTAGATTCTTCCTTGTAAACCCCTTAGTTGTTTCAGTATTTTGGGTGCCTCCATTTTGAGAATGGCTTTGACCTTAGCAGGATCTATCTTAATTCCTCTCATGGACATGATGTACCCAAGGAGTTTCCATTATTGTACTTCAAAGACACACTTCTTTGGGTTGATTCTGACTCTATATTCCTCTAACCTATCAAAGATGGAGCCCAATGTGGCTATGTGATCTCATATTTTCTTTGACTTGGACTAAATATCATCCACATAATCTTCCACAATTTTGTGGATCATGTCATGAAAGATTAGTCTCATGGCCCTCTGATAGGTAGCTCTTGCATTCTCCAACCCAAATGGCATCATATTCAAGCAATATGTCCTCCATGGGCAAGTGAAAGTCATTTTATGTTGGTCTTCTTTAGCTATCATGATCTAGTTGTAGCCTGAGAACCCGTCCATCAATGATAGCATCTCATGTCATGTCATCATATCCACGATCATGTCAATGTTTAGAAGTGGAAAATCATCCTTGGTACATGCCTTATTGAGATCTCTGAAGTCTATGCATATGTGAATGCCCCTAGTGGGATTTGAAACAAGTACAAGGTTTGAGACCCATTCTGGATAATCTATTGGTTGTATGAACCCTACATCTAGGAGATTTTGCAATTCCATTTTGACCAACAATGCTATCTAGGGATGCATCTTCCTAAGCTTTTGTCTAAGGGGATTTGCTTCAGGATATATAGCTAGGTGATGAACCACAACCTCTAGATCAAGCCTAGGCATGTCGACATAGGTCCATGCAAAGTTTATCTTTCTTTCTTTCAGGAACACAACCAAAAGTTCATGTTCTGCAGTCCATCCCACCATCCACCAAATTGAGAGGAAGATTGAATCCTTCTATTCTTCTGGCTGGGCCTCTAGAGGTTTTCACCATTGCATATTTCCTTTATTTATTTTTTAGCCAGAGTGCTGGCTAGCAGGAGCTTTCACCAAAGACCTAGAGATTAGTCTCAGATTTTCACTTTTGTGACTGGAGGATTTAATCATTTCCCTGTAATAGGCCTATGTGTCCACTATGATATCCAACCTGGCCTTGTGATCTCCATATGGTATCATATCCTATAATCCCATGAATTCTAAGAGCACCTCATCATTTTCAAAAGTGTCCAGAATTGGTGGTCCTCGTTGGTCATAATCGATGAGCTGGGGATAAACTAGGTTTATTTCATGGGTTTGATGGTTTGACTCAAAAGAAAAGGTACTAATCATGAGCATGGAGGAATCTTTTAAAAGTATAGGCAAGTATGTTATGGTATCCTCATCACTACTACACACATCAGTTATGTCACAGGTAAAGTTGTCTAAGGGTAGACTTGTGGTTATTGGTAATTGAAGGGTAGTTGCTGATAGCTGAGGGGGAGTTTTGACCTTTCTCACTGAGGCACCTTTTCCAAGTATGATCATCTTCAAAGGGGTAAATCCGAGACCAAGGTTTCTTAGTCACTTCTCTAGAATGAGGGGTGCAAATGGGCCGTTGTCATTCTTCCCGAGTTTCTTGTTTTTGTCATAGCCCATACCAAGCATCATTTGTAGACCTTTGTTGCTTTCATCCATCAAAAGATTAAGCATGGGACTTTCATCTTGATATAGGAGACTGGGTATGTCTCTTTCATCTACTATTTCTTGACTTAAATCCCCCCAAATTTTGAATCTAGAAGGGTCTTCTTTGAATGTATGGGATGACATTTCAGCTGGTTGGGGTTGCCCATGAGTCCTAGGAGATTGAGGTAACTCTCCTATGATGAAAAACTCTTCTTCATCCTATAATCCCCACACCCATTGTCTTGGATAATGACCTTGATTTCAGATATATCAGGGATGGCAGTTGTCTTTGTCTCAGAAGCGGAGGCTAATGTAGCTGGGTCTACATACAGAGTAGTGGGGCCTTCATTGTTCTTTGGGAATTGGGGGATTTTATAGTAATTTTCTTCCAGATTCTTGCAATAGGAAAAGGGCTCAAGATCACTGTGAATTGTGACCTCTTCATTTTGATATGGGAACGTGACGCATTGATGGAAGGTGGAAGCGACTACTTGCATCCCATGGATCCATGGATGCCCTAGAAGGATATTATAGGGTAAATCAAGGTCATGGACCTGGCATGTGGTTTCCATAATGGTTGGACCTACTTGAATAGGGAGCTAAATAGTGCCTTGAGACACTCTTTCCTGATCAGCATAAGCTCTGATGGTGATGCCCTTGTCTTTTTCAATGGCATACTCTGAGAATCCCAGATTCTTTATTAATTTGAGGGAACAGATGTTGAGACTCGCACCCCCATCCACCAAGATCCTTTTGACTTTATTTTTATAAACTAGGATTTCAAGGTGGAGTGCACAATTGTGAGATGGTTGTGTAGGGAAGTCCTGAACAGAGAATGTTAGGAGGCTTGAGGTGGTGATATTTCTAACCATAGCTTGGAACTGGTCAGTGTCAAGATCCACAAAGATGGTGGATGAAGCCAATGCTTCCTCTAGGATTTTTCTATGTGCTGGAAATATCTTCAGCAACTTCATGATGGAGATCTGAGTTGGGGTTCTTTTTAGTTGGTCTATGACATTATAGCCATTAGGAATGGTTCTTGGATTTGAAGTGGATGCTCTAGGTGGTTATGATGACCCAACAATGGTAACTTTTCTGTTGCATGTGGTGACTCCAAAATCATATTTGGATCCTTTGATGCTAACAATGACCATTTCATCAATGGATATGACAACATGATCATACACATGGTTCACATTGGCATACTTTTGTTTTCCACGGTTGTTCCCTTGGTTATGATCTGACATCAAATTCATGTATATTTTTAAGTCCCGATTCCCAGCTGGTTGGTCAACATTTATGATCTTGTCATCAATGAGGTCTTGGATTAAATTTTTCAACCTCATATAGTTGGTTGTTGTGTGCCCCTTGATTTTGTGGAAATCACAAAGGTGATTCTCATTGTACCACAATGGTTTCACTTGGGGTTCTTGATAGTTCTCATAAGTGGGAATCTTGATGAGATTTTCATTTATTAGTTTATTCATGACCACTTTGATTGGTTCCCCAAGGGTAGTATACTTCCATTTGGGGGAATTTCTATTTTGCGGGGGTGGTCCCCCTTGATTATTCAGTTTGTTGACTTGATTGTTGGGTGGTTTTTGTGATACCACATTAGCTTGTGTGTTGTTTCAATTGTTGTTGTGTGGTTGTTGGTAGGTTTGGGTGTTTTGCTTCAGAGCACTGATTATGACCTTGGCATCCACCACACGGTCATTAGTGACATTTTTGTTTCTTTCCCATGTGTGAGGTTTCTCATTATAGCTAGTGGATGGGAAATTTTCTTGGTTTTCCTGATATGTAGGTGTTCCCCCTTGTGCAATAAGGGCTCTTTTGATGTTGAGCACCTTGGGGATGAGTTGGTCATAAGTGGTGATACATTGTACCTTAAGATGAACTACCAAGTTTTTCTCAAGGTTGGTAATGATGGTGCAAAATTTTTGTTCTTCTACCATAGCCCATTTGCTCCTATTGGCCTTGGATTGCCATATTTGCAAGGAGGAAGTGAATGATTCCCCCTTAGCTTGTTTAAGCGCAAAGAGTTCCTTTAGACTAACATCCATACCGATATTGAACGTGTAGTTTTTTATGAATGCGTCTATGATCTATTGGAACTTTTTGATGCCAGGAGGAAGGTGAGAGAACCACTCCATGGTGGGACTAGCCAAAATTTGAGGAAATAGTCGCATCAGATACGTATCGTCATATGCGACCTCCATGCAATGTACCTAGAATTCCCTGATGTGACCTTTAGGGTTTCCCGTCCCACAATATTTGTCAAATTTAGGGATTTCAAACCTCTTGGGGAATGGTACCATTGTGAGGCTCATATCGAATAGATAGGGACACAAGTTGCTTGGTGTTTTTGTTGTTTTCCCCAATTGGAGATTGAGCACTTGTTGCGAGAGCAATTTGATTTGCACTGTCACATCATCTTGTAGATCACGGGGTGGAATGAAAGTGTTTTGAAGTGGTCGAGGTGTTTGAGTGATGGGTGGAGTGTTGGGTGCATTGGTGGGGTTTTGTTGCAAGCTTTGCTATGTGATTAAGGCTTGCTAATATGCTTGCACTTGTTGTTGGTCTTGCTATTGCTATGCCAACAACACTTTTTGTTGGTCATTTTGTTGCTGTGCCAACAATGCTTGTTGTTGGGCTAGTAATGTTGCTTCTTACTGCGCTTGGTATTATTTCAGGGCTTGCTGATATGCTTGTTATTGGGCTGCTTACAATTGTGCCTAGTATTCAGCCTACGCTTCTGCTTGCTGAGCTTGGTATTGGGTCTATGCCTAGGATTGAGCTTACGCATGTTGTGAAGCTTTTACAGCTCGTGCGGCTTGAGCGGCTTGAGCTGCTTGCACAGCTTGGGAAACTTGTTGTTGTTGTAATAAGGCCTGGGCTTGAACAACCTGTTGTGCTTGTTGTGCTTGTTGCACTTGCTATACAGCTTGGCTGCCTATGCTTGCTGAGCAGCTTGGGTAGCTTACTGATTTTGAATTTGCTAAAGTGCCTTTTGATAGGTAGCTTGTTGAGTTGCTTGCAATGTGATGCTATATGGGTTCACCGTGTTTGACTTTGGAGGTGGTGGCGGTGGATTTGGGATGGTGTTTTTTTTCGTGATGAGGGGTATTATTGTATTGAGGGTGGGGATTTGGGTGATGGATGGTGCAATTGATATTCTTGGTGCTTGAGAGACCACATTTATGGATGGTGTAGTGATTGCTTGGGTTGGTTGGATGGTTGCCATCTATTGTTGCAATATCGATGGAAAGATTGGAGGATTTGGCATGATATTTTGATTGATGATCGAGGGGTTGTTTTAAATTTGATTGAGTGGTGGTAAAGGAAGTAACTCGAAACTGAGAGGTGGTGTGGATGACAAAGGTGGAAGTGGTGGAAAAATAGGTGGTGTACTCCCTTGAGGAAATGATGAAGATGAAGGGTCAAAGATGCCCCCTGGTCCAAATAGCCCACCTCCCCCTTGTGAAATCATAGGGAGAGAGGTTTGTGTGTTGAGAGGATATTTAAGTGTCACATGAAAAGATGATGATGGGTCATTGGGGTCTTGAAAGGTGAGCATAACATGTGGGTGCAATAAATTTAATGGGACAGATTGACCCAAGAAAGTGTTTGCATCCAAATCTTAGTTGTTCACAAGGGGGTGTGTTTGTAATGCATGAAGCAATTGGCTCACCTTGTTGACAATTGGTTGATTTGGAGCAATGGATGTTGTGATTTGGGGGATGCTTTGAGTGATGCTTTGAAATGGAGGTGTGGATGAGATCGGGGGTGTGGACGAGATTGGGGGCATGATCCTAAGAGGTTTCTCCACAATAGTGCTTACATCAAAATCAAAAGGGAGTTTAGCCCCTTCTTTAGCTAATTCAAGCATGTATTGGGAGGGATTGAGTCTCATCATGGTATTATCAATTCTGTGAGTTTCATGATTTTGAACCATTTCAATGATTTCATCTTGTGTCATCCCTAAGACATTATTGGTGACATCTTCCACTTGGCCTTCCTCTTGAGGATTTTGTGATGATAGAGGAAGAATGAACGTGGGATTGCTAGACCCAACAAGATTTATTTCAGACATGGTTTGACTTAGGTCACTCGAAGTTGAAGTTTCTTTGTTCTTTTCCATGTTCTTCTTGTGTTGAGACCTAGTTTGAACCATAAAATAGGAATCAATTTTCAAGAATGTAAGAGATGAACCTCTAATTCTTTGGATTGATCTAATCTTTAGGTGCAAAAAAGAAAGTCCAAGAAAATGAGGATCAAAAGGATGATGATGGTGATAATGAAGGATGGAGGATTGGTGGATGTTTGAACTCTTAGGAAACCTTGAGGGGGATACTAAACTTTAGGACTTCGGATTTGATGCTTTGATTTCTTATTTTGGATTGATTTGATTTGATTTTTATTTTTATTTGGGATAATGAACTCATAAACTCTAAGAGCTTAGATGTTGTCTTAGAGTGAACTTGTCCACAAGATGATAATTTGACTAAGTGTGCAAAGAAGGATTCATCTATACACACATAGTCAAACAAGATGATTTGGATTTGCTTTGATTTTTGATTTCAAGAGGATTTGCCCAAAGTTTAGCATAGAGTATTTTTTCAAGATTTCCAAGAGTTGTTGGTGAGGTGAATTTGGATTTTGATGTTTGAAGGATGGATGAAAGTTTTGATTTTGACCCTAAGAGACTTAGTAAGACTTTTGTTTACTAGACCAAGGTGTTGAAGAACATGCTAACACTTCCTAAGTGAGATACTCAAACCTTTGAAAGAGACTTGGATTTTGACAATAGTAAAATGAATACAAATTTGGATTTTTCTTTATGCACGTTTGTAAAAGTTGAAGGTCAATCTTTCTCTAAACTCGTAAAGCATAGACAACCTTTTCTTGTGAGTTTTTTGACTAAGACCTTTGAAATTTGGTTTTCAGATTTTGATCTTTTGGGAAATCATTTGGAAGAGCAGATGTGTGGGGTTCAATTGTTTCTTAGCTTTGCTTAATGACTTCCTTTTACCACAAACAATTCTTGATTAGGTTTTCAAACTAAATGTCTAATGTCCCAATTTCTTCTTATCCCACAAAGTCCATGGAAATGAAGGAAATGAAGGAAAAAGTTCCCTATTGTTGACTTTAGTGAGCAAATTGAGATGTAAATTCAAATGCTTATAAGCCTCGAAGGATAGAATCCCTAGGGAAAGCAATAACACTTGAATTTTTTCAAAGATATTTGCTTCCTAAAGGGTTTGAAATTTGATGATCATGATGTTGAATGTTTGTTTCCAATGTTTTAAGATCCAAGCAAAGTGTTTTTATTTAAAAAACATGTACAAACCTATGGATATTGAGACAATATTTTTTGAATCCCCACTTGGATAAATCTAGCTAAGCCTACTTTCAGTGGATGATTAGATGCTTGGCCACATAGGCTCCCCCTTACAGTGCACTTGCTTCTCAGGTCAGCCAAGCATCAGTACCCATGAAACTCCAATGGAATACTTCTCATCTCTAGTAAAAGCCGTAAAAATGTGGGGCGGCTTCAAAATGACCATTCTTGCACCAACAAATAGATTTAAGGATTTTGGTCTTTTGGACAAAGGGTTTTAATATAGGCATTTCGTTCATGGGGGATCATCCATGCGGCAAGACACCATTGTTGCCCTTCTTGTTAGAACAATCCTCATGATACTTGAACTTTCCTCAAGTACCCACACTTATATACCGGTTGGAAGTCACTTGGCTTTAGCATGTTCCTAGTGGGGTCATTCCCTTGGGTGATTACTTTTTCCCACAAGGCAGGCCCTCTAAAGATAGACAAAAGCGAGCAGGTACATTCATAGTTCGATCGATCTTTGTTGAAAAAAAAAGAGAGAACACACGCGATATACCCCACTCACACTCGCAAGATTTTGTTCAATTTTAAGAATCCCAAATTGAAGTGTGGAGGTAATCACTTATACAACTTAATATCACAAAAAGCCTTTTGATTCTCAAGATTGCTGTGAAGCCTCTCGAACACTCGCATGTGCTCAGAAATGTGTCATGGAAGCACGTGTTGCGCCATCTCGATTAGTCCTTAGAGCTCAAATTGCAAGAATGTCAAAAGGCTAGGTGTGAAAATGAATTGGAAGTGGCCTCTTGAGGCTTATTTAAGCCTAAAAGTTAGGGTTTTTTTACCCTGTTTAGCCATCCAGCTAGGGTTTTGGACCCCCAAGCCCATTTTTTGCCCAACTCAGGATCATTTTGCATTGTTTTTTCATGTTTGTGTATGTTTTTGGCATCTCAAAGCCTTTCTGGACCTGTTGGGCACCTTGTCCTCCTTTCTTGCGAGATCACCCAAAAATCAAAATTTTTGTTTGATCTCTCGAGGGGGCAGTATAACAACATGTTTCTTCTCATCGAGGAAGTAGTGGGGCATTTGAAAAAATTGAGAAATTTTTAAATTTTGATCACAACAGTTTATTCTTTGAACCAACATAACAGTTGCATTACTTCAAAGAGAGGCAAAATGTAGACATGGAAAATGTACCGATTGATCCCATACACTTGATCTTGATTTTACTAACACCGCTTCATCCTAAATCATCTCCTTTGCTAATTGTTTAATCGAATAATCTGTATTTCATTGAATTGATCACATTTAATCTCTTAATTAAATAAATCATAGAATTCATTTGAAATGCACAAAATAAGAAATGTAAATGAAGAACACAATCAAAAACTATCAAATCCTATCTAATGCAAGAAAAATCTTAATCTCATGGGGGAATTGGTGCCATTTTGATGTGGAAAATGGCCCTTTCCCAATCCCTTGTAAGCTTGATGAAGATTTGTTGGTGATTGAAGCTCCTTGATAAAATTTTGGCATATCCTAGCTATGAAACCATAAGAACTATGAACACTTGATGAATTGGATGAAATTAGCTCTAAATATGAAGATAGTGATTTTACAATGAAGTTGTGGATCCAAAATCAAAGTGAGAGCATCTTATTTATACATGAGAGTGATGGAGGATGAGACAAATGGATGAATGTGGGATCAAACACCAACCAATAACCAAGTGCCACTTGTCAACATGTGAGTGGACAAAGGTGGACACATTTTGGTCATTGTGCAATTAAATGCAATTAGGTGGAAATTAAAAATTGATGAAATGACATGTTGGAGGGAGGAGAAAATGAATTTAATGCCACTTGGCTCAAAGCAAAAGGACATGTAAGAGGTTTAAATGCCTTGTTGAATGTACAAACCCTTTTGGAGGGATTTTTCAAACTTTGAGAATATTCCAACATTGATGCCTTTTTGAAAGTAATTAAGGTTTAATAAATCAATGGAAATGATAATCATGAGCAAGTTGAAAAATCTAGAGGATTTGGTGATTAAGATTAATATTAATTAGGATTTGATTAATTTTAAAAGGATATTAGTTGATTTGACCATTTTGACTTAGACTTTTGGATTGAAATAAATCAAAATGAGAGGAAAATGATTGACTTAATTAAATAAAGATTTTGATTTATCTAATTAAAAAGGAGACGATGTTAGATTAAATGAAATAAATATTGATTTATATAATTTAATAGAATGACCTTAGAGATTAATTAAATAAAGTGAATTATTTAATTAAAGAGAGACCAGAGGATTAATTAAATAAAATGATCTATTTAATCAACATGAGATGATGCCTTACTCAGATAAATAATAATTTATTTAATTAAGAGATGAAATATGATGAATTCAATCAAATACAAATTATTCGATTAAACAATTAGAAAAGGAGATGATTCAGGACGAAGTGGTGTTAGTAAAATCAGGATCAAGTGTATGGGATCAATTGGTACATTTTCCATGTCTACAGAAACTTGTGGAGCTTTTAAGAAAAAAATGATGGTGAAAAAGGATATTTTGGAGTTATAAATCTATATCCACTTGAACCAATGTTTCCTCCAAAGAATATAAAAATATTTTTGATACAAAATGCTTATGCAAAAAAGGACATGATATTTTGAACATTCAATTTCCATCACATATGATTTTAAACTCCCTAAATAATACCCTAGCTTGAGATGAACATAATAAAGGCAAATGAGGTTTCATTTATCACCTAAATTCCCCTTTCATAGCAGATTTTTTTAAAGATGAAATTTGAAGTTTGTAAATTTTCTCTCCTTATCCAAATAAATAAAGAAAGATACATCTAGTTTTGGTTAACATCTAAAATCCTTGAAAAGGGAGCTGAAGATTAATGGTTTGTAGATTAGGTTTTTATGAAATGGATACTAGATAAATAATTTTAACATTTTACATGTACATCCAGATCAATTGAATACACCATACAAAATCATGTGAAGTTTTCTTAGGTGAAAATATACTAAATATGGATATATCAATAAATTAACATCCACATACATATCCAATAATAATAAATGCTTGTAGCCTCCATCTTAATTCCTACATTGTCATGAAAATAAATCTATGGAATTTTCTCATGGAAAAGGATATGAGAAATAGCTAATTTAAGTACCAATTGTATATATAGATTTGGTATTCATTTTCATAGGCTCAATAACTCAAAGTATATATTTTACATCACATCCAAATTTAGTTTAATTTCTTCTATAGCCAAAATTCACAACATATAAATTAAAAATTATTATTAAAAAAAGACACATAAAACTCAAAATGCTTTTGAAAATTCTTTATTTCTCATTCCATCCTTTGAAAACTCAAAAAAAAAACTTCCCTTTAAGTACAAATATGAAAATAACCTTTTTTGGCAATATTTTACAAAATCCAAAAATTTCCTTTGGCAGTTTTAGAAAATCCTAAATTGCCTCAATTTTAGCAAAATCTGAAAATTTCCTTTTTTGGCAGTTTTTAAATCTATCCAAAAAATCATGAAAACTTCTAAATATCTAAAAAACATGATTTTGACACAAATTGCCAACTTTCTAAACTAATAACAATCATGAGTTCGAAAATAATGAAAAATCAACTTTCTAAAATCTAGGAAAAATAAAAAATTGCTCCTTTTGAAGCCCCATGCAAAGTCCCCTGCATCATTCTCCTCTAGTTGAAAAGAACACAACTCCTACAAGTTCTTGTCCTCAAACTGTTTCCAGTTAACCTAATCCAACTCCTTCCAGTCCCACTCTGTAATCCATATATTTCCTTCTGGTGTTAATCCTTCCCATTGTGCCAAATATCTATTATGTTCACCTTGTTGAATGCAAACTACCTTCTTGTCCACTACTTTTCCTTTCTTCTCTACTTCCATATGCATTTCATCTTTAATAAAATTGGAAAATTTAAATTTTAACTCACTCTCCTCCACTACAATTGTAACATCCCCATCTTCATTTCTAGTTGTAGTGTGATATTTCAAATCTTGAACATCCTCCAAAGGAACTACTTCTGATATTTTTTCACCTTCTTCTCTCTGCATCATCAAGGCATAACAAAAACTTGTTATCTTCATTTCTTTGACTGGTTCTCTTGTAGACATCAAACTTTTATTTTTGTGTTCATCCTCAAGAGGCAATAAGGTCACTTTAGAACCTATGCCGTAGAAAATGGCCCCTTGTCATTTTCATAGTCTTTTAGGCCTTGCTTCACGATGCTTGGACCATTTTTACTTGATTTATTGATGTAATGTTGCTTGAATATGCACATTTAATTTCTTAAAATTCAAATAATCGTGTCTTGTGAAGGTGTTGTGAAGTGTTGTAAAACATTTCTACACTTTTCTAGACTCTACTCATTACAATTCACCTAAAAATCACCTTTTTATTCATTATCTGAAAGTCCTATTTCAAAGTGTTGTAAAGTCTTGTAACAAGATTTCACGCTTTTCTAGGCATAATTTCACTATTTACACCTTTTTTATGCTTTATTTGACCCCTTTATGCCCTTATAAGGCTTAATTAAGTGCATTTTTTAATGTAAACCCAACAAATAACATTAAATGTGACTTAATTCCTAACACCCATTTTCAAGTCCAAGGTGGGACCCATTTGCCATGGGTGGCGAATGAGTCCCTCTTGGCTCTAAATTCAAAATATTTCAAATTTACTTTTAGGTTTTTATTCAAAATTACTTGATGTCAGCCTGTGATGAGGTATCAATGGGTTACTAAGGCACAAGACTATAAATAAGTGTTTTTCTCCTACAATCTTCTAACTCATTCAAGCATTCAACTAGCATTTGAGCACTTTGCATCCTATAATCAAGCATCAATGAAGCATTCAAGAGCTTCCATTGACATATCTTCATATTTTCTTCAACAAGGGTTTGGTAAGTTGATAGCATTTGCATGTTATTTGTTTATCATTCTCTTTCATTTCATTATTTCACTAAAGGTTTGATTAAAAAATTGGGATTTGACCAAGGCAAATCCCTATAACCTAACCCTTAACCATTTTTCACCTCTAGCATTTGTGTTTGTAGACTTGTGTATGCAAATTTGACAAGCATTTAGGTGTTGAAAAGTGGAAAATAAGTCAAGTGTTTCAAGTCAACAACATCTTATTTCAAGCTTGGAAAAGACATTCTATCTATTTTTTGTAGATTTGACATCGACAACCCAACAAGCAGACAACCTAAGATCTGGTGGTACAGAATTGTCCCCTGATTTCTCAAAATTTTGGGAGAGGACTGATTCGCCATCAATGGCGAATGAGTCCCACCTTAAGGCTGGAAATCTAAGTTTTGTTAGATTTTGGATCCTGACACTTAGAAACCTATTCCTAACAATTTTCATCAGAAGTAGGACTGATTCGCCATCAATGGCGAATGAGTCCCACTAGTGATTTTCTATGATTCCATGTAGTACTCAAAAGATTCTAGTTTCTCCAATTTCTGCCCAGGTGCACTCTTATTTAGTCTCTTTCTATTTTGTTATGCACTTATTCATTCATAGTTCATTGTTTGCAAACATCATTGTGTTTTCCAACATTGCATAAATCTTAGGTTTTGCATGCATAATCAGTCAATTAGTTCATATATCTTCGCTTAGTTCATTCCATTTAGTTCAAATAACATCGTACATTGCATAATTTGAGTGAACCTAGCTAGCATTTCCAAAAAGTATATGTATTCTTTCTACCATCATGCATTTCCTTTTGGTCACATTTCCATGTTCTTCCCAACAACACATGGCAAACATACATTGGAATGACATCACACCATACTTCATCTTTATAAGTCTTTCCTATAGAGAACTTGACCGAGCACCTATTATCAACAAAAAAATCATTTCCCTTTTTAAACCATGCAATACAATAAGGATGGGGATGATTTTCACAATGCAAATTTAGTTTATCTACCATTTCTCTAGAAACCATATTCTCACAACTGCCACTATCAACAATAACTTGACATACCTTTCCACCTGAAGTGCATCTAGTTCAAAAAATATTTGTTTGAATCCAAGAATCTTCACAAGTTCTTGTTTGTTTTTGCTTCTTCATTGGGATAACCATTGCTCATCTCATCATGAGATTATCCCCCACATTTGGTGAAACTTGAGATTCAATTCCTTCTTCTGCAATCTCATCTTGATCTAAGTTCAATCCACACTGCTCTCCATGTTGTTGTTCTTGCATGCTATAGTTGGAGCATTCAAATTCCCTATGGCCCTCTTCACCACAATTAAAGCAAAACAAAATGCTTGCATGGGTCTTCCCACCCTCTACCACCATTATAGACTCTACCCCTTTGAAACCTTCTTCCTCGTTGATTTTGCATGTCATGTTGGATATCGCCTAATTTTTCTTCTCCTTGACTGTAATTTAAATCACCTTGCAATGGATATTTTGTACCTATTTTCCCTCCTCTATTCCTTTGGAATTATTGTCTATTATGATTTTCTTCTACCTTTAAAGCTAATTGGTATGTGTGATGCCCCCTCAGTTTGTTTTTGTTTGGATAGCTATTTGGACAACACCTAGAATTTATGATGTTTGCTAGACTTTATGTTACTATTTGTTGGACACTATGTTATTGTTGGATGTTATGCTGACATTGTGATACTATGATGATTAGATATGGTGTCTATTTGATAAAATTATGATGCTTAGTTTAGTGATATTGATGGCATTGTGATATTTGATG
>VDFB02281492.1:193107026-193171438 GCA_007258455.2 Sequoia sempervirens
ATGCTCCTTTCTATCTTTGTTCTTCACATACCCTTTATATTCGTGCTTCCACCACTACACCCTTCCACCCTCAATTTAGTGGTGTAATTGACTACCATTGGTTCAAGGAATTTGTTTGACTACCTCATGATTGATTTTTTTTTTATTGCTTTAGCTTAGTTATTTGTTAATTTATATTACTTTCCTTGTTTTCCATTCAACATTGCACTCCCATATTACACCTGCATTCATGAAAATTCATTGCTTATAGACTATCTCTACCTTAGACATTTGTCCTAACTATTTCTCCTTGTTGTTCTCACCTTTCACAAAAATACCTCAATTGATTCCCCTTAACACTTGTTCCCTTTATTGTTTTGGCCTTTGACTATGCTTAGTCTTGGTAGACCTCTAAGGATGTTCCTACATCAAATAAAGTATGATGGATTTAGCCAAGAAGATGTGGGAAACACATATATGGAGGGTAATGGAGAGACACAAAGCTTAATGGAAGTGTGGATGGAGGATATTAGTTGATAATGGTGTGTAGGAGGCTAATGTTGATCCGAAAACACTTGAGAAGAATCAATGGAGAATCCAAAGGTTTTTGTAGAGATAAATTAGTAAAATAGTGTTGTTCGAAGCAATAGTGAATAGGAACCTTCAAAATGAATGTGAGAAAATTTATAAATTGATTATAGCTAAAAAATTATTGAAAACATAATAAAAATAAAATTATAATGTGAGTGGAAACAAAAATTGAAATTTGAACTTGAACACTAGGTTCTAGAGTCTACTATTATCCTTTAAGTCACCACTCTCTCTAACATCAAGAGCACAATGATAACAATACTTATAGTCTATTAATGTAGCAATTATATATTAATGAGAAAAAAATACTATCTCAAATTAAAATAACTATTGGGTGACTTCAATTATAAAGGATGAAAAGATGGCGAGTGGGGAAGGCTAAAAAATTGCAGGAGGATCAAATGTAGAGGAAAATTAGGTCGGTGTTAGTCAGCGCGATATCTAGGAAGAAGATTTCCAAGTGAAGAATTTGGAAAGGAAAGGAGCGTGGTTAAAAGAGGTCGAGCACAATGTTTCCTTGGAATATCTGTGGGAGCAAGTGACAAATGAAGGTTGGTGCCAAAATTCAAACAGGATGAGAAGGTGTGATCATAATGCGCATGTTTGGAATGGACAAAACTGGAACAATGGAAATAGACACAACCATAAAAATAAAAGAGAAAATACCCACAGTGTAGATTTTTTATAACAATCTCCACATTTTGGGAGCAAGGTGGATGGTAGAGGTGATAAGAGGTTTGGTGAAACCCTCAGGTTGCCATCATCTGGCACAAAGATTCATAGCGGGGAGGATCACTTTAGAAGAGGAAATATGACAACCTTGGTGATTGGATCCAAACTTTTGTGGCCATCAATCAAGCTCATGGAAGAGCAGGGGTTGATTGTAAGATGGTATGGAAGAAGTTTGAATTGGGATAGTTTAATCTAGTGGTGGCAGGGTCGTTGGGGCGAGGGAATGAGATTCAAAGTCTTGGCGAATGGTTTCTTTTTGGTCATATGTGTTATGTTGGAAGTTAGAGCTCAAATCTTGAATGGGATCTAGTTTATGGATGGATATGGCTTCTATATCTGCAAGTGGGAAATTGGCTTTGATCCAATGAAATGCCAAATGGAATGGTTGTAGGACTCGTACAAGTTTTCAAAATTTCCTTTGGAATTTTGGCATATCAAAATTTTGGAAAATATCGGTAACCACCTTGGGAAATTTGTGTGTGTAGAGGAACAGATCAATCAAGATAGGGTGAACACCTATGTGTGAATATGTGTTGAAAGAAAGCCTCATTATCCTTTCTAGTGGGAAATTGAATTGATCATAGATTGGGGTAATGTGATTCAACCCATGGTTTAGAATCCTTCAATAGAGAATGTGCTTTTGGACACCATTGGTTGGTGGTATTAGGAGTGTGTGCCAAGAAATCCCCCCAGGACAAGAGCACAAGGATGTGAAATCTGGTGAGATGTAGGGGATAGTGGGAAGTCAGAGGATTATCAACCAGGAAGACATTGATCATACTTAAATGGAAAAGTTAGTGATAGATATTGATGAAGTTGTCAAAATGGCGAAGGTGATAGTGCTAGATCTTGACACCAATGAAGAGAATGTGCAAACAAGTAAAGAGGAGGAGGCATCTAAACAAGTTTTTAATTTAAAAATCACTGAAGCTTTAGGAGTGACAGTGCCCAATATCTAGGAGGATGACTTGAAATCATTAATGGAGGTAGGTATCAATTTGGCTGAGCTTGCCAAAGCAGTAAAATTAGGGGAGCTTAGATTGGGTTGTGAGGACTTGGCGGAGTGTGAGGTAGGAAAGAACCAAGAGGAGGAAGAGGGCCCTTGGGAGGCCATTGGATTAGAGAAGTTAGATTCCCAAGATCAACTAGTCCTAGCCACCCCTAATATCAAAGGGGATCTGGGGATTGGTCAGAAAGACCCCAATAAATTATCGTTGAATTGTAGTGAAAGAAAAAAGAGAGGAAGGATTCCCAATAAAGAGAAACTAAAATGGGATGGTGAGGCAAGTGGGCAGCTCAAAATCAATGATATGTTGAAAGTAGGAAATGGTAAGGAACTTCTTAAACAACCATGAGGATAATTACTTGGAATGTTATGGGCTTGAATGCCCCTAACAAGCGATGCTTGATCAAGCATCAAATGAAAGGCTTTTAGGAAGACATATGCATGCTTTAGGAAATCAAATTAAGTGTGAAAGAGAAGGATTTCTTTTGAAAAAAATTGATACGATGGAATGGTTTTGGGGTGAATGCGGACGACATATTAGATAGAATTCTCACTCTTTGGAGATCAAAAAATGTGTTTTTGGAAGAATTCGCTTCAACCAAGCATTAGCTAACATGCAAGGTAAGAAGCTTGGCTTCTAATTTGAATTTTTTTTTACTAAATGTTTATGATCCTATCACTTGCACCCAAAAAAGGGAGTTATGAAGGGAATTAAGTAGATTTTTTAATGACCCCTCCTTTGAATTCATTATTCTGGGTGGGGATTTCAATTCCATTTTAAGAGAATTTGACAAGAAAGGTGGGGTAAGGAGCAAAATGCTATCACAAATTGAATTTGAAGGCTTTGTAGAAAACAACACTTTGCTCGAAATTAGTACGAGCAATGGATAGTTCACTTGGACCAATAGGAGAGAAGGGTTTAGTAGCATTGTAGAAAGGCTGGATAGGTTTCTTTTCAAAAGGTACTTGTGCAGATTCCCCTTTACCTTGGAAGTTATGATTCTCCTTGTAGTTGGTTCGGATCACTTGCCAATTTTTTCGGATATTATTGGGGAACGATATCTTGTCATATGCCCTTTTAAGTTTGAAAACATGTGGTTTCAGGATCCTCATTTCCTTGATATCATTCAGTAATGGTGGACCAACTATAACCCTGGTGGCTCAAAAAATGTTTAATTTCTTGGAAAAATTGAAATCAATTAAAAAACACCTCAAGCAATGGAATAAGTAATGCTTCAAAAACATATTTCAGGAAAAGAGGGAAACTTAAGAGGCTTTGCACTCTCTGAATGAAGTCATCATTATCCAAGGGATGGATGTGGATAGGTTCAATCAAGAAAAAGAGTTGTTGAACAAATTAAATGATCTACTAGAAAAGGAAGAAATCTTCTAGCATTAGAAATCATAGGAAGTGTGGCTCCAGGGTGGTGACAAAAACATGAAATTTTTTCACAACTCCATAAAGACTAGAAGAGAAGTTAATAGAATTTCCCGTATCAAAGGTTTGGATGGTAGAATAATGGATAGTTTTGAGGAAATAAAATCTGTTGTGGTAAATTTATTTCATTCTCTACTTAATGAACCTCCAGGGTCACGCTTGCAAAATCAATAGGTTTTTCTAGATAGTATTCCTTCCATAATTACAAAGGCACAAAATGAGCGGTTGTAGAGAAAATTCATAGAATGTGATATCGAGTAAGCGCTTTTTCAACTTCACTCAGACAAGGCACCAAGCCCTAATGGGTTCCCTACTAGTTTCCTCCAAAAAAATATGGAACATGATAGGCCCCGACTTAGTGGATGATATTGAAGACTCTAAAAGCTCTGAGATCTAGGCCTCAAGGAAATAAACAAAACCTTCATTGCGCTCACCCAGGTGAAGAAAGAAAAACCTAAATTTTTTGAGTATTTTTGGCCCATCTCCCTCTATAATACCATATCCCTCTATAATACCATATATAAATTCTTCACCAAGGCAATAGCTAGGAAGATAAAGTGCATTTTGTCACAGATTATCTCAGAAGAGCAAACCAGTTTTGTGCTGGGAAGGTCAATTTTTGGTCGGGTTATTATTGCTAAAGAAGCAATTCATTCAATCCAAAAGATGAAGAAGCAGGCTATGTTGGGAAAATTAGATATCAAGAAGGCCTATGATAGAGTGAACTGGTGTTTCCTCTTCAAGTTCATGGAAGTATTTGGTTTTGACAAGCAGTGGTTGAATTGTATTTTTGAATGGATAGTGTGCCCAATATTTTTTGTTCTTCTTAATGGATCCCCCGAAGGCTTCTTCATTGTTTCAAGAGGGCTTTGGCAAGGAGATCCTATCTCTCCTTTCCTTTTCATCATCATGGCAAAGGCTCTTGGTCAGGATTTTCATAAATCTAAACAAGATGGTATTCTGGAAGGAGTCCAGATCACCTGCGATGTTCCTAAAGTCACCCACTAGAAATTTGCTGATGACAACATGCTTTTTGGAATTTCCATGGCAAAAGAGGCCAAGGGGTTCAAAAATATTCTAGACCGGTACTCACATGTGTTTGGTTAGGAGGTAAGTCAGGCTAAATTTGAAGTTTTTTGCTTTAATACTAGCATTGCCAAGGAAATGTAGATACTTCACATCTTGGGATTCCATAAAGGCAAGCTTCCATGTAAATATCTAGGTTTACCTTTGGCCAAAGGAGTCCATCCAGGTGAAATTTGGGATGCGGTATTAGAAAAGATCAAGTCTAAGCTTGCTTCATGGAAAAATAAATGGTTGTCTTGGGTAGGGCGCCTGGCGTTGCTAAAATCATTGATCGCAATGATACCCATTTAAATGCTCTATTATTTACCTTTGTCTAGTGGAGCCAACAAAGAGATTAATCAGAAGATGAAGAAATTTTTCTAGAAAGGAACCTCTAACTAGCACAAATTCTTGATGATAAAATGGAATAAATTTTTTGAGTAAAAGGAGGAGGATGGGGCAAGTGTGAAGAACATGCTTTTGCAGAACCAAGCCCTAGGGGCTAAGCTAATATGGAAAATTTATGCAAAACTAGATTTGAAGTGGGTCAAAATAATGAGAGAAAAATATCTAGAGGAGGGAGATCATAGCATCTTTGTTGCAAGGGTGCTCCTGAGAGGATCACGAATTTGGAACTTCCTATGTACATGCAAGAATTTTATTTTAGATCATCTAACATGGGAAATTAAGGAGGGGTGTGATGCACTTTTCTGGGAGGATTCCTAGGAAGGTGGGGGAAAATTGGCTGAGAAAACTGATCTAGCACAACCTATGAGAGTTGCAAAACAAGCTTGGGGTAGTAAGGTGAGTGACTATATGATGGTTTCTATGGATGATGGTGGTCTCAGTTATAGGCGGAAAAATCTAAGAGAGCTAAATCTAGATCCTAGGATAGTTGCAGTTTATGAAGAGGAAATGGATCAACAAGTCATCTTTCTAAGAAGTGGTAGAGACATCCTAAGATGGAATGCATATCTGAATGGAATTTATAATGCCAAGGATGGTTACAGGGTGTTGGTTGGCTCTAATGTGTCTACTTTGCGGCTTCTCATCAACTTGAGTTGGAGTGCAGATTGCCTCTCAAAAGCTGGACTTTTCACTTGGGCAGTTGTGTAAGGAAGAGTTCTTATAGTAGAAAGGTTCCTTCATTTGGATTATTCTTGACCAATAAGATGCATTCTTTGTAAACATGTGGAGGAAACCGGTGACCATTTTTTTGTAAAGTGTCATGTGGCATAACACTGCTAGCACTGGTTGTGCACAAAACTTTAGTGGCAAACAAATCTCCCTGATAATCTCTTAGGATTTCTTTCAGGTTGGCCAAAGCTTTACAACAATGCAACCTTTGGTGGAGTATGGACTACGGGGCTGTCACTAGTTATTTGGGAACTATGGAAGGAATGAAATCATTGTATTTTCTAGGAGAAGGTGATGTCCAGAGAAATGCTCTTAAACAAAATTAAAGCATGTATTGTGGAAACTATCAATGTTAGGTTGGTTGCGCATCAGGGTCGCAAAACTACTTTCATCATCTAGGACACTATGATGAGGAGAAACTAGATTTTCCTATGGACCCCTCCTCAGATTGGGTCAGGTGGAGAAGCAACACAAATATCAAGAAGTAAAGTTGTTTGGAAACCCCCACAGGTTGGATGGCTAAAGCTGAATTTTGATGGGGTGTCTCATGGCAATCCAAGAATCTCTGGGGAAAGGTTCATTGTCAAATATTGGCAATCCAGATGTCTTGGGAAATTTGCATCCTCTCCCGATTAGCACTAAAAATGTAGCAGAAATGCAGGCCTTGATTTTGGGTCTACGTTTGTGAAGAGATTTAAAGGCAAAGAATTTAATTGTTGAGGGAGACTTGAACCTTGTCATTAACACACTCAGGACTAGAAAGTTGTCTCACTAGAAATTGAATGCCAGCTTAGAAATTTCCTTGGATCCTTTGGATAACTTCGATTTGGTAATTATCAACCATACACTAAGGGAAGGAAACAAGGAAGTTGATTTTCTTTCCAATCAAGGAGTAGACGGTATTAATATCAAAGAAATGCATCAGGAACCCCACATTCAATCCACCTAAGACGAGTGGGTGGTAGGGTGGATTACTTACCACATAGATTGCGGCAAGTTTATCGATGTATGGTTGGTATGAGGTGGATGGGTGTTAGGTGTTGTGGCTATTGTGGTTGGGTTAGGTCAACTAGGGATTGTCTCTTCACTGCAAGTACGTTGGTGAGTTAGGAGTATTTATGTGCCATCATGTTGTGGTACTAGTGGTAGCTAGGGATGATTTTTTTGATTTTCAAAACATTTTATTAGACTACTTGCCTCACCTCTATGTGTACCCATTCACTTAAGTGGTGACAACATTGGCATTAGCAGCTTGTCATGTGGATGGTATGTTGGCAGTGTACAAGATAATAAATTTGGCAATCATTATGGTGCATTCTCATTCAAGTTTGAGGGTGGCAAGGGAAATTTTTCCTTCTATCTTTGTGTTTTTTGATTCTTTGTCTGGCTTCAAGGTGTTGAACAAATATGGTTGAGTGCTTGAAATTCATTATTGAGATGTCAATGGAATCAATGGTTTGTTTTGGGGCTAATACCCATTAGCCCTTGATTGCAAGGACCACCAAAATGCTTTCTGGGAGGTTACAAACCAATTCTTAAAGCGCATTTTGCTCAACATTGACCTACTAATGATGGTGGTTGTGAAAATGGTGCTTGGCAAGGGGCATCTGGAGCACACGGAGTTTTTCAAAGAAAATTCGCAGGTGGCTTCAAGGTTTCTAGCCTTCATTCTAGATAATTGGGTGCCAAAGGTAGAGTTTAGAACTTTAATGGGTAAATTGTTTAGAAAGGAGTTGCTAGGTGGTTTGGAGGAGGCTTTAAAGGTGCCCATTCCTTGCAAAGGAGTCCAATGACTGTGCGAATTGGACTTGGTAAAGAAACTGAGTGAGGTAATCAAAATTTACCCATTCCTTCTCGATTTTAACATGGTGGCTCTAGTGTGACACATGATGATAGTTGTAGTTGCGGTGAATTTTCTCAAGAAGGCCTTTCGGCTGGTTGAGATTAGTGACTTTGAGTGGTTCAAATAATTTATTGCCTTTTTGAAAGAAAATGGCTTTCTATAAATGTCTGATTGAACCTCTATTTCCTCCTATGGTGTCAGGTCTAGATTGGTATATGTGTTTTTTCTCCTCTTTGTTTTGTTTTTGGTGTGATGGTCCTCGATTTTGTTAGGTTTGGCATATAGTCAAGTCTTTGTAAATGTTTTCTCCCTTTGATATATTGTTGGTATGCCAAAGTTGGGCATTTTGTCAGTTAAAGTTTGGTATGTTTGCTTTTTTTGGTGGGTGAATGGTGGGATGGCGTGGATAGACTCCATTTTGGCCTGCTCCTAGGGGATTTGGTTCAGTTTGGTGGTCCTAGTGGTTCTTTTTTGGGTCTAGAGTCCAATCTCATATCTTGCATTGTAGACGCTTGTAATTTTTCCATAATATCAATATAATCTCTCTTACAAAGCAAAAAACTATTGGGTTCCTTCAATTTTAATAAATATAATTATTACACAACACTATTTTTTGTATAGGGAATACGAATCAACATTCCTTTCTATTTTTCACTAAAATATCATGAAGAGAATATTCATATAAACCTCATTAATATAGAAAAGAATGCTAGGTGATAAGAAAAATACTAATCATGTGAAAATACATCTCAATGTTAGTCTTGATAGTTATATTTGCATTTTATTGTGAAGAGAGTTTACAAATGCCAAACATTTCACTATCAATTCTACCATATATTTACATTTATGTATACAACTACCATTATTAAAATAAATAAAATAATTAAAATTACTTTATATTAAAATAAATAAAGCAAGCCCATTATAAAATTTGATTGAGATAAATTATTTTTGAAACTAAGGGATGAAAAAAAAAACATTTCTAAAATATGAAGTGAATAAGAGTAAGGGTCATAAATCCCCACTCAATAGGTTAAAATTATGTGACCAAAAGGGATGTCTTCCCTCATTTATGCTTGACTTGTATGAATGGGAAACATGCCCTTATGAGGATGATCTCTTTCATACGAATTAAATTCATTTTTTGGATCAAAATATAATTAAGAAATTAATTATTTTTCTATTCATAATTTAAAAAATAAATATATTTACTCATGCTTGAGGATCATACAGAGAAGTATTAACACAAGATGATAAAGTAAATAAATTTTAAGGTGAGGAAATGCATTTTAAATTTGTAAGATGTTGTTTAAGTGGTTGTTGGTAAATTTTTTTGGATTTATTAAAAATTTATTAGGGATTGATTTTTGTTATGGGTAAAGAAATCAATTTTTGTCATATGTAGAGTTTGATTATTAATTTTTGTGGTGTAAAGAGATAAAAAAAAATTATATGTAAAGTGTGTAAAGAGATCAATTTTTGTCATATGTAAAGCGTGATTATTATTGTGTGTAAGGAGATTATTTTTTGTTTTATCTATGAGTTTTATATTATATGGGACAAATTAATTCATGTTTTGAGAAGGTCAATAATGATTCATATAGTCAAGTGAATGAATATTCCATAGTCTTTGACTATTAATTAAAGAAGGTTGATAGTTCATATGCTCAATGAAATGGACAACCTAAATTCTTGGATCTAAGAGAAAGGAGGTTCTAGATAGCCTATGATTACAAGCCATAAAATAATAACAAAATGTTTATCCTCAAAGATAACCATAAGTATAATTTTCATGTTTTATTATTTTTAAAATATGAGATATTTTAATCTGTTTTATTTTTCTTGTTAAAAGATAAGCATCCAAAATCTTTTCATACTCCTTTATTATAAATCATCTGAATTAAAAAATAATCAAGATCCTTTAACTTAATATGAAATTGAAAGATATATATTCCTCCAAATTAATTTGAATCATGATCCCAATCTCTTTCTTTTAAAACTATTAAAAGGTTACAAATAACATTATTTAATTTCTAATAAATTCTTTATTTACCATTAAACTACACTTTAACTACACCAATAAAGTGAGGACCACTTGATTTTTTTCACTCACCTATCATTAATTTAAAAGATTTTTAGCTTTCAATACATATTTCATTGTGAAAGTGTCTATTAATAAATATCTTATTAAAGAGGAAAAAAAGTTTAATGATAAACGACAATATTAGCAATGTGAGTGGGCACATCACCATTTTTTATTTCATTTGTACAAATTATTTTATACAAGGAGAGGTGACATCTCTTTGTCAATCCTTTATATGTCTTTTTTTTTATATATACAAGTTCCATTATTATAAAAAATGAATCAATATAAAATTTGATATTATGATTTCCTCGAATAGAAAAATAACCTTAAACAAGTGAATTATTTGTGGACTTGGGGACATGCTAGCTTAAAATAAATTAAAGTTGAAGTGAAAAGGACTATGTTTGATGTTGTGAGAAATCTCCATTCAATATCTAAAAACCACTCGAAAGTAAAGTTAGGATTATTATCATGTGAAAAATGGAAAAGGAATGAAGTTGGACATTTGGTCATGTTAGGGTTTTTTGTGCATTTGTACTTAAAAATAATATTTTGAGTAGTATTAAATATTTATTATAAAAGTTGATTTGATGAGAATGACATTAAAAAAAAGTTTACAAATTTATTTTAAAGATTTAAGACAAAATAATAATAATGATATATGTTTTAGTTTCTTAAGTATGTTTTTATGAATTTAATGTAGAATAGGTTATTGATGGAAATGATATGAAAGTGAGTTCATAAATTTGTTCCAAAAATTATGATGAATTAATGATTATGATACTTTTTTCGAGATTAAGATTTTAAAAATATTTAGAATAATTAAAAACTATTTCTAAATAATTAGAACATGAAGATTCATTATATCATTTGGTATCATGATTTTATTTTAAATATTTTAATTATAATTTAATTAAAGTTAATTAATGTATTATTGGATGATGGTGTGGATATAAAGTTATAAGGAATTATTGATAATGTAAGAATCATAGTTCAAGTACTTTTAATGTCTTTTCTAGGTGTGTGATGGGAACATAAGAAGGTTTGTGAAGTAGGAAATGATTTCGAATTGAGCAAAGTCATAGACCTATACTACACATAAATGTTCTAATTCCTTTTGGATTATATTTTTTATGTGTGCATTGTGGTTGTAGATGTTTTGAACCTTAAAATGATCACGTTAGATTTTGGTATGTTTTTCACTTATATACATAAAATTTAACAATTGAAATAAAGATATATAATTTAATTAAAGAAATTCCAAGAATAAAAAATAAGAAAACTAAAACAAATAAACTATTATTTAAATTATAGTTTGATTAAAAATGGATTAAAAGAAATAGATTTTAATTAGTAAAATAAATAATAGAAATAAATTAAATTAAAATTTGACAATAAACATGACAATTCCATATTTTGTTCACTTTTAAAAAATAACTAAAATAACTCAAAATAAATTCATTTAGATAAATAAAGGGACCACATATGAAAAAATAGAAAAACCAAGAGAGTTGAAATTAGGAGTTAATTGTTTATTTAACCCCAAGGAAGAAAGGAGTAGGTAAAAGGAAAAACATTATTTTCCACAATAAATTTTAGAAATAAATAAATTCAAAAGGGGAATAGTATACAATAATTGAATGCTATAAAAAAATAGAAAGGCTACTTCATTCCTTGAAGAAGAGGATTTTTGGATCATGTGTAGATATAGGCTTCAAATATATCAAGGAGGAAGAATGTTTTTATTAATTCACTAAGATTTGTCTTGGAGCCCACCCTTAAAACTATGAGTGTTTTTTCTTAGGACCCATATCCCATAATTTTTTTTAATGAGGATAGTCCTTTAAGCAAGACTCTAGTAATGTGAGATATTTTTATAATTAGAATGTGCATTATAGTTTAAATGTTCATTTTTCTCACCTCCTATCTTCTATTATAGGGAATCAATTCCTTCTTATTGCTCCACCCTCTCTCTTTCAATCCTCTAGCATGCTCTTCTAGCTTGAACACTTTTTTCCTAAATCTATTCTTATCTCCTCCTTCCTCATTCCCCAATGTCCTCCTCTAGCATGATTTTTATTCCTTCCATTGTATTTGTTTGGATTGAGTAATTAATTACTATCACCTTGAGAATTATCCTTTGGCTTGAATACCTATCACTATCTACCAATTAACTCAAGTGGGACTACCACTCTAGAATAACTAATAGCATGAATATGCCACTTATGGAGATTTGAATCTTGTCCCCCAACTTTAGAACTAATTGGCCCTAGCACTTGACCTAAACCTATTTGACAAGAAAGAAACATATTATAGATCCACATTATATTTTATATTGTGTGTTTTTATTGGAGTATAATATAAATAGATTAAGATACATTATTATTTAATCTAAGATAGTTAGTTATAAATTATTAAATGCATTATAATCAATAAAATTGAAAATACATAGTAAATCATAAGAACACATTGAAATTTATATGTCTCGATAATATTGAGCTAGTGAGAGGAATTGTATAACTTGTAAAAGTTAAATAAATTGGAATTAATGAATATAGGATTGTATTGTGCATCTCCCAAAACTCACCATTTGTATTTTGGAAGAAAGAGGAATCCACTCTTTATTTTAGATTTAGGTTAGTTCTTAGAGTCAACATTTCTCTCTATGCATCAAGTTAGGAAAAATACTTGGTCTAAATTTCCTTTGGTTACAAAACTTGTAAAAATATCGTCATGTTCTAATAAAAAATACTATTGTTTCTTTTAATTTCACTTTGTAAAGTGTTCAAGAATTTTTTCTAGCATTTCTCAGAGTTTGATCTACTAGTTCTAAATATTTTAACACTTGACATCTAGTTCTAAACCCATCATTGGCACTTGATAGTCAATTTCCAACCAATGTAAAATATTTGATGTTGTTAAAATGTAATATTGATTAGTATTTTTAGGTGGTTTATAACTAATATTAGAACCTATCTTGTAATTGCAAACTAGTACATAATTTGCAACAATGTTCATTTGCAAATTTAGTTAGTGTTTGAATCTGTACTAGAACTTGAAATACATTTAAAAAAACTTAGTGCTAAGTTAAGTATTATTTGTAATGAATTTTGAAATATTTAACTAAGTTTCAAATATATTTATTTGACTAAAAATACTTATAAAATTTGAATTATTATAACTACATATATTTGTTAAAATATTTAACCAAATTCTAAATCAATCATAAAAAAGAAGAAGACTAGTATCAAAAATTTGAAGAGTTTAAATAAGCATGGATAATAATTATTATTGAAGTCAAAGATAAATGCAAGGGGTTAAAACTAATTTCATTAGTAATTGAATATAAGTTTTAAACCTATCATCCAAATTTGATAGTAATGTGAATAACATGTCGAGATTCAAAGAGGAGTCATAAAGTAGGTCATTATGGAAACTATGAATGTCGATGTTAGACCTACATAAAAATGAGAAACAATCACACAATTAGATCAATATTCAAGTTAAATCAACATTCCCCATAGAATTCATTTGAAATGCACAAAATAAGAAATGTAAATGAAGAACACAAAACTATCAAATCCTATCTAATGCAAGAAAACTCTTAATCCCATGAGGGAATTGGTGCCATTTTGATGTGGAAAATGGCCCTTTCCCAATCCCTTGTAAGCTTGATGAAGATTTGTTGGTGATTGAAGCTCCTTGATGAAATTTTGGCATAACCTAGCTATGAAACCATGAAAACTATGAACACCTGATGAATTGGATGAAATTAGCTCTAAATATGAAGATAGTGATTTTACAATGAAGTTGTGGATCCAAAATCAAAGTGAGAGACTCTTATTTATAGATGAGAGTGATGGAGGATGAGGAAAAATGGATGAATGTGGGATCAAACACCAACCAATGACCAAGTGCCACTTGTCAACATGTAAGTGGACAAAGGTGGAGCACATTTTGGTCATTGTGCAATTACATGCAATTAGGTGGAAACTAAAAATTGATGAAATGACATAATGGAGGGAGGAGAAAATGAAGTTAATGCCACTTGGCTCAAGGAAAAAGGACATGTAAGAGGTTCAAATGCCTTATTGGATGTACAAACCCTTTTGGAGGGATTTTTCAAACTTCGAGAATATTCCAACATTGATGCCTTTTTGAAAGTAATAGAGGATTTAATAAATCAATTGAAATGATATTCATGAGAAAGTTGCAAAATCTAGAGGATTTGGTGATTAAGATTAAGATTAATCAGGATTTGATTAATTTTAAAAGGAGATTAGTTGATTTGACCATTTTGACTTAGACTTTTGGATTGAAATAAATCAAAATGAGAGGAAAATGATTTAGACTTAATTAACTAAAGATTTTGATTTATTTAATTAAAAAGGAGATGATGTTAGATTAAATTAAATAAAGATTAATTTATTTAATTTTATAGAATGACCTTAGAGATTAATTAAATAAAGTGAATTATTTAATTAAAGAGATACCAGAGGATTAATTAAATTAAATAATTTATTTAATCAACAAGAGATGATGACTTAATTAGTTAAATAATGACTTATTTAATTAAGAGATGAAATGTGATGAATTCAATCAAATACAAATTATTCAATTAAATGATTAGCAAAGGAGATGATTTAGGACATAGCGATGTTAGTAAAATTAGGATCAAGTGTATGGGATCAATTGATACATTTTCCATGTCTACATTTTTCCCCTCTTTGAAGCAATGTACCTGTTGCGTTAGTTCAAAGAATAAACTGTTGTGATCAAAATTCAAAATTTTCTTGATTTTTTCAAGTGCCCCACTACTGCCTCAGTGAGAAGAAACATGCTACTATACTGCCCACTCGAGAGATTGGACAATTTTTATTTTTATTTTTGGGTGATCTCACGAAAAAGGAGGATAAGGTGCCCAACGGGTCCAAAAAGGCTCTAGGATGCCAAAAAATTACACAAATGTGAAAAAATGATGCAAAACGACCCTCGATTGGCCGAAAATGGGCTCGGGGGTCCAAAACCCTAGTTGGATAGCTAAACAGTGTGAAAAAACCCTAACTTTTAGGCTTAAATAGGCCTCAAGGGGCCACTTCCAATTCATTTGCACGCTTAGCCTTTTGACATTCTTATGATTTGAGTTTTGAGGAATGATCAAGATGGCGCAATGCATGCTTCCACGACACATTTTTGAGCACATGCGTGTGTTCTAGAGGCTTCCCGACACTGGACCAGTGGTAAGTCATCCTATCCCAACCTTTGTTTTCAATTTTTGAGTGCATTAATTAGGGTCCAGGAGTCAACGAAGTCAAGCGGTGCTATATAGAACCGCTAAAAACCTTAAATCAGCGCTACACAGGCCTAAATTGCATCGTTGATGAGAGTTGCACTGTGGTGGTGTAGTTTAGAATTGGGGTTTATCTTTCAAAGTGTGTTGTACTACACATTGCGTCACAACAGTACTATTTGGAATTTAGGTCTAGGGGTCAAAATGAAACGCTATCAAAGTGCGATGCGGTAGTGGAGTTTGGAACCTTTTGGCTTCCAATGGCATAGTTTAGGAGTTCCAAATAGAAACACATATGCAAACAGTGACCCATTTGTTGTTTTGGTTGTGCAAACTTCAAACAAGATCCTAATTTTTTACAAAACTTGATGCAGTGACTTTCCTAATATAGGAGGACATGGAGCCAATCCACTCGCGATAGCACAAATCTTCCATTTTGAGCAGATTGTCCTAGGATCCTCCTTTGCACGAGGTACTCCAGGAGCACCTGGGGGTGATTGGATTATGGTATGTTGCTTATGCCCTAGTGATCAGGATGCACTTGGGTATGATGATAGCATTGGAAGAGCGCTGGCATAATGAGACATCTTCATTTCACTTCCTGATAGGCAAGGCAATAGTGACCCTGGAGGATGTGTGGTGCATTCTGCGATTACCTATCCATGAAGAGAGAGTTATCTATGATGTGGATTTCAATAGGGACAACTGCTTCAAGATTATGGGCCTAGACGAGATCATTTTCTCGGAGGGACAAATCAAGCTGGATCATCTCAAGACAAGTGGCACCAGATTGGCGTGGCTGATACTTTAGCTTGGGATGGGGTCTTTCCTAGGAGTAGATGCTCTAATGAAGAGAGTGCTTTGCTTAGGGGCCAATGATGTTGGCATCCCTTTATCATGATCTTCACGAGTTTGTGTACTGTGATAGCCAAGCTATTAGATCAGGAGTCACACTACTGCACATTTGGGCCTGGGAGCACATTGTAGTGCTCCACCTTGTGAGAGTTATATCGGTAGACATGGATCCAGATGACCCAGTCATCTGGAGATACAAGGGTGCACTTACCTTTTCACACACAGGGGTAGCAAGAATCTGCCACTGGAGGAGGGTCATCTATGAGATGACAGTTTTCACTTAGAGACCTTATCTTGGGATGTTGACCTAGTACGATGATGTCCAATAGTTATTTTTTGCCAGACATGATCATCTGATGCAAGGCCTCAAGCATATGATGATCGAGAGATATCTTCTTGATAGGGTAGCGTGACAGTTTGGGGATGCTCAGGACCGTCCCGAGGACTAGTACATGGCCATATTTGCACATACTACGAGGGAGATGACTTGGGGTCACAACTTTCCCATAGATGAGGTAGTACAAATTTTTGGGTAGCTGGTGGCTAGGCCATGGCCTTATGATCAGGGAATAGCAGACTTGGGGATGACACAGGCCTACAGAGATTGGTTTCATCTATCATTTTGGTTGACAGTACCCAGAGCACTATTGTTACAGAGGAGACTGAGAGGTCGATCAATAGGGCAAGGGCGAGGCTAAGGAGGTAGAGGGGACAGGGATGGTGACAGTGATGGGGATGGCGACAAAGGGTGAGGTAGAGGGGGAAATGGTACACCTCCGCTGCAACCAGAGCAATAGCCTGAGCAAGATAGAGGTTAGAGGGATGCCTCTAGAGACTAGCATGAGGATCAACCCATGGATGGTCATCAGGACTAGGACAGGTAGAGGACCCCTCCTAGAGATGGTCATCAGGACTAGCCACCAATCTAGCCACCATTATAGTTAGACCTTAGGGATGGTCATATTTTATAGCTGTAGGCTTAGATTTAGGTGCTTACGACAGAGAGGGACTAGGTGAGGCAACAGGTCCTGACCTTGATAGCTAAGCATGATCAGGCTATCCAACAACGACAGGCTGCTAAGCTGCAAGCAACATAGGAGATGGGTCAGAGATAATATTTAGAGAGTATGGTTGCATCCTCCTCTCGGATCACAGTATCCATGTGGGCATACCGAGAGGCCATTCAAGAGGTGGAGTATTATCATGTGCATTATCACCAGAATGTGCCTCGAGCATCACGGGTTCTGGATTATTCGCAGCAGACTGGATACAGCCTCCAGAGGAGCACGGGGAGAGGTTGGGTGGTGAGGGGAGCTGCCAGTAGGGCTAGCTCTTTTACTTTATCAGAGACATTTATTCTTTTTAAGATCCACGGGCTTATTTTTTATAGCCTTGTGGGCAATTGAACTATACTGATTGTACACAAACATCTGATTCTGATTTTGTACCATGACAGTGTATTATTATTTTGATGATATATGAGATGATATGAGATGTTTCGATATGTTGTATGATGTGTTCTATCTTATTTATGCATTATGGATGGATGTTTTTACTTTCTATATGTGATGGTCTATATGTGATGCAATGATTTTATCTTATGTGATACAATGCAAAGTATGTTTCTATATGATTGTTATGATGTGATGCAATGCAATGTATGTTTCTATATGATGCTTATGATGTGATGCAGTGATTTATGAATGCATTTCTTTTTTAGTATATTTTCTATGCACTTTTATTATGTTGTGTGAATGTTATGATATAATTCTTAGACTAATAGATCTATATTATGCACTTAATGGATGATGATGATAAAATGTATGAGATGCAATCTTTTTCTTTTTCATTATCTTTCTCATATATGATATGATGATGCATTTATGGATGTCATGATGATGCACATGATATGATGTGATGATGCATTTAATGATGATATTTATGTATATGACATGATATGGTATGATAATGCTTATATGATGATTCCCATGGATGATATGTATGTGATGTTATGTGATTATGTAATGGATGCAAATGAATGATATTATGATGTATAAGTGATGATGCAGTGGATGCTTTGATGATGTTCATGATATGAGTTAATAATTCCTATGTGATGATTCCTTTATGCTTATGCAATGAAGGCAAATGTATGGTTCATGAAATGCTTAGAATGACCAATCTATATTGTGATGAGAATGATGAAATGCAATGCATGTGAGAGGATTAGTGTTTCCTATATGTCATGATATGATGTGCATTATGTTGATTGTTTGTGGATGGAGGATGGGTGCAATAGCGATGATGATTGACTGTCATGGTACCATGTTAGTGCGGAAAGAAGATAGAAGAAAGAAAAGAATCCAACAAGTCAAAAGAGATGATGATGATGATGATGATGATGATGATGATGATGATGATGATTTGCTTACTAGGAATTGGGACTTTGAAATGGCCATTTACCTTATGTTTGATAATACACATAGGCACAATGCATCAAGGTATGAAGAACTAGGATGGAGTTGCACCTAGTGTGATGGACTTTGAATCAAAAATCAGATAGGAGTACTCCTATTCACACCTGACACATAGAACCTTGTTCAAAATGTAGTTCAAATATTCCAAACATCTCAAACCAAAACATAGAAAGGCAAGCCTTCCTATGTGGTCAACAAGACACTTAAAACATCCTCCCTACACCTAAAAAAAGTACACATGACGAAGGTTATATTACAAGAATATCCAACAAGAACAACAATAAAAGATATTGATCATTGCCCCCTTCCCTCTCTCTCTAAATCCTTTTGTTTGGACATCATCGAGAGGTCATCGAAATGAGTGCAATAAGATAAGTCAAAAAGACAAAGACAAAGTAAACAAACAAGCTAATGTTCTTCAAAACCGCTAGCCAAGACTAAACTATGGTGATCCCTGGTGTTGATGTCCATTGTAGGAAGGATGCATCCTAGGAAATGATCATATTAGATGATTGATTTGGGACTGATTGGATGATAGGCTATTGACACAAAGAGTTGACTAACTTGTTTACTTACTGACCTAGACTTGAGACTTTGACGTTTTGATTTTCCACTTTGTAACCTGCTAGACTTGTTTCTGATTGTTTCACCAAACGTTGAGGGTGACGACCATTTATTATGAGTGATTTATTGAAGGTGAAAGTGAGATGGGGTGGATGGATTTTTTCAAATATTTGGATGTTTTTGATGTTTTGAAATGTTTTGAGGTTGTTTTTGGTATTTTTTGAGATTTTGCAAACGTTTTGATTTTTAATTTTCAAATGTTTTGGGGTTTTCTAAGATTTTGACCAAGAGACTAACCTAAAGACCTATCCTAGGGGCCTCGGGGGCTGATCAATAGATTAGCCTTGCCTACGCTATACACACAGAGACCACGTAGTTCGACTGACACATACTCAATTGTTGGTTAGATATAAACAAATGGATTGCTAGTTTATTATGACAGACTCCTAAAGGACTAACCTAAGTGTCTCAGGGGATGATCAAAGATCAAAGTTTCCTATGTTCAAAGCTCAAAGATGACATAGTTCGACAAGATGACTCCATTTTTTACTTTTTCGACTGACTTTTTGTCCTCTTTTTGGATTTTGAGTGTTTTGAATGCTTTTTGGATTTTTTTGTTTTATGAATGTTTTTGGATTTTTTGTATTTAGGAATACTTCAAGAATATACATGAATCTGATCCGATAAGAACATGCCCCTAGTGCGATGCAATAGACTACTCTAATAAAGGCAGGACAAATTGCCCTTGAGAATAGGTTGAGTAGTACTAGGAGGGATCATGACGCGAACACAGGACCAAGCTATGATGTGGATGCAGATGGATGATGGAAGTGTAATGGATGGATGTGTAATGGGTGGATGATGTAGGAAGAGTCATAGAGATCCTGGAGGATGTAAAGTGCTTATTTACACAAGGCGCCTGTTTGCCATGTTTTCACCAAGGTTCTTTCCCAAAGTGCCACTGAAGTTTTTTTCACTAGAGGACAATTTTTCTCTTTACTTTTTTCAATCCTTTTTCTTTTTTTTTTGGAATTTTATGTTTTTTGATATTTTTGTTGTCACCAAGACACCTGTTTGCTAGGTTTTCATCAGGGTGACCATTTTTTTAGGACATTTTCTCATTTTTTTGTATTTTTTGATTTTACACCCTACAAGATTAGGCATAAAACTTTTTGAGATGGGAGCTCTTCATGGGCTCCTACAGAGGTTCCCCTTCCGGTGTTGATAACTGATATGCCCCTGACTTGTAACTCATTGTGATGATGAAGGGTCCCAACCAATTGGGTTCAAACTTTCCCTTGCTATCTGGATTTGGAACATTCTTTTGGTTCTCCTTCAACACAAGCTCTCTGACTTGGAAGACTCAACTCTTGATTTCTTGTTGTAGCTCCACCTGAGTCAATTTTGGTAGACTTGTAAATGGTTTAAGGAATCTATGCACCATTCATCTAGTAATTCCAGCTCATTCAGTCATGATTCTTCATCTGTGATGAGGTTCTGCAGTGATATTCTTAGGGATGGGAGCTCGATCTCAATGGAGAGTATGGCTTCTGATCTATAGACTAGGAAGAAAGGGGTGGCACCTATTGGTGTGTGGATACTTGTTTGGTAGGCCCATAGGGTAGGATTTAATTGGAGGTGCCAATCACAACAAGTGTCATTGACCATCTTCTTGAGGATTTTCAGGATGGTCTTATTTGTAGCCTTGGCTTGGTCATTTCCTTGGGGATAATATAGAGTTGAAAAGCGATGTTGGATCTTGAATTTCTGGCATAGGTCACAGACATCCTGATTGTTGAAAAGTGTTCCATTATTCGAGATAATGGCTTGAGGGACACCATAACAAAAAATTAAGTAGTTTAGGATGAACTTTGATATCGGCTTTCCAGTGATATAAGTCATGGGGATGGCTTCCACCCACTTGGTGAAGTACTCAGTGGTAGTGATGATAAACTTGTGTCTATTGGATGAGGTGGGGGTAATTTTACCAACAAGATCGAGCCCCTACTATGAAAAGGGCCAAGGTGTAACAATCGGATGAAGCTCTTGAGCTAGTGCATGGATGAGGTCCCCATGCTGCTGACATTGTAGACACCTTCTGACATAGTGATGTTCTTCCCTTTCCATTGTAGGCCAATAGTACCTTGTCCTTAACAATTTCTTCGCTAAGGTCATACTGCTCAAATTTTATCCACAAATGTTGTTATGTACCTCGGTTAAGGTAGTCAATGTCTCCTTAGGATTTAGGCACCATAACAAGGTTCTTTCAATGCTTCTACAATAAAGGTTATCTCCAAGGATGACAAAATGGGATGATTTTTGGAAAAAGGATCTCATGAGGTTTGGGGTTATGTCAGCTGGGAGGACTCCTATTCTTATATAAGTATATATATCATGGTACCAGGGATCATTGGGACCAATGATTTTGTACACAAATTTAGACTCTAGTACCTTGAACGCAGGTATGAGAAGCTACTCTATGAGTAATTCTTGATTTGGGATGTCGCGTGGGATTTCTAGGAGTGATCCGATTGTAGCCATTGCATATGTCGCTCTATTGTTTGCTCTTGGTAGCTTCTCAAATGTGATATCAATGAAGAACTCCTTAAGACTTTCCACCAATTTCTTGTAGGGAGTCAACTTGTCATCCTTTGTTTGATACTCATTGTTGACTTGATTGATTATGAGTTGTGAATCTCCATATACCTTGAGTGCCATTCGCTGCCACTGCACTGCTATTCTTAGCCCTATGACAAGAGCTTCATATTCTGCTATGTTATTTGTGCAAGGGAATGACAGCTTGTATGATTTTGGAATGCAATCCCCTTGTTGAGTGATGAAGAAGATCCCTGCTCCTTATCCATGTTGCGTGTAGGATCCATCAAAGTACATTTTCTAGTGATCTGCTACACTTAGGTTGGAGATTGATTTGTCTGGGAATTCTAAGACAAGTGGATTCTCTGAGCATATCGGTGCCTCCGCCAACTGATCCACAATTGATTGTCCTTTGATGGCCTTGCACTACACATACTCAATGTCATTCTCTATGAGGATCATAACCCACTTGGTTGTCTTCCCTATAAGCATTGCTTTGGAAAGCAAGTACTTAAGGGGGTCTATCTTTGCAATAAGATTTATTTGATGGGATAGCATGTAATGTCTGAACTTTTGTGCTACAAATACAACTACTAGACTGGCTTTCTCAATGGAGGTGTAGTTCAATTCCTGACCTACCATAGTTCTGCTGATATAATATATATCTCTCTCTTTTCCATTTTCATCATGTTGTGCTAGGAGAGCACCGAGAGATTCTGCTATTACAAATATGTATAAGATCAAAGGTGTTCCTAGAATTGGCAACATAAGGACTGGCTACATAAGTAATATTCCTTGATCTTGTTGAAGGCCTGATCACACTTTTCATCCCACTTGTATGCTACCCCCTTATGGAGTAGATGAGAGTAGGGGACAACCTTGTTTTCTAGTTGCGCTATGAATCGACAGATGGACTAGATTCTTCCTTGTAAACCCCTTAGTTGTTTCAGTATTTTGGGTGCCTCCATTTTGAGAATGGCTTTGACCTTAGCAGGATCTATCTTAATTCCTCTCATGGACATGATGTACCCAAGGAGTTTCCATTATTGTACTTCAAAGACACACTTCTTTGGGTTGATTCTGACTCTATATTCCTCTAACCTATCAAAGATGGAGCCCAATGTGGCTATGTGATCTCATATTTTCTTTGACTTGGACTAAATATCATCCACATAATCTTCCACAATTTTGTGGATCATGTCATGAAAGATTAGTCTCATGGCCCTCTGATAGGTAGCTCTTGCATTCTCCAACCCAAATGGCATCATATTCAAGCAATATGTCCTCCATGGGCAAGTGAAAGTCATTTTATGTTGGTCTTCTTTAGCTATCATGATCTAGTTGTAGCCTGAGAACCCGTCCATCAATGATAGCATCTCATGTCATGTCATCATATCCACGATCATGTCAATGTTTAGAAGTGGAAAATCATCCTTGGTACATGCCTTATTGAGATCTCTGAAGTCTATGCATATGTGAATGCCCCTAGTGGGATTTGAAACAAGTACAAGGTTTGAGACCCATTCTGGATAATCTATTGGTTGTATGAACCCTACATCTAGGAGATTTTGCAATTCCATTTTGACCAACAATGCTATCTAGGGATGCATCTTCCTAAGCTTTTGTCTAAGGGGATTTGCTTCAGGATATATAGCTAGGTGATGAACCACAACCTCTAGATCAAGCCTAGGCATGTCGACATAGGTCCATGCAAAGTTTATCTTTCTTTCTTTCAGGAACACAACCAAAAGTTCATGTTCTTATGTGAGAAGTGACTCTACATATAATGTTATGTGTGGTAGTCCCTCTATCCCCAAGTTGACTGGATTGCACTTCTTGACTAATACTGCTGACTTTTTTTGATGAATTACATTGAGATGAAGATTGAATCCTTCATCCTTCGGTGCCTTAGAGAGGTTTTCAACATTGGATATTTCCTTTATTTTTACTATTTTTGAGTCAGAGAGTGCTATAGTGTGGTTTTCACTCAAATACCTAGAGATTATTCTCATATTTTCACTTTTGTGACTAAAGGATTTAATCGTTTCCCCGTAATAGGCCAATGTGTCCACTATGATATCAAACCCGGCTTTGTGATCTCCATATGGTATCATATCTTGTAATCCCATGAATTCTAAGAGCACCTCATCATTTTCAAAAGTGTCTAGAATTGGTGGTCCTCGTTGGTCATAATTGATGAGTTGGGGATAAACTAGGTTTATTTCATGGGTTTGATGGTCTGGCTCAAAAGAAAACGTACTAATCATGAGTAGGGAGGAATCTTTGAAAAGCATAGGCAAGTATGTTATGGGATCCTCATCATACTACACACATCAGTTATGTCAAAGGTAAAGTTATCTAAGGGTAGACCTGTGGATATTGGTAATTGAAGGGTGGTTGCTGATAGCTGAGGGGGAGTTTTGACCTTTCTCACTGAGGCATCTTTGCCAAGTATGATCACCTTTAGAGGGGTACATCTGAGACCAAGGTTTCTTAGTCACTTCTCCAGAATGAGGGGTTCAAATAGGCCATTTTCATTCTTCCCAAGTTTATTGTTTTTGTCATAGCCCATACCAAGCATCATTTGTAGACCTTTATTGCTTTCATCCATCAGAAGATCAAGCATGGGCCTTTCATCTTAATATAGGAGACTGGATATGTCTCTTTCATCTACTATTTCTTGACTTAAATCCCCCCAACTTCTGAATCTAGAAGGTTCTGCTTTGAATGTATGGGATGACGTTTCAGCTGATTGGAGTTTCCTGTGAGTCCTAGGAGATTGAGCTAACTCTTCTATGATGAAAGACTCTTCTTCATCCTATAATCCCCACACCCATTGTCTTGGATAATGACCTTGATTTTAGATATATCAGGTGGGTTTCTTTGTCTCAGAAGTGGAGGCTAATGTAGCTGGGTCTACATACAAAGTAGTGGGGCCTTCATTTTTCTTTGGGACTTGGGTGATTTTATAGTATTTTTCTTCCAGATTCTTGCAATAGGAAAAGGGCTTAGGATCACTATGAATTGTGACCTCTTGATTTTGATATGGGAACTTGATGCATTGATGGAAGGTGGAAGCGACTGCTTGCATCCCATGGATCCATGGATTCCCTAGAAGGATATTATAGCATAAATTAAGGTCATGGACCTGGCATGTGGTTTCCATAATGGTTGGCCCTACTTGAATAGGGAGCTAAATAGTGCCTTGAGACACTCTTTCGTGATCATCATAAGCTCTTATGGTGATGCCCTTTCCCTTTTTAGTGGCATCCTCTAAGAATCCCAGATTATTTATTAATTTGAGGGAATAGATGTTGAAACCCACACCCCCATCCACCGAGATCCTTTTGAATTTGTTTTTTATGAATCGGGACTTCAAGGTGGAGTGCACGATTGTGAGATGGTTGTGTGGGGAATTCCTGATTGAAGAATGTTAGGAGGCTTGAGGTGGTGATATTTCTTACCATAGCTTGGAACTGGTCAGCGTCAAGATCCACAAAGATGGTGGATAAAGCCAATGCTTCCTCTAGGATTTTTCTATGTGCTAGCGATATCTTCAAAAACTCCATGATGGAGATCTGAGTTGGGGTTCTTTTTAGTTGGTCTAGGACATTATAACCATTAGGAATGGTTCTTGGATTTGAAGTGGATGCTCTAAGTGGCTGTGATGACCCAACAATGGTAACTTTTCTACCGCCTGTGGTGACTCCAAAATCATCTTTGGCTCCTTTGATGCTAACAGTGACAATTTCATCAATGGATATGACAACATGATCATACACATGGTTCACATTGGCATACTTTTGTTTTCCATGGTTGTTCCCTTGGTTATGATCTGACATCAGATTCATGTATATTTTTAAGTCTTGATTCCCAGCTGGTTGGTCAGCATTTATGGTCTTGTCATCAATGAGGTCTTGGATTAAATTTTTCAACCTCATATAGCTGGTTGTTGTGTGTCCCTTGATTTTGTGGAAATCACAAAGGTGATTCTCATTGTACCACAATGGTTTCACTTGGGGTTCTTGATAGTCCTCATTAGTGGGAATCTTGATAAAATTTTCATTTATTAGTTTCTTCATGACCGCTTCGATTGGTTCCCCAAGGGCAGTATACTTCCATTTGGGGAAATTTATATTTCATGGGGGTGGTCCCTATTGATTATTCAAGTTGTTGACTTGATTGTTGGGCGGTTGTTGTGATACCGCGTTAGCTTGCGTGTTGTTTCAATTATTGTTTTATGGTTGCTAGTAGGTTTGGGTGTTTTGCTTCAGAGCACTGATTATGACCTTGGCATCCACCACACCGTCATTAGTGACATTTTTGTTTCTTGCCCATGTGCGAGGTTTCTCATTATAGCTAGTGGATGGGCAATTGTCTTGGTTTTCTTGATATGTAGGTGTTCCCCCTTGTGCAATAAGGGATCTTTTGATGTTGAGCACCTTGGAGATGAATTGGTCGTAAGTGGTGATACATTGTACCTTAAGATGAAATGCCAAGTTTTTCTCAAGGTAGGTAATGATTCCCCCTTAGCTTGTTTAAGCACAGAAAGTTCCTCTAGACTAACATCCATACCGATATTGAAGGCGTAGTTTTTTATGAATGCATCTATGATCTCTTGGAACTTTTTGATGCCAGGAGGAAGGCGGGAGAAACACTCCATGGTGGGACTAGCCAAACTTTGAGGAAATAGCCATCATATGTGACCTCCATGTAATTTACCTAGAATTTCCTGATGTGACCTTTAGGGTTTCCTGTCCCATGGTATTTGTCAAATTTAGGGATTTCAAACCCCTTGGGGAATGGTACCATTGCGAGGCTCAGGTCGAATAGATAGGGACATAAGTTGCTTGGTGTTTTTGTTGTTTTCCCCAATTAGAGATCGAGCACTTGTTGTGAGAGAAATTTGATTTGCGTTGTCACGTCATCTTGTAGATCATGGGGTGGAATGAATGTGTTTTGAAGTGGTCGAGGTGTTTGAGTGATGGGTGGAGTGTTGGGTGCGTTGGTGGGGTTTTTTTGCAAGCTCTGCTATGTGATTAAGGCTTGCTAATATGCTTGCATTTGTTGTTGTGCCAACAACGCTTGTTGTTGGTCTTGCTATTATTGTGCCAACAACACTTGTTGGTTGTGTTGTTGTGCCAACAATGCTTGTTGTTGGTCTTGCTATTATTGTGCCAACAACACTTGTTGGTTGTGTTGTTGTGCCAACAACGCTTGTTGTTGGGCTAGTAATGTTGCTTCTTACTGTGCTTGGTATTGTTTCAGGGCTTGCTGATATGCTTATTGTTGGGCTGCTTGTAGTTGTGCCCGGTATTGTGCCTGCGCTTTCACTTGCTAAGCTTGGTATTGGGCCTATGCCTGGGCTTGAGCTTGCGCTTGTTGGGAAGATTTTGCAGCTCGTGCGGCTTGAGCTACTTGCACAACATGGGTGACTTGTTGTTGTTGTAATAAGGCCTGGGCTTGAGCAACCTATTGTGTTTGTTGTGCGACTTGGGCTACCTGTGCTTGCTGAGCAGCTTGGGTAGCTTACTGATTTTGAATTTTCTAGAGTGCCTTGTGATAGGCATCCTGTTGAGTTTCTTGCAATGTGATGCTATATGGGCTCACCGTGTTTGATTTTGGAGGTGGTGGCGGTGGATTTGGGATGGTGTTCATTGCCATGATGAGGGGTATTGTTGTATTGAGGGTGGGGATTTGGGTGATGGATGGTGCAATTGATATGCTTGGTGCTTGAGAGACCACATTTATGGATGGTGTAGTGATTGCTTTGGTTGCTTGGATGGTTTCCATCTATTGTTGTGATATCGATGGAAAGATTGGAGGATTTGGCATGATATTTTGATTGATGATAGGGGGGTTGTTTTGATTTTGATTGAGTGGTGGTAAAGTAAGTAACCCGAAACTGAGAGGTGGTGTGGATGACAAAGGTGGAAGTGGTGGAAAAAAAGGTGGTGTACTCCCTTGAGGAAATGATGAAGATGAAGGGTCAAAGATGCCCCCTGGTCCAAATAGCCCACCTCCCCCTTGTGAAATCATAGGGAGAGAGGTTTGTGTGTTGAGAGGATATTTCAGTGTCATGTGAAAAGATGATGATGGGTCATTGGGGTCTTGAAAGGTGAGCAGAACATGTGGGTGCAATGAATTCAATGGGATGGATTGACCCAAGATAGTGGTTGCATCACAATCTTGGTTGTTCACAAGGGGGTGTGTTTGTAATGCCTGAAGCAATTGGATAACCTTGTTTACAATTGGTTGAGTTGGAGAAATGGGTGTTGTGATTTGGGGGATGCTTTGAAATGGAGGTGTGGATGTGATTGGGGGTGTGGATGAAATTGGGGGCATGATCCCTAGAGGTTTCTCCAAAATAGTGCTTACATCAAAATCAGAAGGGAGTTTAGCCCCTTCTTTAGCTAATTCAAGCATGTATTGGGAGGGATTGAGTATCATCATGGTATTGACAATTCTGTGAGTTTCAGGATTTTGAATCATTTCAATGATTTCATCTTGTGTCATCCCTAAGACATTATTGGTGACAACTTCCACTTGGCCTTCCTCTTAAGAATTTTGTGATGATAGAGGAAGACTAAGCATTGGATTGCTAGACCCAACAAGATTGATTTCAGACATGGTTTGACTTAGGTCGTTTGATGTTGATGTTTCTTTGTTCTTTTCCATGTTCTTCTTGTGTTGAGACCTAGTTTGAACCATAAAATAGGAATCAATTTTCAAGAATGTAAGAGATTAACTTATAATTCTTTAGATTGATCTAATCTTTAGGTGCAAAAAAGAAAGTCCAAGAAAATGAGGATCAAAAGGATGATGATGGTGATAATGAAGGATGGAGGATTGGTGGATGTTTGAACTCTCAGGAAACCTTGAGGGGGATACTAAACTTTAGGATTTTGGATTTGATGCTTTGATTTTATTTTTTGGATTGATTTGATTTGATTTTTATTTTTTATTTGGGATAATGAACTCATAAACTCTAAGAGGTTAGATGTTGTCATAGAGTGAACTTGTCCACAAGATGATAATTTGACTAAGTGTGCAAAGAAGGAATCATCTATACACACATAGTCAAACAAGATGATTTGGATTTTTTTTGATTTTTTATTTCAAGAGGATTTTCCCAAAGTTTAGCATAGAGTATTTTTTCAATATTTCCAAGAGTTGTTGGTGAGGTGAATTTGGATTTTGATGTTTGAAGGATGGATGAAAGTTTTGATTTTGACCCTAAGAGACTTAGTAAGACTTTTTTTTACTAGACCAAGGTGTTGAAGAACATGCTAATACTTCCTAAGTGAGATACTCAAACCTTTGAAAGAGACTTGCAATTTGACAATAGAAAAATGAATACAAATTTGGATTTTTCTTGATGCACATTTGTAAAAGCTGAAGGTCAATCTTTCTCTAAACTCGTAAAGCATAGACAACCTTTTCTTGCGATCTTTTTGACTAAGAACTTTGGAATTTGGTTCTCGAATTTTGATCTTTCAGGAAATCATTTGGAAGAGCAGATGTGTGGGGTTCAATTGTTTCTTAGCTTTGCTTAATGACTTCCTTTTACCACAAACAATTCTTGATTAGGTTTTCAAACTTTCTTCTTATCCCACAAAGTCCATGGAAATCAAGGAAATGAAGGAAAAAATTCCCTATTGTTGACTTTAGTGAGAAAATTGAGATGTAAATTCAAATGCTTAGAAGCCTCAAAGGATAGAATCCCTAGGGCAAGCAATAACACTTGAATTTTGTCAAAGATATTTGCTTCCTAAAGGGTTTGAAATTTGATGATCATGATGTTGAATGTTTGTTTCCAATGTTTTAAGATCCAAGCAAAGTGTTTTTATTTCAAAAACATGTACAAACCTATGGATATTGAGACAATATTTGTTGAATCCCCACTTGGATAAATCTAGCTACGTCTACTTTTAGCGGATGATTAGATGCTTGACGACATAGGATCCCCCTTATAGTGCACTCGCTTCTCGGGTTAGCCAAGCATTAGTACCCATGAAACTCCCATGGAATACTTCTCATCTCTACTAAAAGCCGTAAAAATGTGGGGCAGCTTCAAAACGACCATTCTTGCACCAACAAATAGATTTAAGGATTTTGGTCTTTTAGACAAAGGGTTTTAATATAGGAATTTCGTTCATGGTGGATAATGCATGCGGCAAGAGACCATTGTTGCCCTTCTTCTTGAAACAATCCTCGTAATACTTGAACTTTCCTCAAGTACCCACACTTATATACCAGTTTGAAGTCACTTGGCTTTAGCGTGTTCCCAGTTGGGTCATTCCCTTGGGTGATTACTTTTTCCCACAAGGAAGGACCTCTAAACATAGACAAAAGCGAGCAAGTACATTCATAGTTCGGTCGATCTTTGTTGAAGAAAAAAGAGAGAAAACATGAGATATACCTCACTCACACTCGCAATATTTTGTTCAATTTTAAGAATCCAAAATTGAAGTGTGGAGGTAATCACTTATACAACTTAATATCACAAAAGTCCTTTTGATTCTCAATATCGTGGTGAAGCCTCTAGAACACTCGCATGTGCTCAGAAATGTGTCGTGGAAGCACGTGTTGCACCATCTCGATTAGTCCTTAGTGCTCAAATTGTAAGAATGTCAAAAGGCTAGGTTTGCAAATGAATTGGAAGTGGCCCCTCGAGGCCTATTTAAGCCTAAAAGTTAGGGTTTTTCGACCCCATTTAGCCATCTAGCTACGGTTTTGGACCCCCAAGCCCATTTTTCACCCAAATGAGGATCGTTTTGCATTGTTTTTTCATGTTTGTGTACGTTTTTGGCATCTCAAAGCCTTTCTAGACCTGTTGGGCACCTTGTCCTCTTTTTTTGTGAGATCACCTAAAAATCAAAATTTTCATTTGATCTCTCGAGGGGGTAGTATAACAACATGTTTGTTCTTGCTGGGGCAGCAGTGGGGAATTTGAAAAAATTGAGAAAATTTTGAATTTTTATCACAACAATTTATTCTTTGAACCAACACAATAGGTACATTGCTTCAAAGAGGGGCAAAATGTAGACATGGAAAATGTACCGATTGATCCCATACACTTGTAAGGAAAGCTAAGTGTGGAAACAACTCTCCTAACGTCAAAACCTCAGGAAAGAATGCAGAGATACTTTTAAATTTTTAATTACAGACCAATTAAGATACACTCGAAAGCAATAAAAAAATAGAGAAATAATCATACACAGATGAACACCAGATTTACATGGGAAAACCCTTATGGGAGAAAAACCCACCACACCAAGAAAAAACCCCTTTGTATTACAGTAACAGAAATTACATACAGAGTATGGGCTACACTCTCTCTGATGTCAATTTACAACAACATTCACAATGATCAACCTTGTATAGAACATTCAAGATAAAATACACTCAGAATTAAATTCACTCTGATCATACATTGAACTATTCATCCAACTTGTTCATGCAACCATCAAACTGATTATGTTCTTCAATCTCTGAGTATAACCATGATGCCCCTGTCTGTCGAACTTCCTCTCAGTAACGGCCGCAATAGTCCAACTGCTATCGGTTCCCATTTGACTTCTCTGATTGGTCAAAGACACACCATGTAGGATGGTCTCCCAATAGGTCAAAGGCATTCACAATGTATTCACATGTTGGTGAGACACTAATCGTGTCTCCCCGATGCCACAAGACCTGATTGTCATTATTGCCAAGAGTCCTGACCATCGGCAAGACATTATACCAAGTTCATAAGTCGCATGGACTTTAGAATTCTCATTGGTGAGACAATTGAATTCGATGAGACATCATACCGATGTTCACAAGTTACATAGACAAGAGTATTCCCATCGACAAGACTATCATCCTTCGCCAAGAGATCATACCAAACCTTCATGTTACACCGCAATGTTCCACTGTCGGTGAGACTTCGTTTGTCGCTAAGACTTTATACTGAAGCCTCCATGTCACTCTGAGACCACCTTTCGCCAAGAGTCATATCGAAGACATCTGATAACAAACACATGTTGCATTGTCAGCAAGACTTACCGCTATCGCTGAGAGTACTTACTGAAACCTTCAAGTCACCCTGAGATCAACATTCGATGAGACCAACACCCATCGCCAAGACTTCACACCGAAGCCTTTGTGTTACCGCGAAGACTCCAAGTGTAAAGCTATCAGGGAGACTTTCCATATCGACAAGACTTCATACTGAAGCAAGCCTTTCGGCCAAGGGTCTCCCCGATTACTTTGAATGTAAAACTTTCGGTGAGACTTTCCATATCGGTAAGACTTCATACCGAAGCAAGGCTTTCAGCCAAGGGTCTCCCCGACACCGCTTGTCGCTCAGAGTCTCCCCGTTATCTGATAAGAATGGCCTGTCAGCCAGACCAACCCACTCAGTAGAGGGTTATAGCGAGCGCCACAAGTCACAGTGACAACACCAGTCGGTAAGACAAAAGCATTGTCTCGGTGACCTATACAAACCACAAGGTTACTAAACTGCCAATCAGCCAGACAGAATGAATGTCACACCGACTTGGCTCTTTTAGAGGTTTCAACCTGTGAGATTGAGGCACAATATTCCAACAATCTCCCACTTGACAAAGATCACACAGGCACCTCCAGAGCACAACAAAACTACTAAAATTCAAGGGCACTGAGACCCATAGAATTGGCACACCACCTGAACTTGTCTATGCTCACTGGCTTTGTCAATGCATCTACAACATTCTCCATAGTATCCACTTTTTCTAACAAAACCTTTCCATCCTCCACCATATCTCATACAAAGTGATACTGTACATCTATATGTTTCGTCTTGGCATGGAAAGTAGGATTCTTTTCCAAACAAATAGCACTCTAACTGTCATAGTAAATTGTTATTTTCCCTACATCAAAACCAATGTTAGAACACAAACATCTTAACCAGATTCCTTCTTTACAGGCATGTGTTGCTGCCATGTATTCTGCCTCTGTAGTGGACAAAGTGACTATAGCCTACTGCTTACTCATCCAACTAACTGCACCACCATTCAACATGAAAGTATATCCACTGGTAGATCTTCTACTATCAATGTCCCCTGCCCAATTAGAATCCACATAGACTCGAATACTGAGAGTCCTCTATGATTCAACCAAGTTCCCATGGTAACACAAAGCATATTTTGAAGTGCTCTTCAAATATCTAAACACTCTCTTCACAACATCCCAATGTGTCCTTCCAAGATTAGCCATAAACCGACTAAGTACTCCAACTGCTTGGGCAATGTCTAGCCTTATATAGACCATTACATACATTAGATTGCCAACCGCACTAGCATAAGGTATATTGGTCATGTCCTCCATCTCAGTAGGAGATTTTGGATAGTCTTCAACAAATAGCTTCGTTCCCTACAAAACTGGAACAACTAGCTGCTTACAATCATTCATGCAAAATCTCACTAGAACAGTCTTGATATACTTACTCTGACTGAGCCAAAGTTTTCTACTACTCCTATCCCTAGTTATTTCCATTCCCAGAATATACCTTGTTGTACCAAGATCTTTCATTTTGAACTTTGCAGACAACTAAGACTTAAGATCATAAATCATTAACTTACTATTGCCTATGAACAACATATCATCAACATAGAGAGCAATAATAAGAACTTGATCACTTTTAGCTTTGTAATACACACAATGATCAGATTTTAATCTTACAAATCCCAATGACAAAACATAAGTGTCAAACTTCTGGTACCACATTCTAGGAGATTGCTTTAACCCACATAGAGATTTATTCAACTTGCAAACCAATCTTTCTTTACCTTTTTCCACAAAGTGCTCAGGCTGAGACATATAAATCTCTTCTTCAAGATCACCATGAAGAAATGTTGTCTTCACATCCATCTTGTTAGAACTGTAAAATTTGATATTTTCACATGTTGATTTTACTCATAATCCTCCAAGTGGGTCCTACCTTTGATGCTTTTCCCTCTCTTGGTGCATATTTTCTCCATACTTTTCCATATTTCCCCTTTGAATCTGTTGTGTCATGCATTTTTGCATTCTGGTTCATATCGGCGTAGGTTTCCTATTGTCTCCCCGACCCATTTAATGTTTTCTACTTGCATAAGTCTATATTGCCTATCGGCAAGACTTATCTTTTGTTATAGCAACTTGATCTTACTTACAGGTGGTTGTTGGTGAGACCCTGGTTTTGTTTTAGCGATCGGGAATGATACACATATCGACAAAGTGAGGAGTTCTCTACATAATGTCTTGCCGAGGGTTTGAGGTTATGGCGACATAAAGATCTTCATCAGCGAAAGAATTTTTATGTTACACCAACATGTGGCTATATGGGAGGCTTTCGGTGTAACTCAATGATACCTCTATGAAGTCTTGCTGAGGGGTAAAGGCTATAGCGATATACATGATAGGCACTCTTCGGCAAGAGAAGCAAAAGGTTACAATGACATAACAAATGGGTAAAAGGTATGCTTTTGGTATGACAAATGGGTTTCGACGTAGTGTCTCATTGATTGTGGTTGGCTATATCGAAATGTAAGAAAGGCATGGAGCTACTCCTAGACTTTGATGTAATAATTGGAGTATCACAACAACTTGAAAGTAAATGATGTCTTCGGTAAAGCTTGGTCTAATCTTTGAGACGTCTCCCCGAGAGCAGTAAGCTATAGCGATAGTGATCAAAACAAATGGAGTTTTCGGCATGAGATATCCTTGTGCCTTACCGAGTGAGATGAACATAACAGAGGTATGATCTCTATGAGCATGTTATGGTCTATGAGACTTCTTCCCAAATGGTTGTTGTCTTGGCAAAGGTGTATTGGAAGTTTATCTCAGTGGGAGTGTTGGCGACCTGTGAATGGTAAAAGACCCTCGGTGTAGCGTGATGAATTCTGCATGACATCTCACCGATATCCTGGGGTTATAGCGAAACAAGAGATTATGATATGACTTCGGTATAACCAATAGGTTGCTATAGCGAATATGAAAGCAAGATACAAGCAGAACGATGAACGTTTGAATTGCCTTTGGCATAGGTTGCGATATGTCCCGCCGACTCCCTCACTAGTAAAAAACACAAATTCATCTTGTGGTTGACATGAATTTGAATTGGTGACTATTGTTGGCCAACTTGATTGGAGCCTAATTTTCATGCTCGACCAACATGATATTTTATTTTGATATTTTTCTCATGCTGATGTATATATAAGCATGATGTAGTTGTTAATTGAGAGCACGAGGGATTATATTTTTCGATACACTGCAAGTAGATATTAGAATAAAATTATCAGACCAGAGGCTTTTGTTGCATGATTTTCACAATGGAGGTATTTATGAGATTCAGTTGATGGTACATTTTTCTGGTGTCAGTTATCTATTGAATTAAATGAAAAATACTGCTAAGTTGTCTCCATGATTGATTTTTCTGGTTATTTAAGTTGACATAACAAGTTTATGTTTGATTTATCAATACACATTTGTTGTATTCGTGTGATTAATCAATTGGTTCTTTCAAGTAAAGATTAAATCCTTTTATTGATCACAGTAATCAGAGAGATTCATTTTGGATCGTTAAAGTAGAACTTAGTAGTCACAATATTCCATGTTCATACAAATTATGAATAAATCATATGCCAGATAATCTGTGTCTCATCCAGAGAGTGTTGTTCATCTTGATCTCATTTGACTCCGGCTACCCAACAAGGCACTAGTCTCTGCAATTCACTATTTGAATCCATTTCAGTTTTTTATATCTATTAATTAAGCATTCTAGGATTTAGATCAGAAGGTAACTATCAAGTTTGGTTTCATTTGTTCACTATTATCTACCATTGTGGACAAAGCATTTCAGAAAGATAATCATAAGTTAAGTCTGCATTGTTCAAGAGAGGTACACCCACCTTGGTCTTGTAGCACCAGAAGAGTAGAAAGTTCAATTGTTTCAAGCCTTGTTTTGTTACCCTAAAACACTGTGAAAGCTTGGCAATCTTTCATGGTTGAAACCTGCATTTTTGAGAGCTAACAAATTGGCGACTCTACTGGGGAACAATCAAAATCAAAGCCTTACTTACAGAGTCAGAATTATTGCACATACTTTGCTGAGAATTAGAAGTATTAAACATTTTTCTCATTTTTGATAAAAATGTGTGGCGACTCTGACATAATTTCTGCAGCTTTTCATCATGAATGGAAGAAGATCTCAGTACAGGGGAGGTCATACTGGAGCTCCTACTGGCAGTAGTAAATGGGCGTATAAGGATGATAGAGCTGATAAGGGAAAAAGAATAAATGAAGACATGTGCATAACAAACAAAGGTAAAGCACAAAGATCGCATTGTGAAACAGATAACTGCTATGATACATGGAGAGATGATTCAAGTGCAGAGCTTCATACTCCTAAAGACCAAAGAAATCCTTTTTATGATTCTTAGAAACAGGCTGAGTTTGAAGCTATAAAATGGGCTGAGTTTGAAGCTGAACAAGAGGCAAAAAGAAACCAAGAGCTCTTAGTTTCTGATGAAGTAAAAGCACAGTTGGAATAGCAAGAGAAGAAGATAAAGGAATTGGAGGCTAAATTATAGAAAGCCCAAATTGTTGATCAGACAGCTGGTGGCCCAAAGTATGTGCCACCTCACAAGCAGGGTGATCATGGCACAGGGCCCTCCAATCAACGAAATGCTCCTCAAAATCAGATTGGGAATCATCACAAGTAGCCGAATCATCCACATCACATTCCCACACAGCATACGGGTATGTATCCACCTCCTAGTCAGCATTATATCCCACCTCATAATGCACAGTATAATAATCAGATACCTTAGTATCAGCATCTGCCTATGCCTCCACCTCACTAGCATGCAACCATGATCAGACAGTTTGATTTAACTGGTTTTGAGTTGTATCCTTACCCTATGGATGGAAGTTGGAGGAATATGGAGCCCAAATTTATAGGGAGTAATGAAATCATAGCTGAAGAGCATTTAAGAAGTTTTAATATTTTCATTCAGGACATAGATATGCCTTATGAAGATTTACACATGAAGCTGTTCATGATGTCACTTCTTGAAGATGCCAAGGATTGGTTCAATAGCTTGCCAGCATTCTCAATTAATTTTCTCCAAGCATTTCAAGATAAACTCTTAGAGCAATATGGAAATCAAAATGATCCAGATGCAGCTCTTCATGAATTAATAAGAATTCAGAAAAATCAGAATGATTCAATTTATGATTTCAATCGAAAATTCAACAAGTTGCATACTAAAGTTCCTCCTGGATCAAGGTTGCCAGATTCTATTGCATTAAGTGTTTATTTAAATGAATTTGATCCTAATATTGGGTATGAATTGAGAAGTAGATCCCTAAGAGATTTGGCTAAAGCACAGAAAATTGCATTGACAATTGAAAATAATAGGAAACCTACTGGTATACCTAATAAGAGAGACAACCCGAGGCCTCAACAAAACAATAATTATCAGTACAGATAGGAGAATGCATATAGAAATGAAAATAGAAATGAAAGGCCAAGGTTGCATGATATGCCTTACAATACAGATTGGAAAGATGGGAAACCTGTATCAGCTAGGCCCAAAAATAAAGAAACTCCAGATCCATTGAGCAAGAAAGGGACTTACATGGTGAGTAATATTTACTTTTGTGAAGTTTGTAATCAGCCACATTCTCCAAACTATTGTGTTGTAGCTCGAAGGATGCATGAAGATGGAATGTTGATGGAAAATGATGGAGAAAATCACAAGGTGTGTTTGACTTCAAATGTTTTTCACCATGTTGAGGAAAGAAATTCATCTTCAGAGGATGAAGGTTATGAATATGATGTTTCAAATCAGAAATATAATGTCCATATGGCTGAACAATAGATCTTTTATGATTCTGATGAAGATTACACAGAGCCACCTCTTGTAGAGGCACCTACTCAGTGTAGTGTGAGGAGACTTACTGAGGATGAAATAGAAAGGATCACTATTGTTGCAGTTGAGAAAGCCAAAAGTCAATACTGGTTGAGAAACAGAAAAGCAAATGAGCAAGATGGGGTTCCTGGGGGAATTTTTATAAAAGATCAAAAGGCAACACAGGAAACTGTAAAGAAGCCAGAAAATAAGTAGCATGATAAAATTGAAAAGAAGCTTGTCCAAGAGTAGAAAATTGTGGAATTAAATAAAGAAATATAGATGCTTGGAAAGCTTAATAAAAAAGAAAAAGAAGAAAGCAAAGGAAAAACGCCAGAATTGAGGAGGGTTGTTAAGACAGAGAACTCTTCTTTTGACTTCACACAGGCATTATCTTAGGTAAAGATGTCTGTACCACTACTTGAATTAATGAAAATTAAAGAATACAGAGATAATGATGTTCAATTGATTACAAATTAGAATGAAAAACATATGAATTCTGAAGAAGTCAGTAGGCAGGAAAAGTTAAATAAATCAAAAGTGTATATGGGTAATGTTTTAACAACTTCCCCACAAGTGTATCCTTTCTTCACCACATTGCTTATAAATAATAAATTACTGAGGAACTGCATGATAGATTCTGGTACTGCTATAAACATCATGCTAGTCAGAGTAATGAAGCAGTTGGGCATGTGGGTTGATACATGTGAAGGAAAGTGCTATGCAATGGATAACAGACCTGTACCTGTAGTGGGCATTATGAGAGGAGTTGAAGTCAAGTTGGCTACTTATCCACAGGTGGCTTACAATATAGACATAAAAATCATTGATACTCCTCCACAATTCGGGATGCTTTTGTCAAGGCAGTGGACTGCAGTTGTAGGGGGAAATGTGCAATTTGATTTGTCTTATGCTACTATACTAGTGAATGGTTAGGAGGTCAAGTTATACAGAGAGCCAAGAATGAGCCAACTTGTTGAAAGTGTGCCACAAGATCATATCAATTGTTTTTGTGATGTTGAATTGGGGAGTTTTAAGATTGAACCAGCTCAACCAGAATTAATGAACAGTGACCCAATTGAGAAACATGCTACACTTGATTGCAATGGTGTCTGGAAGATGTATTTTGATGGAGCCTGCAGTCAAGAGGGTAATGGAGCCGGGATCGTATTTGTTTCACCTGGAGGTATGACTTTTAAATACTCTTTCCTGTTAGCATTTGAATGTACAAACAATGTGGTAGAATATGAAGCCTTATTGACAGGCTTGAATATAGCTATGAAACACAAGATTAAGTTGCTGGTTGTTTTGGGTGATTTTGAGTTGGTTGTTTCACATTCTAAATCAAAATATGCAGCAAAGCATAAAAGATTAAAATAATATAGGAATGTTGTATGGGACACAATTGAATTATTTGATGCCTTTTCGATTGAGTGGATTGACAGGTCAAAAAACATAATGGCTGACTTTTTAGCAAATGTAGCACTGAAAAGAGATGATATCACACTGGCTGGTGTATCACAGATTGAGTTCAAGACGAAGCCTGCTGTTCCTAATAACATTTATAGCTGGCAAGTTTTTAATGATGATGTTGATCTTTTGAAATTTTTGCACTATATAGATCAGTATGAGGCACAGGAAATCGACTTCAATGCTTTTGTTGATGAAGTAGATGGGAAACAAACTGTGCTTGGCAGGGAGATCTTACAACTCAAAACAAATAAGTTACCCAAGGGACTAGTGGCATTGGAAAGGGTATATGATGGAAATGATAGATCTCTAATGAAGCAAACACCAGTCAGAAAGGAAGATGTTGAAGAAATTAACTTGTGGACTGACATAGCACCATGAAAGGTTTACATTGGAAAGAAGATCAGCCCTGCAATTAGAAGAATGCTGATAAAATTGTTGAGAAAGTACAAACATGTTTTTTCTTGGTCATATGAAGATCTAAAAGCATACAGGGAAGATTTATTTCAGCATGAAATACCACTGAAGCCAAACACCAAGCCTTTTAGGTAGAAGCAAAGACCAATAAATCCAATACTGGAGCCTAAGATGCAGGAGGAATTAACTAAGCTCATGGAGGGAGGAATCATTAAACCAATTGGACATTCAACCTGGGTTTCAAATCTAGTTCCTGTAAGAAAGAAGAATGGTGACATCAGATTGTGTGTTGACTTTAGAAATATGAACATGGCATCTCTTAAGGATAATTATCCTCTACCGAATATAGAAGCCATATTGCATAAAGTGACAGGGTGTGAGTTATTGTCTATGATGGATGGATTTTTTTGGATACAATCAGGTCAAATTCAAGGAATCTGAGCAATACAAGACAACATTCACTACTCCTTGGGGGACATACGTATACATAAGAATTCCATTTGGTCTCACCAATGCTGGAGCAACTTTCCAAAGAGCCATGGATGTTGCATTTGCTGATTTGATTAACATTATCATGGTAGTGTACCAAGATGACTTGACTGCTTATTCAAAGAAGGCTGAAGATCATGTGCAACATCTTGAAAAGGTATTTATCAAAGCTCTTGAATATGGTATTAGTTTAAATCCAAGAAGTGTCATTTTGCAGTCACAGAAGGTAAGCTCTTGGGGCATATTGTTTCAAAGGAGGGAATTAGAATAGATCCTGAAAGAGTTGAAGCTATTGATAAAATTCCTATTCCCAAAACTATCAAGGCTATACAGTCATTCTTTAGACAAATTAATTTTGTTAGAAGATTTGTTTCTAATTTTGCTGAGATCATCAAGCCCATATCAAAGATGTTAAAGAAAGGATAGAAAATGGATTGGATGGATGAAGCTTTGGATGCTTTTATGTCTATCAAAAGGGCTATCAAAGAGGCTCTTGTTCTTAAATCTCCAAATTTTACAAAGCCTTTTCAGATTTTTTCATTTGCCTCAATGCATACTATTGCTGATGTCATGTTACAAAAGAATAATGATGGTTATGAACAGCCTATATCTTTCTTTAGTAAATCATTACAAGGGTTTGAATTAAAATATGACATAATGGAGAAACAAGCATTTGCATTGGTATAGGTTGTAAAAGCATTCATACCATATCTTGTTGGAGCAAAAATAGTTGCTTTTGTCCCTCATGCTGTTGTCAAAGACATTTTAACACAATCTAAAGTTACAGGGAAAAAATGTAGATGGATCAACAAGATTCAAGAATTTGACATGGAAATATAGATTACTAAGTTGGTAAGAGGCCAAGGCTTGGCTAAGCTGATGGCAGAAACCAACATTGAGGCAAATCAGATCTGCAAAGTTGAAGAAGGGGCTGCAATTGCAAGCATTGAACATACTCCTTGGTATACTGATGTTATGCATTATCTTAAATACATGAAGTGTCCAGATGGATTGAGTGACAACCAAAGGAGAACTTTGAAGTTGCAGGCATCAAAGTATGTTTTCATGGATGGAGATCTATTTTGGAAAAATAGGGATGGCATATTGTTGTTATGTTTGGATGAGTCACAGGCCAAGCATGTTCTAAGTGAAATGCCTGAAGGGATTTGTGGAGGTCACTTCTCAGCAAAGACAACTGCACACAAGATTCTCAGGGCTGGGTATTATTGGCCAAATGTTTTTAATGATTCCTTTACACATGTGAGGAAGCGTGAAGCTTGTGAAAAGTTTGCTGGTAAATTGAAGTATCAGGGTGCTTTGCCACTTCGACCTTTGCAAGCCAATGCCCCTTTTCATCAATGGGGAATTGATTTTATTGGAGAGATACAGGAGAAATCAAGTGAAGGACATAGATGGATACTAGTTGCCACTGATTATTTTACAAAATGGGTGGAGGTAGTCCCAACCAAGCAGGCTACAAGTAAGGTAGTGATTAATTTCTTGATGGAAAATATTATCACCAGATTTGGTACACCAGTAAGAATAATTACAGACAATGGAATGTGCTTCAGATCATATGAGTTCAAAAGCTTTTGTGATAAGTTTGGCATTACTATTTCCTATGCAGCTCCTTATCATCCACAAGCTAATGGTTAGGCAGAATCCAGTAATAAAAGTCTTTTAAAGATTATAAGAAGGATGTTGGAAAATAACAAAAAAGCTTGGAATTCAAAGCTAAAACTGGCTGTGTGGGCTGATAGGATCACTGTGAAGAAGGCAATTGGAAAATCACCATTTGAATTAGTATATGGAGCACAAGCCAGGATGCCTCTGCAGAACTTGTTACCAGTCTATAAGTTTGTTTTACAAGAAGATTTGGAAGTTCCTGAGCCTATGGAAGACAGGATGGAGCAACTTGCTGAACTGGATGAATTAAGGAGAGAAGCCCAAAATCAAAACATGAAGTTACAAGCACGGATGAAGTATCTATTTGATAAGAAGGAAAAGGATAGAAAATTTGAAGAAAATGATTTGGTGTTGATGTGGAATGCAAGGTGTCAGGAGAAAGGCAAGCATGGTAAATTTGAAGCTCTTTGGCTAGGACCTTTTGTTGTCATTGGAAAAAGGGGTGAAGACTCATACTATCTGCAAAAAATGGTTGGTGAAGATCAGGAATTGCCTGTTCATGGGAAATTCTTGAAGTTTTTCTTCTCTTGAGCATCATAGAGGATTAAGGGTTGCCAGTGCATGGACAACTCTTGATGGTCCTCTTTAAAATTATATTCCATGCACAGTAGTTTAGGTTCTCATCCATTTCCACTTCCATCTTGCATCCATCTTGCATTCATTCCATCTGTCTCTTGTCCATTTCCATCACCATTTCATTCAATTGATGCTCATTGGTTCTTTCTCTGTCTGGTTTGCTCTCCTAGAGATTTTGGATCCTTGCAATGATCTAACTATCATTCATCCCAAGACGGAGCCACTGTTAGAACTGTAATATTTGATATTTTCACATGTTGATTTTACTCATAATCCTCCAAGTGGGTCCTACCTTTGATGCGTTTCCCTCTCTTCGTGCATATTCTCTCCATATTTTGCCATATTTCCCCTTTGAATCCATTGTATCATGCTTTTTTGCATTCTAGTTCATATCGGCGTAGGTTTCTTATTGTCTCCCCGACCCATTTAATGTTTTATGCTTGCATAAGTCTATATTTCCTATCGGCAAGACTTATCTTTTGTTATAGCGACTTGATCTTACTTATAGGTGGTTGTCGGTGAGACCCTGGTTTTGTTTTGGCAATCGGGGATGATACACATATCGGCAAAGCGAGGAGTTCTCTACATAACATCTTGCCGAGGGTTCGAGGTTATGGCGACATAAAGATCTTCGTTGGTGAAAGAATTTTTATGTTACACCAACATGTGGCTATATGGGAGGCTTTCGATGTAACTTGGTGATACATCTATGACGTCTTGCCGAGGGGTAAAGGCTATAGTGATACACATGATAGGCGCTCTTCGGCAAGAGAAGCAAAAGGTTACAGTGACATAACAAATGGGTAAAAGGTATGCTTTCGGTATGACAAATGGCTTTCGACGTAGTGTCTCACCAACTATGGTTAGCTATACTAAAATGTAAGAAAGGCATGGAGCTACTCCTAGACTTTGATGTAATAATTGGAGTATCATAGTGACTTGAAAGTAAATGATGTCTTTAGTAAAGCTTGGTCTAATCTTTGAGATGTCTCCCTGAGAGCGGTAAGCTACAGTGATAGTGATCAAAACAAATGGAGTTTTCGGCATGAGATATCTTTGTGTCTCACCGAGTGAGATGAACATAACAGAGGTATGATCTCTATGAGCATGTTATGGTCTATGAGACTTCTTCCCAAATAGTTGTTGTCTTGGCAAAGGTGTATTGGAAGTGTATCTCGGTGGGAGTGTTGGCGACCTGTGAATGGTAAAAGACCCTCGGTGTAGCCCGATGAATTCTGCATGACATCTCACCGATATCCTAGGGTTATAGCGAAACAAGAGATTACTATATGACTTCGGTATAACCAACAGGTTGCTATAGTGAATATGAAAGCAAGATACAAGCAGAATGATGAACGTTTGAATTTCCTTTAGCATAGGTTGCGATATGTCCTGCTGACTCCCTCGCTGGTAAAAAATAGAAATTCATCCTGTGGCCGACATGAATTTGAATTGGTGACTGTTGTTGGCCGACTTGATTGGAGCCCGATTTTCATGTTGGGCCAACATGATATTTTATTTTGATATTTTTCTCATGCTGATGTATATATAAGCATGATGTAGTTGTTAATTGAGAGCATGAGGGATTATATTTTTTGATACACTGCAAGTAGATTTTAGAATAAAATTATCAAACCAGAGGCTTTTGTTGCATGATTTTCACAATGGAGGTATTTATGAGATTCAATTGATGTTACATTTTTTTGGTGTCAGTTATCTGTTGAATTAAATGAAAAATACTGCTAAGTTGTCTCCATGATTGATTTTTTTGGTTATTTAAGTTGACATAGCAAGTTTATGTTTGATTTATCAATACACATTTGTTGTATTTGTGTGATTAATCAATTGGTTCTTTCAAGTAAAGATTAAATCCTTTTATTGATCACAGTAATCAGAGAGATTCATTTTGGATCATTAAAGTAGAACTTAGTAGTCACAATATTCCATGTTCATACAAATTATGAATAAATCATATGCTAGATAATCGGTGTCTCGTCCAGAGAGTGTTGTTCATCTTGATCTCATTTGACTCCGGCTACCCAACAAGGCACTAGTCTCTGCAATTCACTATTTGAATCCATTTCAGTTTTTTATATCTATTAATTAAGCATTCTAGGATTTAGATCAAAAGGTAGCTATCAAGTTTGGTTTCATTTGTTCACTATTATCTCCCATTGTGGACAAAGCATTTCAGAAAGATAATCACAAGTTAAGTCTGCATTGTTCAAGAGAGGTACACCCACCTTGGTCTTGCAGCACCAAAAGAGTAGAAGGTTCAATTGTTTCGAGCCTTGTTCTATTACCCTAAAACGTTGTGAAAGCTTGGCAATCTATCGTGGTTCAAACCTGCATTTTTGAGAGCTAACACATCTATTTGACCTCTAAGTCATACGCTGCTACAAGTGACAAAAGAAATCTAATGGATGTCAGCTTAGCTACAGGAGAAAATATCTCTCCATAATCAATTCCCTCTACCTGGGAATAACCCTTCGCAACCAACCTTGCCTTATATTTTTCCACACTGCCATCCAGACCTATTTTCTTTTTAAATACCCATTTGTAGCCCACAACTTTTCTGCCTTTAGGCAAGGGCACCAAACTCCAAGTATCATTCTTTTCTAATGATGCCATTTCTTCATTCATGGCTTCCAACCAAGAGTTTGAATCAGACATTTTAAATGTCTCTTTCACAGTCCTAGGCTCATTAGTGCTAGAAATTAAAGCATAGGCACAAGTAGAATCTATCAAAGAGAACCCATACCTATCAAGTTGCTTTATTTCATGAGTTGACCTCCTCACTTGCTAAGGCTGAGGTTGTTCTTCTTCATCATAACTCTCAGAACTACTTGAGCTCTCCTTAGTTTCAGGTACATTTTGAATTTTCAATTCCTCTTTATCTGGTGTTGGAGGAATTTCAACCACATCCTTTTTGTTTTCTGATTTTGTCTCTAACTGCAGATCCAAGGAAGAAGGATTCAACTCATGAAAGATTACACTTCTACTATATAGAACCTTCTCCGTATCAGGATTCCAAAGCTTGTATCCTTTTATGCCAGCACTATAGCCAATAAAAATACATTTGACAACCTTGTTCTCTAATTTAAATCTTTTCTCATATGACACATGTGCATATGCCTCAGCCAAAAACATGAATATGTCTTAAAGAGGGCTACTTACCAGATCATGCTTCCAAAGGTGTTTTCTCAACAAGAGTAGAATTAGGAGCATGGTTTATCAAGTAACATGTTGTAGCAACTACCTCAGCCTAGAACTTCTCCTCCAAGCCAACACTGCTCAGCATACTCCGTGCTCTTTCCATAACTGTCATGTTGAACCTTTCTACAACTCCTTTTTGTTGCGTAGTGTAAGGTGTAGTTTTATGTCTTTTAATCCCATGATCTTTACAGTACCTCTCAAAATCATCAAAACAAAATTCACCACCATTATCAGTCCTTAAACATTTTATTTTTCTTCTAGTCTTATTTTCTACAAGGTTCTTAAATTCCTTAAACTGACTGAACACTTCTGATTTACTTTTCAAAAAATAAACAAATGCTCTTCTCGAATAATTATCAATGAACGATACATAGTACCTTGACTTAGACAAAGAAGGAACATTCACTAGACCAAAAACATCAGAATGTATATAATCAAGCAAACTAGAAGATTTGTGAGGACATGAATGAAATGAAACACGGTGTTGTTTACCATATATACAATGTTCACAAAACTCGAATTTGAGGTTACAATATTCAAGCCCCTCAACCAGGTTTTTATTCTTCAAGGTTTTTAAATCTTTCTCTCCAATGTGGCCTAGCCTATGATGCCAGAGCATAGTCTTTTCTGTTGGAAGTTTAAATTCCATAGAGTTTACACTATCAAGAATTTCTTCCTCTTTTCCTCCATGAGTAGCTTTCTGTGACTTTGCAGAGACACTATTGCTTTGCACAACATGTACATTAAGCTTATACAAGGTACCAACACAAGCACATCTTGCTAGCACCATAGAGCCTCTAGTCATCTTGTAGCCATTTCTAGAGAACCTGACTTGCATTCCAATATCATTCAACATACTAATAGAAAGTAAGTCTCGAGCCAGACCTGGTATATGCATTACATCATTAATTCCCTTCACTCTTCCATCAAGAAATTAAATTTTGACTCTTCCAGGGCCAACTATTTCCAATGATGAATCACTTGCCAAATACACCTTTCCACCATCATATTTTTCATACTTTGTGAACCAGTCTCTATGAGATGTTATGTGGAAAGATGCTCCAGAATCAATTAGCCAGACATCATTTGATGCCTGCGTAGCCAAGGCTATAATGAAAGTGTCTGCATCACTCTGAGAAGAATCATTGTCGAAAGAATACTTCTTCTTTTTCTCCTCTTTGCAATTCTTTTAGACATGACCAGGTTGCCCACAATTCCAGCACTTCACCTTGGAATTCTTGCTAGGAGACTTTGATCTCCCCTCTAATTTCGATTTGAACTTCTTGTCCTTCTTCTTGCCTTTATCTTTCGATCTGCCTCTAACAACAAGAGCCTCCTTTGCCATCTCAGAATATTTCCTTCTCATCTCTTCTGATAATAAAGAAGCAACAACATCTTCCATATTAAAAGTGGATGTCGTACTCCCAATAGCCATCACCAAGTGATCCCAAGAATCTGGTAAAGAACATAATAACAGCATACAACGATCCTCTTCATCAATCTTCACACCCACAAATGTTAATTGTGCAATGAACATGTTGAATGCATTCAAATGATCAGTAATAGATCCTCCTTCCTGCATTCTCAAAGAGTACAACTTCTTCCTCAAGAATAATTTATTCACTAAGGACTTGCCCTGATATATAGTTGCCAGTCTTTTCCACAAGGAAGATGTAATCTTTTCTTCATGAACATTCAGAAGAATAGAGTCTACTAAATAGAGCCTTATCAGCCCCTTATATTTTCTATCTGCAAGATCCCAATCCTCTTGCTTTATTCCTGTAAGCTTCGTTCCAGACACATCAATCTAAAGATCATGATCAACCAACAGATCTTCCATTTTAAGTTTCCACAACTCAAAATTGCTGCTATTGAATTTCTCAATTTCAATCTTTCCTGATGTGCTTGCCATCTTAACTTGTAATTTGAATTACCAAACTTCTACAAGACTCCCACTGAACAAAAATGAGTCAAAAAAACCCAACGTACCCACAAGGATAACACAACTGGCTAGGTTCTGATACCACTTGTAAGGAAAGCTAAGTGTGGAAACAACTCTCCTAACATCAAAACCTCAGGGAAGAATGTAGAGATACTTTTAAATTTTCAATTACAGACCAATTAAGATACACTTGAAAGAAATAACAGAAAAAGAGAAATAATCATACATAGATGAACACCAGATTTACATGGGAAAACCCTTACGGGAGAAAAACCCACCACACCAAGAAAAAACCCTTTTGTATTACAGTAACAGAAATTACATACAGAGTACGAGCTTCACTCTCTCTAATGTCAATTTACAACAGCATTCACAATGATCAACCTTGTACAGAACATTCAAGATACAATACACTCAGAATTAAATTCACTCTGATCATACATCAAACTATTCATCCAACTTGTCCATGCAACCATTGAACCAATCACGATTTTCAATCTTTGACTATAACCATGACGCCCCTGTCTGTCGAACTTCCTCTCAGTAACAGCCGCAACAGTCCAACTGCTAGTGATTCTCATTCAGATTCTCTGATTGGTCAAAGACACACCATGTAGGATGGTCTCCCAATTGGTCAAAGGAATTCACAATGTATTCGCATGTCAGTGAAACACTAATCATGTATCCCCAATGCCACAAGACCTGATTATCATTATCGCCAAGAGTCATAACCATCGGCAAGACATTATACTGAGTTCACAAGTCGCATTGACTTCAGCATTCTCATCGGTGAGACAATCTCCATTCGATGAGACATCATATCGATGTTCACAAGTTACATAGACAAGAGTATTCCCATCGACAAGACTATTGTCCTTCGCCAAGAGATCATACCGAACCTTCATGTTACACTGCAATGTTCCATTGTCGGCAAGACTTCATTCATTGCTAAGACTTCATACCGAAGCCTCCATGTCACTCTAAGACCACCTTTCGCCAAGAGTCATACCGAAGACATCCGATAACAAACACATGTTGCATTGTTGGCAAGACTTACTGCTACTGCTGAGAGTTCTTACCGAAACCTTCAAGTCACCCCGAGATCAGCATTCAGTGAGACCAACACCCATCGCCAAGACTTCACACCAAAGCCTTTGTGTTACCGCAAAGACTCCAATTGTAAAGTTGTTGGCGAGACTTTCCATATTGACTAGACTTCATACCAAAGCAAGCCTTTCAACCAAAGGTCTCCCTGATGACTTCGAATGTAAAACTTTCGGCGAGACTTTCCATATCGGTAAGACTTCACACCGAAGCAAGCCTTTCGGCCAAGGTTCTCCCTGACATCGCTTATCGCCAAGAGTCTCCCCGAAATCCGATAAGAATGGCCTGTCGGCTAGACCAACCTACTCGGCAGAGGGTTACAACGAACACCACAAGTCATAGCGACAACACCAGTCAGCAAGATAGAAGCATTGTCTCGACAACCTGTACAAACCACAAGGTTACTAAACTGCCAGTTGGCCAGACAGAATGAATGTCACACCGACTTGGCTCTTTCAGAGGTTTCAGCTTATGAGATTGAGGCACAATATTCCAACAACACTTGATCCTAATTTTACTAACACCGCTTCATCTTGAATCATCTCCTTTGCTAATTGTTTAATCAAATAATTTGTATTTCATTGAATTCATCACATTTCATCTCTTAATTAAATAAATCATAGAATTCATTTGAAATGCACAAAATAAGAAATGTAAATGAAGAACACAATAAAAAACTATCAAATCCTATCTAATGCAAGAAAACTCTTAATCCCATGGGGGAATTTGTGCCATTTTGATGTGGAAAATGGCCCTTTCCCAATCCCTTGTAAGCTTGATGAAGATTTGTTGGTGATTGAAGCTCCTTGATAAAATTTTGGCATAACCTAGCTATGAAACCATCAAAAATATGAACACTTGATGAATTGGATGAAATTAGCTCTAAATATGAAGATAGTGATTTTACAATGAGGTTGTGGATCCAAAATCAAAGTGAGAGCATCTTATTTATAGATGAGAGTGATGGAGGATGAGGCAAATGGATGAATGTGGGATCAAACACCAACCAATGACCAAGTGCCACTTGTCAACATGTGAGTGGACAAAGGTGGAGCACATTTTGGTCATTGTGCAATTAAATGCAATTAGGTGGAAATTAAAAATTGATGAAATGACATGTTGGAGGGAGGAGAAAAACAAGTTAATGCCACTTGGCTCAAGGCAAAAGGACATGTAAGAGGTTTAAATGCCTTGTTGGATGTACAAACCATTTTGGAGGGATTTTTCAAACTTTGAGAATATTCCAACATTGATGCCTTTTTGAAAGTAATTGAGGATTTAATAAATCAATGGAAATGATACTCATGAGCAAGTTGAAAAATCTAGAGGATTTGGTGATTAAGATTAAGATTAATCAGGATTTGATTAATTTTAAAAAGAGATTAGTTGATTTGAGTATTTTGACTTAGACTTTTGGATTGAAATAAATCAAAATGAGAGGAAAATGATTGAGACTTAATTAAATAAAGATTTTGATTTATTTAATTAAAAAGGAGATGATGTTAGATTAAATTAAATAAAGATTGATTTATTTAATTTAATAGAATGACCTTAGAGATTAATTAAATAAAGTGAATTATTTAAGTAAATAGAGACTAGAGGTTCAATTAAATAACATGATCTATTTAATCAACAGGAGATGATGACTTAATCAGATAAATAATGATTTATTTAATTAAGAGATGAAATGTGATGAATTCAATCAAATACAAATTATTCGATTAAACGATTAGAAAAGGAGATGATTCAGGATGAAGCGATGTTAGTAAAATTAGGATCAAGTGTATGGGATCAATTGGTACATTTTCCATTTCTACAGAAACTTGTGGAGCTTTTAAGAAAAAATTGATGATGAAAAAGGATATTTTGGAGTTACAAATCTATATCCACTTGAACCAATGTTTCCTCCAAAGAATATAGAAAATATTTTCGATACAAAATGCTTATGCAAAAAAGGACATGATATTTTGAACATTCAATTTCCATCACATGTGATTTTAAACTCCCTAAATAATACCCTAGCTTGAGATGAACATAATAAAGGTAAATGAGGTTTCATTTATGACCTAAATTCCCCTTTCATAGCAGATTTTTCTAAAGATGAAATTTGAAGTTTGTAAATTTTCTCTCCTTATCCAAATAAATAAAAAGAGATACATCTAGTTTTGGTTAACATCTAAAATCCTTGAAAAGGGAGTTGAAGATTAATGGGTTGTAGATAAGTTTTTTAGGAAATGGATACTAGATAAATAATTTTGACATTTTACATGTACATCCAGATCAATTGAATACACCATAAAAAATCATGTGAAGTTTTCTTAGGTGAAAATATACTAAATATGGATATCTCAATAAATTAACATCCACATACATATCCAATAAAAATAAATGCTCATAGCCTCCATCTTAATTCCTACATTGTCATGAAAATAAAACTATGGAATTTTCTCATGGAAAAGGATATGAGAAATAGCTAATAACTCAAAGTATATGAGAAATAGCTAATAACTAGGATAGATTTGGTATTCATTTTCATAGGCTCAATAACTCAAAGTATATATTTTACATCACATTCAAATTTAGTTTAACTTCTTCTGCAGCCAAAATTCACAACATATAAATTAAAAATTATTATTAAAAAAAGACACATAAAACTCAAAATACTTTTGAAAATTATTTATTTCTCATTCCATCCTTTGAAAAATAAAATAAAAAACTTCCCTTTAAGTACAAATATGAAAATAACCTTTTTTGGCAGTTTTTAGCAAAATCCAAAAATTGCCTTTTTGGCAATTTTTAGCAAAATCTGAAAATTTCCTTTTTTGGCAGTTTTAAAATCTATCCAAAAAATCATGAAAACTTCTAAATATCTAAAAAACGTGATTTTGACACAAGTTTCCAACTTTCTAAACTAATAATAATCATGAGTTCGAAAATAACAGAAAAAACAACTTTTTAAAATCTAGGAAAAAATCAAAAATTGCTCCTTTTGAAGCCCCATGAAGCCCCTACATCATTCTCCTCTAGTTGAGAGAACACAACTCCTACAAGTTCTTGTCCTCAAACTGTTTCCAGTTAACCTAATCCAACTCCTTCCAGTCCCACTCTGTAATCCATATATTTCCTTCTGGTGTTAATCCTTCCCATTGTGCCAAATATCTATTATGTTGACCTTGTTGAATGCAAACTACCTTCTTGTCCACTATTTTTCCTTTCTTCTCTACTTACATATGCATTTCATCTTTAATAAAATTGGAAAAGTTAAATTTTAACTCACTCTCCTCCACTACTATTGCACTAACTCATTTGACTGCAAAATTTGACGAAAATGTCCTACAAAATATGTATAATTTGATGTATCGTCGAGTGCTTGTAAAATTTGATGTGTAATTTTCAATTTTTTGAAAGTTTATCCCCAACGTTCGTCGAAATTTTGACGAACCTGGGTTTTGTCGAAATGTCGACTATCAGTTTTGTCGAAATTTTGACAAACATGAAAAATAGAAAAAAATCAAATTGTGGACGACATAAAGAAAAGTGAGTTCACGCCTGATTTATTGCGATAGTGTTTTTCTCTACTTGAGACAATTTGTGGAGAACTAAGGACAATTTTCTTGGGAATAATAAAAAAATTCAAGAAGATATTGCCAGTTGAGGGTAGTCATTGTCTTTTGTAGAATTCAGTTGTGTCAGATTTGTAGTTCTAGGTTTGAAAATCATATTTTAAAGCAACATCTCATCAAATTTCATTTTTAGAGGTTTAGGGTTTTGAGAATTTCATGTCTAGATTTTGTTGTGTGGAATCACCATAAGATCACAACCAAGGAACAGATTCTTGTGACTGTAATTATGTGATCCATAACTCTATTGGTCATGTGGCACAATTGTGCTATAAAAATACAAGATGCATTCATGTGTGACCCAAGTTTAATGTGGATATGTTGTGATAGAAATGGAGGCACTCATATAATGTAGTTAATTCAGGTTGTATAATGTAGGTGTCAATCATCATTGGGTGCATTCAGGTTGTCTCAAGTTTAACAGGTTAGGATGTAATTATAACATGATCAAGAGTGATTACCTCTTGCTTCAATAAAGAGCCTATAACTCTGGTTGATATGCAGAGTGGTTGTGTTATATCAATTATGTAGTGCATTCAAGCACAACCCATGTTTAATGGGCTATTCTAGAGAGTGATCAAGATTTTCTAAATCTTATGAATGTTACTTGACATATATTTGCATAATCTCAAATTCCTTCAGAGGATTTTGAAGTATCAATGTATCCTATATAGGGTTTAGAATGATTTCTTTTAATTAAAAAAATAAATAAATGATGTATTTCACTATAATTAGATAATGTGGAGATCTCCTAAATCTGCCCCAACACACTATCCTCTTTAGCACTGTATTCATTACTCCAACTACTAGGGTTTTGCATGTGACATCTTTAATATCTTCATGACCATGGCTTTTAAATTGAACTCAGTCTTTGCTTTAATCCTTTTCATGGTAACTCTTGAGTTCCATAATCCACCTTCAATCTCTTCTAAGAATAGTGTCTTAAGCTAGATTGCATAGTATGCATATAAAGCAAGTCCTTCATCCCTGCCATTGTTCCAAACCACCATTCACTACCTTGCTTAAAATGTTGCCTCCATAAGCACAATAACATGTTTTAAAATCATGGTTGTTAGTGATTGACCATTAAGGTCACCACTTTCATCATGAAGATACAATGAGATTTTTGTCTTCAAACTCAAGGCATTATGCAAGATAACATTGTGAATTTTTTGTTGTGTACGATTTGATTTTCTTGTACATTTACTGCTTTTCTAACTTCCTTTAAGATTGGGTATTGCACCCTCAACTTCAATCTCAAACAACTCACTCACTATCACTTGAAGATTCCTTTCATGAGCATCCTTCTATAAAATCAAACTATGCCCTATAGACTACCTACTTACTACAGGGGACTCATTGTTTCATGGTATTGTAGTTCTTAAGATCCTTCAACCTTATTGACACTACTTCACAGTCCACAAGGTATTATTCACTATTCTCCCATCTTTGATGAGTCTCAAAACACTGTTTAAACATGTAATCCACTACCTCTATTATACATTAATGGCTAAGAAGAAATATTAAACCTATGATTACCACTGTTACTTCATTTGGATAGTCATTCCCTGATTATATTTTCCTTGTCTAACACTACCAAAAGCATTTGAAAAACCCTTAAGGTCAACAAGGAGGTAAGGAAACTCATTGTTAAAATCTCCACTTTACTATGCAAGGTTTGAGCTTTATTATCTTGTCACTGCTCAGCCTCTTTTTGACTATCACATCTCAAGTGACTATCATTATTCTTACCGTAGACTGCATGTACAAATGTCACTAAGCTACATAGTGTGCTTGTTATTGGCTATAATCTTTAGATTGCAAGATTTTGTTATTACCTACAATGTCTCAATCTTTCTGGTATTGCAACCTCACTAACCTGCTATAGTTATTGTTTATGTTTCTATGGAGGCCTAGGGCTTGTACCCTAATCATGCTCTTACCAATGCTTCTGTTGTTTTTTATTAGGGCTCTCTCAATGTTGAGGGCCCTAGGGATAAACTCATCATAAGAAGTGACACATTGCATCTTTAACTAAAAGGATAAATCTGTATTGACATTAGCAATGATGATTCTGACTTGTTGCTCCTCAGAATGGGTCACTTGCTCGACTAGCTCTACCTCCATCATTGTAGGAAGTTTGCGATCAAGTTCAATATTCTGATTTTAGGAGTCTTAATGGTTGGAAATCATAGTAAAATTAGAATTTAATAAGTTTGGGAATTAGCATTTTAAAGTATTTTTGGGGTCATTAACTTCAGACTATCTTCTCTTTTGCAGGGGTGGTTGCATGCCAATTTTTTTGGTGTAAAATATCAGAATTATTAGATTATGTTACCTGTCTATGAATAAAAATTATTGGAGTGTGAGTTTGATATTTTTTGAAGATCTAAATAGTCAAGCTTGGTAAAGAAAAATCATGTCAGATAATATTAGTCCAGAACAAAATGAAGAGACACTTGATAGATTGTGGGCTAGATTGAAAAGAAAGGGTGATGGGAAATGTTATTGTCCTTGCAATAATTGCAAGGGCCTAAAGATGAGATGAATTTTAATCACAACAGCTAAGAAACATTGTAGGAAACATGGTCATTGAAGGGGGCATGATTATCATCCATTGGTAAGTTGTTCATTATATGTGTTTATATTGATTGAATTTGTAAATGTTTATATCGTTTTAACATTATATATATATATATATATAATCACTTGATCATGATCATGGTTTATTTGTGTCTACCATTATTATAAAGGTGGGGCACCCTAGGGCAGATGATATGGATTATCACAGCTTGAAGAATGTGGTTTTGCAAGCGGATGAACATGGAGCTGTGAATATTGAAGATGAAGTTAATGATCCAATGGAAGAAGATGATCATGCGCCAAAAAACACAGTTGAAGATGATGGTACGAATACATTGATCCATGACACATTTAGTGGCAGAGCTGATCATGATGATCAAGATGATTTTGATGATGTTCATGATTTACCTGTACTTGAGAAGGAATACAAGCCCCTTTATGAAGGCTCCCAAACAACTCTTCTCTCTGTTGTATTGTTGTTGTTGAACTTGAAGATTATAAATAATTTATCAAACATAGCAATCTCACGGATGTTAAGGTATGTCATATATGTCATTTTTTTTCATCTATTTTAATTGTCGTTAGTTCATCACTAATAAATAAAGGATGAAATATGTACTATTAATATTCTTTATATTAACAAATTATTTTTTGTTGTAGATTGATTGGTGAATTTTTGTTACCACCATCAAATATTTTACTTCGCTCATACCTAGATTTATCTTCCATTATGAAATATATCAGAATGGAGTATCAAGCAATAGATGCATGTCCCAATGATCATATTATATATCATAAACAACAAGTTTTTGCAACAGAATGCCCAAAATTTCATATCAATAGATATCAAACAGATCAACTAACAAAAAAGGTGCCTTGCAAGGTTCTTTGTTATATTCCCATTATTCCACGTATGCAATGATTATTTAGGTGTGAAAGCTTAGCACAATTTATGGATTACCATGCACATAATAGAAGTGGAGATGACATTCTTTGAATCCCTACAGATGGTTTTGCATTTAGGGACATGGAGGAAAAATGACCACACTTTAAAGAAGAACCTCGTAATCTCAGGCTTTCATTGGGAGCAGACGATGTCAATCCATTTGGAGAGCTAAGATCTATTTACTCAGTGTGGCCTGTTTTTGTTATCAACAATAAAATTCCTCCATGGATGTCAATAAAGAGGGAGCACATAATTTTTTCAATGATTGTTCAAGGTATTTGTTTACATCAATTTTCTTTCATGTAGTAGCATCTCATTTGTCTTATTTGTTCCATAATGACTTATATTTTTTCATTCAATAGTCATGTACATTAATTTATATATATTGCAGTAAAATGGTTATAATAATTATGTAATGTTTATATTCATTCAACTAGGTAAGTACCAAGTTAAAGATATGAATGTATATATCGAGCCTCTTATCGACGAGTTACTAAAGTTATGGAATGGCGTCACTATGTATGACGTCTCTAGACCAATAGGACAAAGACAATTTCAATTCCATGCAATGCTTGTATGGACAATTCATGATGCCCCAGGGCTAACACATTTTTGTGGTATGTCATAACGTTCGACTACACTTTAACAATATTTAATTTGATGAAGTAGATATCATACATGTTTTTAAAATAATCTATTCATTATTTATAATTATAAAAATTGACATTTTTAATCCAATTATATATGATTTTGCAGGTCTTCAAACAAAGGGAAAATTTGCATGTCCAATTTGTGGTCCCAAGATGAAATCTCGTCATTCAACAAGTTTAGGAAAGTAGGTGTTTGATGAGTGTAGGCACTTCCTCCATAGAAATCATAAGTACTAAACTACTGAAAAACATATTTTCAATGGGAAAGAGGATACTATATCAAAACCATGAAGAATGACACCTTGCCTATGGAAGTTGGAATATAATAGAATTAATCATCAAGGTTATACATCAGATCAAATTGTTTATCTATCATATATGATATGTTTTGAATTTATATTTTTATATTGTGTTGTTTTTACTCATGTTGTAATTAACAATGATTGTTGTTGTTAATTTGTTTAACTTATATGCTTCATGAAGGTCGCCAAGGCATTAATGGCCGGCTTCCACAAGGACTGAAAGTTATCCTACAATTTAGTAGGTTACCCTACTATGAGCAGCCACAAATTGTAAATTTGTTTGATACAATGCACATCGGAAAGAAAATAATGTAAACGTATGGAAAAATATTGGATGGAAGGCATGACAAAGAAAAAATTGACAAAATTTGTAGTGACATTCAAGAAGCCAATCATGCAATGAAAAATGTCATTGAATTAAATAACGATGGATACAAAATTAATATAAGTTCCCTTCCTTGGTTATTAACAGAGCAAAAAAGCAATGCTATAAAAGAAGTCATACTAAAAATTTGTTTTCCCATAGGATTTTCTACGAACATAAACAATATAATAACAAAGAAAGGTGAATTTGGGTCAGGGATGAAATGTATTGATTGGTATACACCTTCATTAAGGTAATTATTCGGTATATTATATACACTTGTATAATGCATGTACTTTTCGTTGTATTGTGTTTTACTACTTTTGTGAAAAATAATGAAAAGATTTATTTTATAATTGTTGCAAAGACGCTTCCTACCTCTATCTCTCCTAAAATTTTGACAACAATGGGTAAGTTGTATATGATCTTGGAAAATACATGAGGTAAGTAGCAATATTTGTTCAATTCGTTACATACATCTTATAATTTCTATTTGTTTTACTTGTTATGTAATATAATGTATATTTTTGTTAAATATCGATAATATATTTGTGCCTTGAATCACTTGTAGATGACTATCATCCAAAGAAATCCATAAAGAAGATATAAATTATTGGAAGAGAAAAATTCCTCGTCTAATGTGTGAAATGCAAAAGTGTCTACCTTCAACATTTTTCAATGCACAAGAACACTATCTCATACACCAAGTTGAGGAGATTGAATTGTGTGGACCTGTACACACAAGGTCAATGTGGATGGTTGAGGCACTTGAAATTTTTGAAGGCTTTGGTTAGACAAAGAGCACATCCTGAGGGTTCTATGGTATACTGCATCACAAAGATGTTACTAGTGAAGATCTTCCCTAAGTTTGGTAAACAAAGATCCGTAGATCACATTTGGGATCCTAACCCATTAACAAATTCAAAGGGGAGTAAAATTCCTAATGGGGAAAGGTAGATTGAGGAAAGTGAGAGGTAATTATAAGATGGTCATGGAGATTAATTGGAATACATTTTACATATGGTTTTATGTATATTGTACTTATTTAATTTTTAATCTTCAATATACATCAATTATAAATTAAGGTCGTATACTGTGGTATTTAACTAATTATACATCATTTTTGAATTTCAATTTTTTTGATACAGTTGGTTGAGAGTGGGATGCACTACATTTGTATGTTGCCAAAAATTTTGATTGGATGACGGCATGGATTGAATTATCACCAATCCGCCAAGTGCATTAACATGGAAGGTGTGGCTTCACTGGTTAAAGAAGTTCATTGTAATGGAGATTCCAATGTTACACAAAGGGAAATTGATTTAGCATATGGTTTAAGAGATAAACAGGTACGTATAAATATATTAATCACCCATATTATTTAATTATTTTCAATTATATTGATGTATATATATGTTGAGATTATTTTCTTTGCATACATTTGACCAAGAATAAATACGTTTATCAACTGAAGATATTGCAATAATTTTTACATGTTTGACATATTGCAGGTGAAACACCACAAGACTATGTGGTGCAATGGTCATAAATTTTGAATAAAAATGTTGGATGACATGAAGAAACCTTGTGATTCTGGTATAACTGCAATCTTTCAGGTGACTAATGTTTCATCTAGAAGTGGCATACATCCAAAAGTCTCAAAAAATCAATACTATGGGATTTTGGATGATATACTTAAGTGTGACTTTAAGTCCTTCAAATTAATTATGTTCATCATCCTATGGTACATGCTATGATTGAATGAAAATGATCCTGAGAGAACTATTATTGAACATGATAATGGATTTACCATGGTTAATACAAGGTTGATCGAGCGAGCTGGAAATGAGCCCTATGTTCTTCCAAGCCAATGTAAGCAGGTATTTTACTCAGAGGTTCCAAGTAAATCGGGTTGGTCATTTGTTGTTAGACATGATCCAAGAGGAAGGCCGGTAAAGTATAATGTGGTGGAAGAAGAAGATACCGAAGAACTAGAAGATGATATAGATAATGATCAGGATCAACAGTTAGTTGATGATGTCCCTGACAAAGATGTCGAAGAGGAGGAACTAGATCATGATGGTGTAGGAGTTAATGTTCATGAAGATGATATCCGTGTGGATGATGACATTATCAAAACTGATATCGATGATGATGATGATATGACCAATCCTTACAATGTCGAATCTGGATCAAATGATACAGACAAAGAGTTGGATGAAGAAGAAGATCAATGGCATTGAAATGTTTGAGTTATATGATTATATTATCTATTTGATATTAATTTCTTGATAGAATTATATTTGACTTATGTGGTTACATAATTAATTCATGATGTTTTAAATTTTTTTTCCATTACATAATTAATTTAATGATGTACTTTTTAATGTTTTAAAGGTCAAAAAGTTAAAACATTTTGATAGTGATGTTAACAACCTTGAAATTAGTGTGTTTTATGTTTCATGTGATCATAAAAGATTAAAAAGTCAGTTGTAGAGGTGGTTGTTCAGTGGTTGATGTGTAAAGGCCTTTAAAAGGCATAAAGTGATCATTGTAATGGTTGTTGATGGTTGAGGATTTAAAATACAAGCTTGTGACATTCAAAAATCTATGTTTTTCTTCAAAATTCTATATTTTTCCTGTTATGCAGCACTATACCGTCACATGCAGCCATATTTTGATGTGAAATCAATTCCAGGTCGTGAAGATATGTGTTAGCTTTGATTTGAATCTAATTTGAGGGCTTAAGGTGTTGATTTGAGTTAGAAAGCTTCATTTCTTTGCATAAAGCCCGATTACAGCATTTTTGAGGGTTTTGTAGTCCAAAGATGATATAAAGGGGCTCTTACACTTTTTGTGATTACTGTAGCTTGTGTAAGAGGCCCCATGGATACTGTTGTAATTGTAGGATGCATGAATAGGGTGTATGATGAGAAATAAAGAAGGTACAGCTGTTGTTCTCAAAAGTTTTGTGAAGAAAAGCATGTGAAATGATAGGTTCAAGCCTAGGTTTCAACAAAACATGTATGGGAGATCTAATTTTATGAATTTTTATCCATGTGTAGACCTAATGGGTTGTTTTTGAACGCTGAATATAAATGATATACACACACACACACATATATGTATGTATGTATGTATGTATGCATGTATGTATGTATGTGTATTTTTAAATGTAAATGTAAATGCAATTACTGGATACTCTCCTAGAACAATAAATGCAACATATCATTAAAGAAATCTATATCTATGTATATAAATGTGTATTTCTAAATTCAAGTGTAAATGGAAAGAGAATATGGTTTTGTAGTGTTATAGATACAACATATCCATAAATTAATGTAATTGAAATTATAAAGTCTCCAACACATATAATATGAAATCAATCAAACTATTAAACTACATGAGAAAGAAATGAAACAAGAAATGCATATGTATGTGTATTTGTAAAATGTAAGTGTAAAATAAATAAGAATAATGAAAATTATAAAAAAAGAATACAAGGAAAGGTTTAGGGAGTTTAGAGTGGGAGAGGAGATAGAGGGTAGAGGATTTAATGGTTTAGGAGTTTAAGGCTAATGGTTTAGGGTTTAGGGTTTTCAAAGGTAGAGGGTGTTCATTGTTTTTTGCTAATCAGAATTCAGGTTGGTCTCTAATCTACCTATGGGATTGCCAATTCCAATCAAGGGTAGCTCAAAGGACCTAGGACCAACTGACAAGGACTTGAAAAATCGTCCTACACTTTGGGCTCTACAAGACCTAGGAGGGTGATCCCTTAATATTTTTACAACCTCTGCACCAATATCATAAACAACATTAACACATAACAGATAATCTTATTGAATAGTTCAACACAATAGGATAATATCGAATAAAATTGGTTGTTCACCGATAATATCAACTATGTGGAGCATGAGATAACTACAACACAATTCATAGTAAAATATAATCATTAATTTTCAATTTGTAGCAAGCTCTAGGCAAAGACAAACAATTATTGAACTACACAAATAAGTACAACTTAGATTAGTGCCATATATCGATTGTAGGAGTCAAATTCATAAGCATCTAAAGGTTTATAATATATTTAATACATAACATATAACTTATAAGATCCTTGACAATATTGCATTACAATTTTATCAATATGCATTCTCACCCAATACTACTTATCAAATCCTTATACAAAACATATCTGCCTATAATCCCATTCAAGCATTTTAATTAATTCCTTGAATTAAAGCTAAAATAAGGATTATACACACCACAATAGTGAGATGAATGAAACAACCCTTAGTCATCTTATTCAAAATTAAGATATGCATGTATAGTGGAGAGACATGAGTTTGAATTTATCATTTCAACTCAAATGCTAGTACTGTTATACAGCGTTAAATCCCCATGAATTCAAAATCGATTACAGAATAACTTAGAACCTAAATTGTATTTCTCTCTAAAACCATCGGACTTTACAATTTTCTCTACAACTTCACCTAGACTCAACCAAAATTATCTAACTTTCTAACTCGTACTTCTAGCCTTGAAATCCTTCTTATAGAAAATGAAGTAGCAAACAAGCATTGGGCCAGAAAGTACACACGTCACCAGCCAAATGAAGCATCTAGTGATATTCCAAAAATCATTACAACACCTGGAGAATATTCTCGTTCATCATGTCAGCTGAGGAAAATTGAGGCAACAACAAAAAACCACAAGAAACCCACACTGAGACCGCCATCAAAGAAAAATCAGAGGCCATTGTAACCTCAACATCTGATTTACCACCCGTTAGTAATTCATTCTTTTATTCCTCCTCAGTCAAATATTTATCTACCCACCTTTGATATTCTTCATTAGTCATCTAGTCAAAATTAATTACCTCATTCACCTTGGAATTATAAGGTGTGTATTTTACTGCTAACTGATTTGCATCTCTTTCAAAAGATTCCAAAAATGAGCTGGTACTAATGATTTTATCCATAAAGCTCACCAACAAGTCATAATCTGAGTCATCACAAATTAATTTAATTTGATCATTGATGACCTTAGCTGCCTAACCCTACCATTGTTGGAATGACCTGATTTTCCCCTGCTCATCAATTATATCAGGTAACAATGTCTTACCCCAATCATTGAAATTCTTCACCAACTCCCTAATCTTCCTACTCAAGTCATCTGGTAAGGTCTGGAAACCATGCAATGATTTTACAAACACATGAGTAGGCTTTAATGATTGGGGCTTATTGTTTGTATCAAACCTTGAGGCCTTATACATGACATCCAAATCATTGGCCCTAGGGATCCAATTTTCAATCAATGGTATCACTACCTCCTGATCCCTATCAATATTCTTTATTGCATCTAATAGCAAAGAATAGAAAGAATGTATAGATAGCAATTTATTATCAACCTTTTCATTCAAATTCCTTAAAACAGTAGTAACAATCTCTTTTTTCTTTGAAAGAGATCCCTCGTCACTTACCCTCAAAGATGCCTGTAACTCATCAATTCTTTGCAAGAGCTGCTTCTTTGTAGGATCAATAGAGCACTTTGTTTCTTCATCAATTTTCTCTAAGGGGCGAAGGCAGGATTTTGACTGGGAGACCTTGGTGTGGAAACAATTGGAGAAGCAAGAGGCACTGACCCTGCTGTGGAAGGTAATGTACTGGTCCCTAGAGCACTTGATGTCTCCCCAATCTATCTATACCTGAACCTTTCCACAGTTTGCAACTCAACATTCCTCTATTGCATCTTGTTGTATTGTTCAATCAAAAGGTTATACTTCTCCATTAGGCTTTTCTTTTCAGCCTCCTCCCTTTCAGTAGTCTTTTGGGCCAATTTGGCCACATTCATAGTTAAACTAGTGGCCTCGGTGGTTGAGGTCTCTGAAGCTCTCTTTATTATTAATCCCCCTCTGAAATTTGGATTAATGTATGTAATATTTGGCTTTTTCCCTTGTGGGGCCAATGCCCAAATTTCCAAGGTTTCATACTCTTCACTGAAAGTAGAATCTTGAAGTGTTTCCTTGACTTCTTCTTTAGATTCTTCCAAGGGATGCTTGGACTTCATAATAGCATTAAAGGCCATTGCATCTGCAATGTCCCATTCAGGCATAATCAATACGCCAACCAGACTCACCAATTTTATGCCATCCTTAGGAGTGATGTTCTTAAATTCTTCTATTAATTCAGCTTTCACTTCCTCATCATTCTCCTAGTCTGACCTATCAGGTCTTAGTTCTCTACTCTCCTTACATTTGTTTTGATATTCTTCAAACTTTATCCTCCATACCAATTGCAAGAATACATGAGTCTTTATAAATGCATTGTCATCTAGAAACTCCTTACATGCTTCCATTCTTGCATCTTGTACACTTTTTCCTTTCATATCTAAATTAGATAAAACCAATTTAGTTGGCCTAGGAGGGGAAGGCATACCAACCTGCATGTCCTGATCAGTAACAATAATTTCATCCATCAAACTCTCCTGTGGTTGATTAGTTCTTTGCCTTTTAGGGCTTGGCTCAAATGGTGGTGATGGGGGACTATCTTGTGGTGATGACTCTAATCAATGATCTTAATTGCCTCTGGCACTTTGAATTTTGGATCTGGTTGTGAAGGCAAATTCATAATTTGCTTCCCCTTTCTATCCACTTCTTCCTCATCACTGCTGCTATCATTTTTTCTCTTGTAAATGGGCCACTTTTCTGTAGGCTAGTATGCTGGCCTTGTTTCAAATGGTTTGGCACCTTGTTCTTGTACACCCAGACTCAACTCTAAGTTTACTTTTTTTGTTCTCAAAGTGCCCATAATCTCTTTGAAGTTCTCCATAAAAAAACCAATTTTCTTGGAGTTCAATTAGGATTAGTTTTCACTTAGGGTTAGGTTTAGGGTTCAATTAATGTTCAATTTGGGTTAGGATTGAGGATGAGGTTGGGGTTTAATTAAGGTTATGAATTCAATAAGAGTTCAAATAGGGTCAAGTTTAAGGTTAGGGTTGGGGTTAAGGTTCAATTAGGATGAAATTGAGTGTTAGGGTTAAGTTAGAGTTCAATTGTAGTTCCAAAGTTAGGGTTATGGTAGAATTAGGACTACTATTCAATAAATGTTCAATTAGGGTTAATACTTAATTAAGGTTAGTTTAAAAGTTCAATTAGGGTTTGGGTTAGGGTTTGATTAGAGTTAGGTTTAGGGTTTAGTTAGAGTTAGGGTTAGGGTTAGGGGTAGAATTCAATTATGCGTAGTGGTCAATTACAATTAGATTTAGTGTTCAATTAGGGTAAGGGTTAGAGTCCAAATAGGGTTAGGGTTTAACTAGGGTTAGGATTAGAATAGAATAAAGTTTTGTGTTTAATTATGATATCTAGAATCTAGTATAATTTTAGAAAATGAAATGATTTGGACACAAAGAAAAAAATAGAAAAGTTGATTTTATATAGATCTTATTTCTTCATTTATTCTAAAATTCTA